>JAMJFZ010003890.1:0-82111 GCA_026225945.1 Cricetomys ansorgei
TGTGTGTGTGCCTGCGTGAGTTTATGCGCAACCAATGTGTGTATAGGTGCCCACCCAGAGGCCAGAGAGACTCAGATTCTCTGGAGCTGGAGTTGCAGGCAGTTGTGAGTCACCAGATATGGGTGCTGGGTCCTCTGCAAGATAGTAAGCACCTTTAACTGCTGAGTCATTTCTCCAGCTCCTCAGTGTATTTTTAGTAAAGGATATTTTTATTCATTCTTTGACAATTTCATTCATAAATACAAAATATCTTGATCACATAGCCCCCTAAATTCCCCTTTTCCCCTTCTAGGACCCTCCTCCTGTATGTTCCCTTTCCACCTTCATGTCTTCTTATATTCTTGGGACCCACCAAGTCCAGTTTGTGCTGTCCATATGTACGTAGGTGGTGACCCATCCACAGAGCATGGGCAACCTCCAGAAGCCAAACACGCAAGAAAAAAATAATTCCCCTCCCCCAGAAGCCATCAACTGCCTATAGCATCTCATCTATTGGCATAGGACCTCATGAGAAACTCCTAAGTTTTAATTACCATATGCTAATTGTGCATGATAGTGAGTTTCCTTATGACATCTACATACATGTACATAATATATTTGACCATATTCATGTATACCTGTAGAGGAATAGCCCTGTGTGAAAGCTAGCGTCTACATTCCAGTGGCTACATTCAGAGGCCTGTGTGGTTTGGATGGAACGTAGACACACCTACAATCCAGTATTCAGAAAGCAGTCCAGTATTCAGAAGGCAATGGTGGTCCATACCTTTAATTCCTAGAAAAGCTGTAGAAGCAGACATAGGAAACAGAACTCAGAGGAGTCAGTGTCACACAGGAAGTGACATCTGAGATGAGTCAGAGTGAATGACAGAGTGACTAGTCAGAGGAAGAGTTAGCAGTGTAAGGACATGCCCAACTCTCAAGAGAAAAGGTAGGCTCTCAGCACAGTTAAAGAGAGTTGCATAGGAGTTAGAGGCAGTTGAGAAGCAGGCTGAAGTTGAAGCAGTCAGTAAGAAGAGTCTGCCACTCTTGGCTTTTTACATGGGTGCTGGGCATTCAGATTCCAGTCCTCATGCTATCTTCTCAGTCCCCTTTAAAAATCTTTTAACTCTCTCCAAAAAATAGTCTTCTGTAGCTATTTTTTATGGCTTCCCTTCTTCAGTAGTCACATAAATGCACAGAATGATTAAAATAACTCTCCTCTTACTTATAACACTTATGTTTAATTTTAGTCCAATTCTCTTACAGATAATTGTCCATATGGCATTACTTTAATAATTAATAATGTCAGTTATTATTGTCTGTAATAAAACTAGTTGCAAGATAAAAGTATCACAAACTAATATTCAATTAAGGATGAAATAGTTGAAACAGATTATTTTATGTGGTAATATGTATTATATTAAAGTTTTCTATAATTCCTTTGAGAGTACTCAGCACTTAATTAATTTATATTTCTTCAGTGTTTTTCAAAAGCAGCTTTTAAAATGGCATCTATAAAGATAAATTAGAAGTTTTTTTTCTTGTGTTAGAAGTTATTAATAGACAATTTGGATTCCCATCTCTTTGCTATGGTTGGTCTGTCTAGTGTGAGATAACCAAGGAGAGAACAAGGGCAAACCAGACTCCTTTAGAGACAACCAGAAACACTTTGGTCATCCTGCTTTTTGAAATTTAAGTATTTGTTCTGAAAATTAGAAGTTCTGGGTTTCAACATAAAAATTGGACATTTCTATAGAATGAATTTTAAATTTCAAAATTGTATTTGTTAGTGTGTGTGTTATAATCCAGAGACAGAGTCACAGATACAATGCCACTAGACACTAGAGACATTTTAGGAATGAGTTTCTACAGAGTTCTTGCCTAACAGCAAGTAAACTTTTAAATTGGCTCTTCTATCTTTAACAGAGCATTTTATCCGATAGATGAATTCATTACCTTCAGCTGATTTTTAAAATTATTCTATAAGGATAATAATATTTTTGAAATGTTTACAGCTAGTCTTTTAGCAACAATAGGTTGCTAACAAAAATATAAACCTTAGCAACTACTCCTCCCACTAGAGGAAGACAGCTGTCATAAAGTTCATCTTGTATTTCCCATTCAAGTATACACGCATAGTGAACTCACATACACATGTCTTTATAGGCAGATCACCCATTTGTTTGTTTGGTGTATGGAAATCCACTTTTTTGTGTGTGCAGACAACAACACCTGCTCAAGTCCATGTTTGACACAGGGTTTGAAACAGACATGTCTTACCACATTAGCAGGCAGGAGTTGGAAGCCTTTGCTCTGAAGACCTTTCTGTGTAGCGCTAACTTGTTTCTTAGAAAGATCGTTTAATACTGTAAAAAGCCCTGTGTATTTATAAACTGGAAAATGCCTGCAGTTTCTAGTTAGAAATAGAACTGTTTGTCTCCTAGGGGAAAGAGTGGTGGCCTTCGCTGCTGTGGAAGGAATTTTCTTCTCTGGATCATTTGCTGCTATATTCTGGCTAAAGAAGAGAGGTCTCATGCCTGGACTCACTTTTTCAAATGAACTGATCAGCCGGGATGAAGTAAGGAAGGAAGCATTCTTCCACTTTTGTTTGCTCACTTACTTTTCTTTCCCCTAGAGAAAATGCATATCGTGACACAGTATTCTGGTGATAAAAAGGAAATAGAAACACTTCTTCCTTGGCCTGTGAGACGTTGCTTTCCTTCCACATCTCCTACGGTTCCTCCTTGATCTCTGGTTATCTTTAAATATGAATGAACTTCTAGAGTCTTGCCTTGGTCTCTCACTATTTGTGACTTCCTGGCTGACTTTATTTGTTCTCATGGAATCAGCCTCCATCTAAATACTCATGACTTCTCAAGCTTTATCTGTATTCCAGATACTCTTTCCCTGAGTTGCACAGTTACATCGATATGTGTTGATAAGTTGATATGTATGATAAGTGTTTTTTCCTGGTAGCCTCCACATGTAGCTCAAACAAGTATCTCAGAAACCAAGTTCACTATCGTCTTCCAAACGTGCTGCTTGATTGTGTCTCCCCGTCTTGCAAGTGCCACAGCCCTGTCACCCAGTCATCTAATTGATAACCTGGGAGCCACTTTAAGCTTTTTCTTTCCTTTCCTTGCCACATTCAGTTTCCTCTAAGTCTTCTCTTCCTCTGCCTGCTTGCCTTTTCACTTTTCCTTTCAGCTTATTTTTTTCACCTGTTGACCGTTTTTCAAGAGGCATCTTGACATTCCTGATCCCATGAGATAAAACTGACCACTGTTTCTTTTATGCATCAGTTTGAAATCTGTTCTGTCTCTTCCTTAAGAGTTCACAGCATGCACATCTCTCCCTGCTTTGTTATAGACTCTAAGCTTTTTAGCGTAGAGACTACTCTTATTTCCACTTCTTCCAATGTTTGTGGTCCATGAGCACTGCGCAGTTCACATCTCTCGTCCACACTGACCTGTTGTTCCTCAGCTTATTTCTTCCTAAGTAACCTTCTCAAGTTACTTCCTGGAACCTCTATTTGTTCAACTATGAACTCTAACAGGAGTTATTAGAATGTAAGGAAACAGTATGTATGGGAAAATATTTAAATTTCTCTTTTGATTTGTTATTTTATGTGTATGGCTGTTTTGCTTACATGTATGTATCTGTACCACATGCCCTTGTTGTTCAGAAGAGAGTGTTGGAGCCCCTGGAACTGGAATTATTGATGGTTGGAAGCCACCATGTGGGTGCTGGGGAGATAAACCCGGTCCTTTTCAAGAACCAGTGCTCTTAACCTCTGAGCCAATTCTCCAGCCCTGTGAAAAGTACTTTTAAGTGCATAAATGCTTCGTATAATTACATTCTTCTGTTTGTTGTATTTTAACTTTCTAAACACTTAGACTGTAAATACTATGATTATTATAGAGAATTTAGCAAAAAGGTCAATGAACTCAGAGGTAATGTTTACTATTGTATTCCTTTATAGACTTTTCTACATTTAATCTCTTGAAGTTTTTCTTTCTCCACCTTACTGTGTGTATATATCATATTTTTGTAATTCATAGTTTTTATATTCTTTTGTTTGTTTGAGACAGGATCTCACCATGTAGCCCAGGCTAACCTTAGTTGGACATTTTCCTGCCTCCACTTCTTAAGTTTTGTGGTTACGGGCATAACTCACCACACCGTTCTTTTTCTAGCTGGCAAATGTTGTGAGCCCCTTTTCTATATTAAGCACTGTTTTGGAACAATTTGTTAGGGATGTAGTATTCTGATCAGTGAATGCATCATTTATTTGATTCTAATTAGAAATTTATTTCTGGAATTTTTGTCTAGCTTTTTCTTTTTGTGGCAGTATCTTACCTCGTAACCCTAGCTGGCTTGAAACTCTGCATGTAACCCTGGCTGGCCTTGAACTCACAAGAGATCTGCCTGCCTCTGCCTCCCAAGTGCTGGGGTTAAAAATATGCACCTCCATGCTGGATTGTTTTGCTTTAATAAAGTGAAACTTTGCATATAAGCTTTGTCTTAGGTTTTTAATTCTCTTATTCAGTCACAAAGAAGAATTTGCAGGTCATTATATTCACTTGCAGGTTTCTTCCCAGAAATTTTATAGCAGTTTCCGGCTCCTCTAAGCTGTACCTTATCCTCTCTAGCACTTAGACTAATTTGCTAAATGCTTTACAAGTCTGAAAGATAAATTGGCACCTCATTGTTACATTTATTTTTATTTGTTTATTGTTGGTATGGAGCTCTTTCTCATAATATTAGTTATTTGTAGATTTTCTGTAGTCGCTCTTGTCCTCTGCCCTTATTCTAGTTGTGATGTTTATATTTTTCTTGCCTAAGTACTGTTAATATTTTAAGGCCATTTATACGTTGTTCTATAATCCTTAAAGGTCCATATTTGCCATGGTTATTGGCATATTTCTAGTACACAATGATTGATTGGCCCCTTTATTTCTGTTGTTTTTGTTTGTTTTCAAAACAGCATTTCTCTGTGTAGCCTTGGCTGTCCTGGAACTTGCTCTGTAGACCAGGCTGGCCTTGAACTTAGAGATCCACCTGTCTTTGCCTCCTAAGTGCTGAAATTAAAGGCATGCATCACCATGCTTGGTTTGATTGACCTCTCTTAACATCGTTTACTGAATTTGCTATATGTGACTCATCATATATATAATGGGTGCAGCATGCAACTTTCACTTTTATTTGTAAATTCTTTATTTATTTAAATAAGTTTATTTAAATAAAATAAAATTTATTTTAAATACTTTCTCAAATTGTCATTTGATTTTAAAATATTATTGCATGTATTTGTGTGTGTGTGTGTGTGTGTGTGTGTGTGTGTGTGTGTGTGTGTGTTTGTGCTTGCGCATGCATATCTGCCTGGGTGGCCTGCCATGGCACATGTGTGGAAGTCAGAGGACAACTTGTAGGAATTGAATCACTCTTTTTAACATGTTGGTCCCAGGGATTGAACTCAGGTCACCAGGTTTGGCAGCAAAGCCTTTACCCGCTGAACCATTTTGCTAGTCCTGGTCATTTTAAAGACAGTGTTCTCATGAATCTTCAGCTGGTCTCAGACTCAGTATTTAGCAGAAGATAACCTTGAACTTCTCCGATCCTCTCACCTCTATCTCCTGACTGCTAGATTTACAGACATGAGCCACCACATAAAACCACACAGTTTTATCCTGTGCTGAGGAACAAGCTCAGGATATGCTAGGCAGGCACTTGACCACCGGGCTGCTTCCCTGGTCTTCTTTTGTTTTGAGATAGAGTCTTACAAAGTTGCTTAGATTGGTGCAGAACATACTCTGTAACCAAGGCAGGCTGTGATCTTCTGACTCTCCTGCCTCAGCCTCTCTAGTAGCTGAGGTTACAAGCCTGTACTTTAGTGGGCTTGTATGCTTTAATATTTGGTAGAATGTATCAGAAAATATTCGATTTTAAGATATCCTTGTAAGGTTCTTCCTATTTGTTCTTCCAGCATAGATTTTAGATTTTAAAATCTCATTAGGATTTTGATTGGAGTAGATTCAAATTGAAAAGTTAATTTTATACATTTATTGATTTGACAATTATGCTTACCTTTGATCTACTGATCCCTGTGGTAGGCAACTAGCTGCCAGTTCTAATCAACATTTTAACATCTATTAGGCTGCCTTTCATAATCCAAGCATTCTCCTAAGTCAGCTCTGTAGGGAAAAAATAATTAGTACAATTTCCAAGACTAGGTTTTCAAAGAATGGGGTTTGTTTGTTTTTCAGATAGTTTGACCAAAGAATAATCACTAGGTAGATAATCCTTGAAATACAATCTTCGGTGTGAGGTTCTTATCTGAGTGGTTGGTCTTTTGTTTCACTTAGCAAAACCTAAGTAACTCTGAATTATAATCTTTTACCATGAGTATTCATTTCCTTGTCCACTTGCAAATTTATTTCTTTATTTGTAGCTTAAAAATATTAACTGACTCTACCTTGGCATCGTATTCTAAAAGTTAATATTGTTGGGAAGTCCATCATCTTCCTATACATACGTGGCTTTGTTTTCTTTCTTCTGTTTTGAATTTGTGAGAATTCCCTTCTGGGTTTTGGATTTTCAGTTTGTTGTCATCTGCTCCGATTTGGAACTCTGAGTGCAGGCTGACTCTGACTGCTTTGTTCCGCAGCTGTTTAAGATTGTAGAGCATTCATTGTATTTGTTCTGTGTTCAAGGCTGTTTCCTACACCTATTTTCTTCTGTGGTTATCTGCAGTGGCTTCAGGTGGTATGCACTGTGCTTGCCATTCTCATTCCCCCCGTTCACTTTTATCCGAGCTGTTAATATAAACGTTGTCTTTTTGGAATCCCTTTGAGTTTCATTTCCTCTTTAAATGCCACTATATTAGCTTTGATTGCCAGTGCTGTGATAAAATACTGACAAGAAGCAACATGAGGAAGGAAGGGCTTGTTTGGGCAGATAAGTCCTGGGGATCATCCATCGTAGCCGCGAAGGCATGAGGCAGCACCAACTGGTCATGCTGCATCCCAGTTCTGAAGCAGAGAGTGATGAGTGTTGGTGCTCAGCTTACCCTCTGCTTTTTGTTCAGCCCAGGGCCCCAGCCTGTGGAATGATACCACCTACATTTAGGGGTGGATCTTCCCACTTTCATTAGCCTAATATAGAAAAACCACAGTCATGCTCAGAGGTTTGTTTCTATGGTGATTCTCAGTCCCATCAAATTGACAACCAAGATTTTGTCATCAAAGCTAATAATCATCCTTTAAATTTTTGACAGTTAAAAATCAACTTTCATGTTGTCTATTCTTGCTTTGTTTTTCTTTCTAAAATGTTTTTGTTACAAAATTTTTTGGTTTGTTTGTAAGTTAGTGCTTCAATATCAATAAACTAAGATTTGCTGCCATTGAAAGTTTTTATTATAGGTTATTGAACTGGCATTCAATGTAGTTTGAAGGAAAGAGGTTCCTGTCTCTATTAGTCCTTTCATTCCCCCAGGAAGTTCCATGTCCTGCTTCATACAGTACGTTGACATATTGTGTGCAAGTAGCTAATTAAAGTTCTTTGACATAACACTCATCTTCTCTTTTAGGGACTTCACTGTGATTTTGCTTGCCTGATGTTTCAGTACTTGGTAAATAAGCCTTCAGAAGAAAGGGTCAGGGAGATCATTGTTGACGCTGTTAAAATTGAGCAGGTAAGTATGGGAGTTTAATCCCATTATCAATTTTTTTGCTTTATTTTATTTTACTTTATTTTATCTTATTTTATTTTACATGCATGGGTGTTTTGCATGAATGTACATGCATGCCTGCTGCCCACAGAGGCTAGAAAAGGACATCAGATCTCCTGAAAATGGAGTTGCATATGGTTGTGCGTGCTGGAAATCAAAGTCAGTGCTTTTAACCACTGAGGAATCTCTCTAGTCCCTGTGTTTTGTTTATAATGTTTGTTTGAAATGGTGCCTCATGATACTTCTTGGGCTGGCCTTCACCTCCTGGGCTAATGCAGTCCTTTTACCTGATCCTTCTTGGCACTGTGCCACGGTGCCCAGAAGCATTTGACTATTAAGTTGTCATTTTGTAGGTCAGTTTCAGCAAATTCTCATAGTCCGATTAGACAGTTCTCTCAGTTATTTTCCATTGTTGTGACAAAACATTAACTTATAAAAGAAAAGCATTTTAATTTGGGGCTCAAGACTGCAGAGTGTGACCATTATGGTGGGGAGCATGGCATTTGGTAGGCATGGTGCTGGACCAGCAGCTGAGATAACATCCTTATCTGCAATTATGAGCCAGAGAGAGCTAACTGGGAAGGCATGGGCCTTTGAAACCTCCAAGCCTGACCCAGTGACATGCACCTCCTCTAATAAGAGCACACTTGCTAACCTCTCCCAAACAATTCCTCCAAGCAGGGACCAAGTATGAAAATATATGAGCCTGTGGGGCCGTTCTCATCCTCACCACAACAGAACTGACACGTGAAGTGTTGAAGTTGTTACCTTAGTTTATAAACTGGTTAAAAGTTAGTCTCTATTGTATATCAGGGTCTTCTGTGCACCTGATTTATTTCGGGGCTATATTTTTGTTTTAGTTTATCTTTCAAAATAATTCCATAACAAACTATTTTAATTACTGTAGCTTCTTATTTCTATATTTTTAGCTACTCGAGAAGAATGGTAGTTTTGTTTTATACTTTCAATAACCCAGCAGGCTGCCTAGCTGAAACACAAACCAAATATTCACAAAATGAATAAATAAGTGAATTAGTGGAATAAAACTATTTATGGCAGGTTTGTGACTAGATAGTCTGCTTAAAATGTATATTTATCACTCTGAAGAACTAACTTGAAAATGAAATTTGCTTAACTTCTTTTTGAACAGTGCATAGTGTATAAGCCCGGTTTTCATGGTGTGGGGGGGAGACGTAGTTGTACTTAGGCATCATTTAACATTTTGACAATGAATTTCCTGGTTAATGTGCGTTTATTTTATTTTATAATGTGCTCTATTAATACTTTACCACTGTCTTTCAGTACGGTTGGATTTCAGTTTATCTCCCAGCCTCTAAGTCCATGATTGTCTATTCTCATGGTCTCTGTAATTGGTGTCTTTCCCAGCCTCCCTTGGTGGTGACCTTTGAAGCAGCTTTCTATGCATACTTCAGGACAAAGCATGTCCCTCTTCTCTGTTGAGGAAATCTAGGAATCTGGCCCTATATATTCTCCTTTAAAAGATCCAGTAATTTGCTATTTTCTATTTAACTTGGGTACCTGAGAATGTGAAATCATGTAATTAGTAATATCCCAAACATTTGTAAACAGATGACCATCAATTGGCATGTTAAATTTATCCTGGCATACTTGCCTTGAGCAAATGTGTTTAGAATATGAATAAAACACTAGCTCCTCAGTGTTGGTCACTTTTTCTGTGAAAAATCTAAGGGAAGAAGGACTTGTTTTGGTTCACAGCTCAGGAGGTACAGTCTATCATAGCAAGGAAGGCGGTAGCAGGAGCTTAAAGCACAGCTTGCTCAAATTTTGGCAGACTAGAAAATAGAGTTGGGTCTGGAAGAAGGTCCTCAAAGCTCCTGGCCAGTGGACCTGTCTCTTCCAGCCAAGTCTCAGCTTTTAACAGTGGTACCAGGTAGGGACCAGGTGTTCAAACACATGAGCCTGTAGAGGACATTTCAAATTCAAGCCATAATACTCCACATTTGGGAAGTGTATGTTTATTTACTGTGGTTTTTATAACTTACTCTGATTTTGTTTGCATTCCAGGAGTTTTTGACAGAAGCCTTGCCTGTCGGCCTCATTGGAATGAACTGTGTTTTGATGAAGCAGTATATTGAGTTTGTAGCTGACAGATTACTTGTAGAACTTGGGTTCTCAAAGGTAAATAAAGCGTTTTAAAGCATGTTACTGACTGTCTTGGTTACTGTTCTATTTCTGTGAAGAGACACCATGACCAAGATAACTTATTAAAGAAAGTGTTTAATTGGCGTTTGCTTACAGCTTCAGAGGGTTAGTCCATAGCCATCACGGAAGGGAGCATGTGGAAGACAGGCAAGCATGGTGCTGGAACAGTAGCTGAGAGCTCACATCCTGTCCACAGACAGAAGCAGAAAGAAAGTGACAGGGCTGGCATGGGCTTTTGAAACCTCAAAAACCCACCCTCGGTGGCACACCTCCTCCAGCAAGGCCACATTTCTTAATTCTCTCTAAACAGTTTACCAGCTTGGAATCAAGGGCATTCTCATTCAGACCACCATACCAATAGCATGTTATAGGCAAGCAAGGTTTCTAAAGTTCATTTTATTGAAAGCATTTGTAACATACTAGTGTGCTTTTAAAATACCAGTGACAATTTGGATGTGTGATGTTCATCTGTAATTCTAACATTTCTAAGGCAGGAAGATTGCAAGTTTGTGGCCAACCTGGGCTACATGGCCCATCTGTGACAAACAGACAGATAAATAAAATGTATATGACAAAAACTTGTTTTATAAGAAAAAAAAATGGTTTTGCAAAATCCTTGGAACTTAAAATGAACTTGGTAATAGTCATCTGAAAACCCCTCAGTACCTTAGAGGAACAGTGTGGTTCTGTAGGTGGCTGGACAGGGGGACCTACCCTCTGGCTTTTGTCATTTTTGCCATTGTGGAGTGTAATTAGACATCAGAATGTGTAATGACATTTCTTTTCTTTCCAGGTGTTTCAGGCAGAAAATCCTTTTGATTTTATGGAAAATATTTCATTAGAAGGGAAAACAAATTTCTTTGAGAAACGAGTTTCTGAGTATCAGCGTTTTGCAGTCATGGCAGAAACCACAGATAATGTCTTCACCTTGGATGCAGATTTTTAAAGCTCTCCTCATTAAAAAAAAAATACCACAGAAGCCTGGTGTGGTGGTGCATGCCCTCACTCAGTACGTGGAGGCAGAAGCAGAAGGGTCTCCGTGAGTTTGAGGACTGTCAGGCCTATATGTTGAGAACCTGTCTATCAGCACAAGTGAAGAAACTAAAAAACCACATTGAAACCTGACATTAGGAAATAAATAGCAGTCTATTTTTGCCGTCTTTTTGAAACTTTGAGTATCTCCTTCCAGGGAATGAGAGTTTGGATAGAAGGAAATCTAAAACTCAATTCTAAGCAATTTGATTTTATCTAAATACACTTTATTTAATTTATTTATACAACAAGAGTGTGACCTAAATGCCTCTTTTTTTTTTTTTTTTTTTTTGTCATGGGCACATAAGATGGCATTGAGAGCATGGACTGAGGAGTCAGGTATGTGTGTGAGATTCTGCTTACTCCTTTGTGTGACTTGGCAACAGTCAATCACTGTAAACGTCAGGGCACTTATCCATAAAATCTATGTAACAGTCCCAAAGTGAGGGTGACAGAAGAATTACTATACAAAAATAAGTGCTTAGCCAGTCTTTTACCTCCACTACCTTGACTACTAATTAATATTAATGATAAGATTAATTGTAGAGACACTGTGACACAATACACTCCAAAGTGATTGTGATTCTAGGTTAGCTTGAGATTTAGAATTCATTAGTTTCTTGTGTTCTTAAAGCTTGCAGGAAGAGTATAGCGATCTCCTTAGAGAGATCATTATTCTCATCAACCTCTTTGAATTTATCAGTCTACAGTAGAGAAACGTAGCTCTTAATTGCTTAGGTGGGAGGCTTATGGAGTAGAATCCAGAAAGCTACCATGGTGGTGGGCCTTGTAAGCAAAGTGATTCTCCTTCAGGAATTAAAAAGATAGCTGTTGCCAGATACAGTCCTGGAGTGTTTGGAATCATGGTAGACTGGCATTTCCCAAAGTCATGCTCTCAGAGCTGGTAGATCTTCCAGTGTTTGGTGGTCAGTGGGTTTGGGAAATGCTGTGCACTTCTTACAGCAGCTGAGGAGGTGCACTATGGAAGCGGCTCACCTTGCAGCCTGAATGTGCTCAACACAAGTCTCCTCACACCTCCCACAGCTAGGAGAGCACATTGGGAAAAGCTGGCCCAGCATCACGTATACATTCTGAAAAAGACAAAAGGGATGTGGTAGGGATTATTGAACCCTTTCAGATTCGTGCCAAGCTGAGAAAGCTATTTGAGATTGACTTCATCTGAATGTCTTTATACTATTCAGTCTCTTCACATTGTTATAAAGGAATGTTCTTTTGGTGGAACTGCTGCATAATAAGATGATGAGGGAGATGAAAGTCTTTCTAGGAAAGTTGCAGAAAAGTTCAGGAGCCAGGACACCTGGACAGTGTGCCCTCTTCATCAAGAGGAAGCCTGAGCCCCATCAAATCCTATGAAGTGCCTGTCGTACAAGCCTGAGGGTGAGTGCAGACCCCTTGCACCCACGTAAAGCCAGCAGCACACACTCACCTGCCACACACCTGCACTTGTAGGAAGTACAGATGAAACTCTGGAAGCTGCAACTCAGAGATTTCTCTCTATGTCAGTTTTATTCCATTTGTTCTACAACTATCTGATTAATCAAAACTAGGAATTCCAAATGAATGCAAGAGAAGCAGGCCATAATTCCCTTGTTAGGATATCAGAAAGGAATGTTTTGGCTTATGAAACTGTATTTTTGCTGTGTGCTTCACACTATTCACGTGACCACCCAATAGCCTTCTAAGCTTGACAGAATAGCTATTACTAAATGTGGAGAGAGGGGTAAGGGAGTCAGAGAAGCTGGAAAACTTGGCCAAGATGTTACAGTCACTGTCCTTATGCTGTAATATTTTTAGCGGCTGTCACATCCATTAAATACCATTCGTCATGATTTACTTGGTCTATTCTTTTATTAAAGTATCACACACTACCACAGCATTGTGTATGACTCTTTAATTAGAGTATCAGAATATCACAGAGCTTGGGCTATTTGGGTAGTATGTTCCAAGATATTTATCTACTGTCATAATCTAAAACTTGATCTCAGACTGAAAGAAAAGAGTTTTAACAGTGTACATTCTGAAAGTTTTAACTCCAGATCTTCCTCATGAGTAGTGACAGGTGCCTTTATGTGATACATATTAATAGCAGCGATAAGCAAAACTTTATTTGGAAGAAGTCTTTATACTGAAAAACTGAATTTTTAATACACTGTTACATTACTATATTCATTATTCTGTACCCTCTTCAATGCCTTCAAGTTGTACATTTGTTATATTCAGTATTTTGGTTCTTAGATATGGAAGAATCAGAAAGTTATAGAATGTCTTTTTAGTATCTTAAAAGTAAAGAAAAAAGTTTGACTTTTCTGGTTTTTACAGCACATATGTTTCAGAGAAGTTCAGTTTCCCATAGAACTGTGTTTTTATATTTTAAGATAATAAACAACTTTGTTATAGCAATAGTTTCAATACATGTTTCAGCACATAAAACCATAGTGTGGAGGGACTTTGGATGAGTTTATTTCACTGCTTTATTCAGGACTGAGTTTCAATAATAAACAGTTATTTTTATGGTGTAAAACACTCCCAGCCATGTCTTGTTGTTTCATTTTAAAATACCCAGGTTCTGCTTCTTTTACCACGTGATTATATTTTATCTTCCTTCTTTCAGT
The DNA here is from genome assembly GCA_026225945.1 of Cricetomys ansorgei. Taxonomy (NCBI): domain Eukaryota; kingdom Metazoa; phylum Chordata; class Mammalia; order Rodentia; family Nesomyidae; genus Cricetomys; species Cricetomys ansorgei. Next base: position 13,561 of record JAMJFZ010003890.1, read on the forward strand.
GGGCATCTCATCATGTAGTCCTGCCCGACTCACACTCAGGATCCTCCTGCTTCAGCCTCCTAACACTGGGATCATAGGTGTGCACCATGCCCAGGCAACTTTATTTTCGATGCATGAAGAAATGTGTGTGTTCAAAATAATTTAATATTCAGAATTTTGTATTTTATATTTAAATATATTTATGTCATTCTCAAAGACTCTCCAGATTTACTTTTCACTGTTAAGCTAAGAGCTCAATGTTTACTTCAGTGATAAAGAAACTCTTGGTGGGTGACATTAAAACCAACTTAGTTCTAAAATGAAGTATCACCTTTTAAACCAATTGGGTGTGTTGGCAGCCAGCTCAGGCAGAACCTGGAGTGAGTAACTCAGAGTGAGATTGTCTTATGTCTCACCACTTTTCTTTAAATTATCTGCTGCTTTGCAAACTGCTCTGGCTCCTGAAAGTGTAGGGGGAAAGATGTGGCCCTTAAAATTTGTGATTAAATTCTGTTACAGAAAACATGTAAAAGAGAAGACTAGAGGATGACTTGTTTGTAAAGAAAATTGAGTTCACAAAATTTTAAATATGTATTTAATCATTTTGCAACTTTGTTTTGACTTTTCCAAATGTCTGGTCATCTAGCAAAATGACCAGTATCTACTCAGTATCTACTATGTATGTAGAAAGCTTAATTAAACATGGCATTTCTAAATATATTTTGTTAAAATACATTACTGTCAATCAAGCTGATTCTGCATGTAGGGATTCAGGTTTTTTTCCAACAACAAAAAATTATCACATTTTTGTAAAGTTTGTTGAAATAAACTATTATATCGTGTTGTAAATGTTTTTTATGGTTAAGACCGTTTTTTAAATTTGTGCAGTCCCCTTCAGTCCTAATCAAGGGGAGTGTGTTATGTTTCTAATTGTGCATACAGGTTAGCATACACTTCTATAACTTACCCAGCCACTCCACCCACCACATTTCCTATGTCTGATCACGACCTTCAGTCAGCTCACCCTTCTACCCCCATACCTTCTTTTGTTTCTCTCATTTCTTCTAGCTGAGATCCTCAAATCCATCACATTAGTAATAAATAGCATTATTATCAATACCCTGACCTCTGCTTGTCCTCTATATTTTATTAAGTGTAGAAAAATCCAACAAGTTCCCTAAGACCATTCCAATGGAACAATCCTAGTTGTCTGCATTTGCACACTAGCAGTCAAATGCTGTACAGAGAGGGTTGGTGAGGTGGCTGAGCAGATGAAAGTGCTTGCCATGCAAGCCTGGTGACTAACTCGGATGCCTAGAACCCACATAATGTTAGAAGCAAAGGACCGACTCCCTGACAGTTGGCCTTTGACCTCCACAAATGCCCTGCAGTGTGTACTCCCACTCTCACACATATACACAATAATAAATAAAAATGTTAAGTCATAGGACAGGGCTTACTGGCCTCTCAAGTTTCACGGAGAGAATCACAAAGCTCCAGAATGGTTTTCATTTTGCTGAGGCCTCCATATATAAATCCTGAATCTGGTTAGAAAAAACATTCCCACAAAGTTTGATTAAATTATAAGCAAGCTTTTAATACTTGCCAGTGATGGTGGAAGCTGACCAGGACCCCGTAGAGATTCCCCTGGCATTCCTCCTTGTTGGCCTGCACCACATGGAGCTCTCCCCACTACCCCCACTACTCCATGATGACCAGACTACATGGATGTCCGCCTTGGATTCATCCATGATGGCCATAAGCTATAGCTCCCAGTGGTTTTAAAGGCAGATCCCATGAGGCTAAGTGTTTCCCATCAGGCCCAATCAGGGGTGAGCACACATTTTGATGTATTTTTTACCTGGGCATCTCCTGCCTGTGTGTTTCCTGTCTAGGTACTCCTGCCTCCTACCTGGATATCTCCTGCCCATATCCAATCAGGGGCAGCATATATTCTGTGTCATTAAGTTTGGACCTGGACTTAACAAGAAACCACAGAAGATGTACAGTGCTTGTGGCTATGGTAGGAGGCAGTACGGAGCAGGGATAATACTCTTGCCCTGCTAAAGAAGTTGATTGAAGGAGCATTTATATCAGAGGAGGAGAATGGTAGTTAAGGCCTTAACCAGGGTTCACTCTCTCAGAAGGAGGCAGCAGCCCAGGACAACTTTGCTAGAAGAACCCAGGAAGGTATAACCTCATCATTTGCTCCTTTCTTCCTGTCTCCTTCCAGGGAGCCCCATTAGCCCAAATCAACCAGTATCAAGCTTCAAAGAGTACGGTGGAAAGTGGGTCAAAGGGACAGGCAGGCAGTATCTGCCGCAAAGAGTGTTGGACATTATTGGTCCTTTTGTAGGTCTTATGAGGAAGGAAAAGCATCCAGACTGCGAGACAAATGAAAAGGAAATTGAAAGAGCCTAGAAATTCACTCTTTAGGGAGTATAAAATTGCTGGCTCCCCCAAATAAGAGTTGGGGTTAAGAAAATCCCTTGAGATAAATGAGACTTACTAAGATAATGTCTTGACAATGATCAGAAAAGGGATTTAAAGGTGATGTAAGCTTCCTGAGAAGATGGGGAGCACAGGAAGAGGCATGGTTCTCTGGAGGAGGCGCATGTTCTGGGCTGCTACTAATTGTAGAGTAGGTTGGTGGGTGGTGATGCGTCTGTACTTCTGCAGACTGACACAGTTAACTTGGTTTCTCTGTGAAACTGACAGATAGGCTTACATTACTTTGTTTGCCTCTATCAATATTTGGCTTCTGGGTATAAACATATAAATACTGGATTTTTGCATTAAAAATTTTCACATTAAATGTTTGCATTAAAATAGGGTTGAAGGTTTGCAGGAACATTTCTATGTAGTAAAAGCAGAGGACGAACAAACAGGCTGAGGGTGTTGGTAGGATGCTGCCCTTAGCAACACGATAGGTATGGGAACTCAGTCTGAGGCAGAGAGGAAGAGAAGAATGTAGGCTGGGAGTACACGGATGAGAGGTCCGGGGCCCTGAAGAGGTCTAAGAACTGTGGTGAGGCTACGTTGACCAAGCCCTCTGGGAGGGAGGAAGGTGATCAGAGTGGGATGCTACCACTGATAACTTACCGTGTGGAACACTTACGAGAGAAGTTCAAGAAAGTCGGGAGCACAGGAGTCCAGGGTTTTGCACTTTAGTTGGACTCTGAAAGCCAGAGACTCTTCAGAGGAAAGGGGGGTGGGGAGCTGAGTCCTACATTCAGAAGGGCAAGGTTGCTATAAAAGAACACGATGTGCCCGGGAGGTGACAGTGGAGATCCAGGAGAGCCTCCGCCCTTCTTCCTGTTTGTGGAGAGGCTGATGGGGGAAGGGCTGCAGGAGGAGGAGTTCCCAGAGCAATGCCCTGCTTCGGATAGCAGAGGAGAGGAGGAAGAGGGGAAGAGGCTAGTTTTGGAGCGGACAGGTAAAGCTGAATCGAGAACGGGGTGTGCGGAAGCATTGTGGGGTCAACGGTGAGGAGACTTGTTAAACTGGCAGCGTTGAAGTGTGCTGGAGAGGCAGTAGAGAACCACCGCCCTGTGATGGAAAGGCGGATGCTCTGTTCTCCACAGCCTTTCAGGGGACTTGGCCATGTCAGGGCACCCGTGGCGCACCTGCATTTCCTGTGTTCTAATGGGCTCTTGCAAGCACACACTCTGTTTCCTTTCACTTCCACAAGTCGTGAGTTTGCACAGCATAGAAACAAACGGTAATTGAAGGATCCTCCAGCTGCACACTCAAGTTGCCTGAGTAACAGTGGGCACATTGGTCATGATCGCAATGGTTCCTGACCAAGCATGACAGTGTTCGGGTTCTGTAAGATAAAAATGTATGCTTCATTGTATCTTTCCAGCGAAATCTACATGTAAGAAAACTTTTAGCATTTAAAGGGTGATTTTTGCAATCATGTCATTGAAACCACTTTCTTGGCTCACTAATTCTAAGGATTGCTGTGACAATATTATTGGTAAGAGATTCGGGACAGAGAAGTCAAGTTCCTGGTCGAAGGCCACGCTGCTGGTACGTATCTGCAACAAGACTCCAGTCAAGATGGCATGGCTCAAAATCCCTTCACCCGTTCCCTGAGGGCACACAGGTTTCTGTCCCACTGCTAGTGGTATTCCAGAAGGTCCCTTGACCGGTTCCCCCTCACAGCACTCTGTCGGTAGGCGTCAATGTAGAGTTTCCTCGACTCTCTCCCGGTGCTGCGCCACAGCCTGTTAAGCATCGAATCACAAGGGGGTGGGGTTGTGTCTGTCCAAACCTGGCTGGGGTAGCAGTAGTGTATGTGGATGCCTAGCCGGTGAGGGTAATTGATACTTGTTTGCTAATCATATCTGGGGAATAAATCTTCTTGGAAATGATAGAAGTAAAAACTAATTTCATTTCAAGGTATTAGGTCCACGTAAAACATGGTGTGACAAGTCTGGAGTCTCAGCATGAGAGTTAATGACCAGCCTGGGCTATGTGGTCACATCCTGTCTAAAAACAAACATACAAAAACATCAAAACCAAAAGCCAGATGGGATGGCATGTACCTATAATCCCAGCACTGGGTGGTGGTGGGGTAGGGGTGGGGGTGGTGGTGATGGTGGTGGTGGTGGGGGTGGGAGTAGGGGTGGTGGTGATGGTGGTGGTGGTGGGGGTGGTGGTGTAGGAGAACTGTGAATTCAAGATCAGCCTGGGCTACAGAATAAGATCCTTGTCTTAAGAGAGAAAGAAAGAAAAGGGAAAGGAAGGATGGAAAGAAAGAAAGAACGAGAGAGAGACAGAGAGAGAGAGAGAGGGAGAGAGAGAGAAAGGAGTGAAGGTAGGAGGGAAGGAGGGAGGGAGGGAGGAAGAGAGGGAGAGGATCTCCCTCATCCCTGCCATCTGCTGGTTGGTGTCTCTCGGTGTCCTGGTTTCCTGGTTTCTTTTTCTGGGGCTGTGAAATACCCTTAAGGAAGAAAAGGTTTAAGGGTTTATTCTGGCTCACATTCAAGTTACAGTCCCTCATGGCAGGCATGTCACAGGAGCTTGGAGCAGCTAACTAGTTACTGTCTGCAGTTAGAACAAAGCAATGGATGTGCAAAGGCTAACCCCACTGCTTCTTCACACTTAGAAAATCAGGATCCCCTGCTTAGGTGACGGTGCCGCTCACAGTAGTGTATCTTCCCATCTCAGTTAATGTAATCAAGACAAGCCCTCCGCAGGAATGCCTATGGCCCCCCTCCCAGGTGATTCTAGATTTAGTCATGTTGGCTACAGTTACCATCCGTCATACCTGGTTGAATCCTAAAGTCTCACACTGTCCTTGGCATAGCTTTCTGAGAGAAAGAGATAGTATTAGCCTTCCCATCTCTGAGTAAACAGACCCATAAAAGCTCTATTCCAAGTATATTTTATGTGCATATTAAAATTCATCATTTCACCTCCAGGGACTCAGTGTGGCCAGTGGGCCATGGGAGTAGGCAACAGAAGAAGCTGTTCCTACCTCTCTGCATTTCCAAGGCCCCCGTCTTCTTTAACGGCAACTCTCTTCACTTATTGCTCCTTTCTTTCTCTTATAATTTTGGCACATGACGTGATGATTTTGTGACTGATCCACAAAGACCTATGGTCTTTGCACTTGTGTTGCCCTGGGATTGTCAGTGATTCAATGCTTGTCTAGCACCAAAGAACAGCAGCAGCAGCAACAAACACCCTTGGCCGTCCCGGGTGACAGGTAGCTGATGCAGTAACATTTATTTGATGAACAATGAGGTGGCAGGGTTAGTTGCATGGTGAAGTCTGCTGTCATGTCATCAGAATGACAGACAGCTACTGTTACTCACCAAGCCCCTGTGATCCGCATGCTTCATTTAACTTCCTAACAATTCTAGCAGGAGGTTTGTTGTTTTGTTTGTTTTTTTTTTCTCTTTCTTTTCTTTAAGAATACCTGGTGCCAGGCATGGTGGAGCTGCTGAAGATAAAATCAAGATCTGCTTTCCCAGGAGGGTAGACACACAGTGAGCAAAGCGCATAAAATACTGTCTTCGTTTTCAAGTCAGTTTCAGGAGCTGTTGTGCCTTTCTTAAAGCGAGAAAGCCAGAATTCCGGGCAAATTCTGACACTAAGGCACGGGATTTTTCCTCAGAACGTTCCTGCTGATGGGTAGCCACCTCCAAAGGTTGCTGTTCTGGAAGGGGCTGGTGAAAGCTGGGTGGTGTGGGAGTCAGGCAAGCCTCAGGGGAAAAGCCAGCGAGAGCTTGTCTAGGTGAGAGCACCTCCCTAGCCGCTGGCCAGCAGAGCTGTTGCAGTCTGCGGGGATTCGGTGTTATGTGGCTGATGGAGAATTTATCGACCCAATTCCACCTGGTTCTAAAGGGAGAAATAGTGTGAGCATCCTGCCTGCTGTGAGTCCTGCTCAGAGTTGCCAGCCGCATGTGCCCTGCGATGGAGGAAAGCAGAGGTTGCTGTGGCCTCCTGCCTACCCTAGGGCCGGGAGGGGAACAGAGAGGCAGAGATGGGGAGACATGGTGACCAGTCCCCTTCCTCTCCAGCTGCTTCACTAGGCTGCTCCGAGGTTCCTGGTTCTCCGCACGCTGCCTGGGGGGCAGCCTGAGAGAGGTACCTGCTCCCAGCACCTGTGGCTGTGCTGCCTAGAGCTGTCCCTGGCTTCCACACGGTGGCGCTCCTGAGCCACGGGTGTCTCAACTGGGATGGTGGCTCTTTCACCGCAGGAAGCAGCTCTTCTCACTGGAGATTCTGTCTCCAGGCTACCAGGCTTCTGGACACAAAGATCTGTGTGCTCAGCCCCTCTCCCTTCAGCGCAGAATTCCAGAGGGAGCCCTTGGGGTATTTTAGCTCTGGCCGGTGGTTGGATGTTCAAGAGTCCAGAGGGCAATGGCAGAGGGGGAGGCCTGTATTTTAGTTCAGATGAAAGAGAAAGAAGAGTGTTTCCATAAACGGATCCTAAGTGGTTACAGAACAACAGACAAGAAGCCAAGAAACTCCGTGAGGTTCCTGGGGATCCGGAGTGAAGCTGGGCTGGAGCAGTCACAGAGCTGCTGGGAGGAAAGGAAGGAGGTCAGAACCAACAAGAAGACAGCACTTAGCCGCCAGCACATCTGGAGGAGCCCACAGAGTGGGTCTGGCAGTAGGTGGGAGTGTTCTAACGGTCAGCAGGGTGGACTGCTGAGTTCCTGGCCCTGGCTACCCGAAGGCCACTCATCCCAGTGTGAAGTCAAGCCAGTGGGTGGCTGGATGGGTACTGGTTTCCTGGAGCTGGGAGGTTGTCAACTGGATAATACTTGATCTTCTGAGACATGACTCTGTCTGGATCCAGGTCATTCTCTTGCAATTCACAGGAATTACGGGGTGTGGAAGCTAGGCATTAGAGCTACTAGCAGCATCTGGCTGTGTAACTCTGACAAGTTACTTATCTCCTTCATGACTTGAGTTAACTGCCTGCCACTGGCAAGGCAACAGTATAGGCAGCTTGTGTGGTTCAAGTACTTAAAAGTACTTAAAATAGTACTCAGCATACAGCACTCAGTAAACGAAGCTATTACTCAAAACGTCTGCCAATTGTTGAATTTCAACTCCATGCTAGAATATTTCTGTCAATCTAGAAAACTCTGTCCAATAACTCGGTTAAGGCTGAGTTACTCTGTTGGCACCAACATGTCACCTTGTATGTGTGTGTGTGTGTGTGTATGTGTGTGTGAGTGTATATGTGTCTGAGTGTGTATGTGTGTGTGAGTGTGTGTGTGTATGTGTGTGTGAGTGTGTATGTGAGTGTGTGTGTATGTGTGTGCGCGCATGAGTGTGTATGTGTGTGTGAGTGTGTGTGTGTGCGTGAGTGTGTATGTGTGTATGTGTGTGTGAGTGTGTATGTGTGTGTGTGAGTGTGTATGTGAGTGTGTGTGTATGTGTGTGCGCGCATGAGTGTGTATGTGTGTGTGAGTGTGTATGTGTGTGCGTGAGTGTGTATGTGTGTATGTGTGTGTATGTGTGTGTGAGTGTGTATGTGTGTGTGAGTGTGTATGTGTGTGTGAGTGTGTGTGTGTGAGTGTGTATGTGTGTATGTGCGTATGCCAGCACCGACACATTCATGTGTGTGAATGTGGGTGCCCACACCCAACTGTGTGCATGTGGAGGTCAGAGAGCTTCAGCTGATGGTCGATGTCTTCTACTTTGTTTGGAACAAGGTCTCTTGCTGTTCACCACTAGGTACGCCAGGCTAGCTGGCCCTCCACCTCTCAGGGATTCTCCTCTGTGTCGCACCTCTGCCCTGGAGCAGTGGGATCGCAGATGTGTGTGCATGTGTTGGGCTCTTATATGGACTCCATGGATTTGAATTCAGGCCCTCACACTTGCTCAAATGACGTCACTCACTGAGCCATCTCCCCGGCATATTATTTTCAGAAATAGGGTCTCCTAGCCCAGGCTGGTCTTGAACTTGTGAAAATCTTTCTGCCTCAGCCTCCCACTTCTTGAGATTACAGGTGTGCACTGCCTGCCTGGCAACAATTTCTTCATGCATAGGTTTCCATTTTGCAGACTGACCATGCACATTTTTAGCATGTATTTCTAAGTGGTCAGAGTATTTATCAGTTTTGCTACCAAGGAAGTCTCTCTTATGTTTCCTTAGCCAGTATTCTCCCTATGGCATTTGCAGCAAGTGAAACCCAGTTCACATTAATTATCTGTTCAGGCTTAACATCTTTTGTTGCTGTAATCATGAACATTTCCTTTTGAGGTTAATGAATAAGTCATAAGCCCTAATAGTGGATAATTCCCACTATGTTCTGCAAGGAGCTTTAGCAGCGTGTGTATTACTGCTCTGAGGAGAGGCCTCAATCCCAGGAGATCTTACCCCACACCCACTAGGATTCAGGTGAGGCCAGACACGGAGGAAAACAGCTGTGATGGTTTGCCTGAAGTGCACATCTGGAGGTCCTTTAGGGGAAAATCAACTTCTGTAAGAAAGGAGACAGGCCTGACAGGTTTGCCCCAGGGATGGGATGGGGCAGAGATTCTGATGTATCATGGAGGCCATTGTACAAACCCTCCCAGATAGAAAGGAAGGTGAAGGTGGTACTTCCGAGTGGTGTAACGAAGCCTTGCCCACGTAGGAGCACAGAGCATCGGGGGTAACACATGGAGGGAGGGACATTCTTCTCTCCAGGCCAACTTGGAACCTGGCAGGGCAAGATGAAGGAGTAAGACTTTGGGAGTCATTTCAACCGCTTGCATCATAAACATCTGTAAGGAATTGCTCTCTCTGTCTCTCTCTTTCTCTCTCTTTGTGTGTGTGGGTGTGTGCATGTATATGAAGTTTTATATATATCCTTATTTTTTCTTGGGATAAATTTGATCACAGGAACACAATATTTTGAAACTGCTCTACTTGGTTGCTTATTTTTTAACTATGTGTGGAAAAAAATGTAAAACATCAGGCCAATTTTCTTGGTTTTGTTTTGTTTTGAATAAAAACTTTTTTTAAATTAACATTGTAGGTGCATTTCAAAGGCTTGTTCCTGGCTTTAGGGGAAGAAATTTTATTTTGTTCATGCTTCTGTCTGTCCCTATGACAAATGTTCACAGCGATCTACTCCAAAGCCCTTCCCAACCTCTACCTGCTTCCACTGATACAAGCTGAGGAAGTGGCTGTCTGTCGGAGTTTGCCTTTTCTGTCGCTGTGATGAAAACATTGACCAAAGCAGCTTGGGGAAGGAAAGGGATTATTTGGCTTACAGTTTACTGTCGTGGTCCATCCTTGAGGGGAGTCATGGCAGGAACTCAAGCAGGAAACTGGAGGCAGGAACTGAAGCAGAGACCATGGAGGAACATTGTTTATGGGCTTACTGTCCGTGGCTCACTCATTTTGTTTACTTAAACAACCCAGGACCACCTACCCTTGGCACCACCCTTCATCAAGAAAATACCCCACAGACTAATCTGATGGAAGAAATTCCTCACCTGAGGTTCCCCTTTTCCAGGCGCCTGAATTTGTGTCAAGTTGACAGAAATTAACTAGCCCAGAGACAAATTTGCTCTTCTAGACTCTGTCGCAGTCAGAAGTGGTGGAATGGTCTAGTTTGGCTAATGAAACCATAAAGTTGGTTAGGAGCGATGAAGAATATTTTTGAATAAAAATATGAAGAAATATTTTTTTCTTCTCTGCTAAAAGGGAGCCTTTTGAGAAGGAAATGCCCGCCAGGCACACTCTCTGTGCCCACTCAGTAATTGTGTGGGGGTGTAGTCCTTGCACTGGTGACAGCCCTTCTGTGACCAGGAGGCAGAAAGCAAGAGGAAGAACGCTACAGCCGAGATACTTAAGATGAAAGATGCACCAGAAGAAACAAGTGCCCACCCTTTCAGATCAAGTGCTAGGGCTCCGACTCAAGGCCTCGTATCTGTTGGCAAGTGCTCTGCCACCAAGCTACACCCTCATCCCGAGCCTGAGCTCTAAGGTGCTGCCACGTGGCGGGAGCAGTCTTGTGACCTCCTGCCCTTCTCTTTCCCTTCTGAGACAGTGAGGACCAGGATGCCCTAAGCTGCTCTCACTTGGGCTTCTATCACATAACAAATGAGCCTCACATAAAATGACCTGTTTGAAAAGCAACTTAGAATGAGGTCATTACCTCTCCCCCGAAGTCATGCATCTTGAAATCCATAGCATGGTTTCAATACTTCTACTCTGATTACATTATATATAAAACATTTTTAAAAAGTAAGACACCCAAATCCATTTCTTAGCAATTCTAGAGTCCTTAGCAAACAGCCATTCCTACCCAGCCTGTGTCCAGTCTGCCTTCCTGCAGTTGGACCGAGGGGTCAAGGTGGCTTCTAGGAAGCCAGCTGCCTTGCTGGAGGCCTCACACCCTCCAGCAATGGTGAGGTCAGAGACCTTTAGAAGGCACTCTGGGTTCTGCCATCAGGCTTCTGCGCCTGCCTTTCATGTCAGGATCTCACTCCGGTGCTCTCCCTTCCCAGGGAGGGGTTGTAGCTGGGTGTTACCTCTCTTCTACTGCCTTGGAACTAAGACTAAGTTAGGAATGCTTAATGTCCAAAACAGAACCTATTTCCAGAAACTGCCTCAGGTACTCATGCCTGCAATACTAATAACCCAGTGGTTTATTTGGATTGGATGACAGCTGGATTTGTCTCCTCGTTTGCAGGTATGTTTGGAATGAGTGAAATGTTTGACAGTCCCTCCTGAGTGGTTGTTTTCCTGTTGTGATTCAGCTGATATTCAATTTTCCTGAGACAAGAATAAGTTACAAAGCTAATTCCACCCTGTGACTCACACCTTTTGCAAATAGCCTTTTAAGAGACTAAGGGACCATGACCCTAGGCCACATGGGTGGGGTGGGAAGCGGCAGTAGGGTAAGGAATGATCCCCTTCCTAATTTAGAGTTCTGTGAATAAAGATGAGGGGGGGATTTCAAATGCAGGTGTTAGCAGGTGCACTCAGTATAGGGCTCAAAGTGTGTGTGGGGGGGGCAGGAAAGAGTCTCAGCTCCAGTATTCGGTAGACATGAGATTTTGGGTGTGTGGCTAGAGCCCCACTGAACCTTAGTTTCCCCCAGGAAAGTAGGGGTTTATGTTGACCTGGGGTTTAGAGGAGCTGTAGAGGGCTTTGGAGAAGTGGTTAAGAGCACTGGCTGCTCTTCCAGGTGACTTGGGTTCAATTTCCAGCACCCACATGATGGCTTACAACTACCTATAACTAGAATTCAGGGGATCCAATGCCTTCTTCTGGCCTCTGTGGGTACCAGACATGCATACAGTATACAGACATACATGCAGACAAACACTAACACACATAGAATAAAATCAGTAAGTTTAGAAAAAAATGTGATGCTACTGTAACCCCACACAGAGGGAGAGTGAGGGCTGTCCCTCAGCCCTGCATATCAAGGTGCAGATTGAGAAACACAGCACCAGTGTCCCACATGCTTCAGATAGGACGATTTGGCCACGCCCAGCTTCGGCCACATGGAGCTTGCGCTTCTCCTGTGGTGGCTAAGCAGTTTCACTGCTGTGAACAATTCCGTGCTGAGCTTCTTCACAAATAGCAACAGATGTTATCTGTCGTCTGAATGTGTGTACCGGGTAGACTCTAACATGCTACCCATAATCTCAGCTCCTAGTATTCACGGCTTAGTGAACTTTCCCTTATCTTGAGTATTGGTGACTTGTGACATTGGAAACTTGCTTCTGTTTCTGCCAGAAGATGACAAAGGCGGAGGGAGCCCACTACTGTGGTTACATTATGCATGACTCAGCTTTACTAGAAAACCCATTGTGAAGGCTCCCTCCTAGGTTAGACTTGAGTAAGTGGGTGGCCTCTAGGAGATGATGGTAGCTTCCATCCCAAAGGAAACTGTGGATCCATCTTCAAAGAATTCTCTAATGAGAATCTAGCCCTGGATGGCACTTGCCAGCCTCACCAGGGTCCATGCTCAGGTCCCACTACCCAGATCCCATAAGATAAGCAATGTATCTTATTTTAAGTGCTACATTTGTAGATTTTCTTGCAGTATAGAAAATCCGATATCCAGCGGCAAATATTATACAGAGACCTTCAGTGATAGTCTCTGTAAGGCATCCTTCAGAGGTGGTGACATTATTCTTCCGTGTCTTTTGAATGAGGATTGTGAAGTTCAGGGAAATTGGGAAAGCTGTTGAGTAACTCTGCAGATGGTGGGTAGGATCTGAAGACATGCTGTCCACCAGAACCCTTAATGTTGATCTGCCTTGTAAGATCCCTAGATTCTTAGCTTCAAAAATTCAATTTTAATCTTTCAGATGTTGTATAAGCTCATACATTTAACCACAGCTGGTAAGATCTTCTCTACACTCTTGACAGCATCGATTGTTTATTTAAAAAAAAATTATACTTTGTTCTTTGGCTTCTCCTCTGAGTTTTGTTTTCTGGCTATTGTCTTTCTTTCAAAAGTTGAAAGTTTACAGTAGCCCCTTGGAAGGGGTGTTGTGGCAAGCGAGAAGAGCTAATAAAAGAAGCATATCCAATTTTTAATCTTTTCAAGTAAGAAAATGAAGTTCAGATTGAATTAAACCCAGCAAAATGGCTGCACAGAGAGCCGACAAGGTGCCACCACGCCTGGATGGAACGAAGCTTGAAGTGCCCTGCCACTCAGGGACGGTTGTGTTGGTCACCTTCCCATCAATGTGATGAAACTCCTCGGCAAAACCAATTTAAGGAGAGAAGACTGACCTTGGCTCATGGCTTCCGAGAGCTTCGGTCCCTGGTGGCTCGGCGGTGTGCTGGGGGTTTACGTTAGAACAATATGGGAACAATATGGGAAGGCGTGTGTGGGGGACAAAGCGCTCACCTTGTGGCAGCTGGGAACAAATCACACCCTTCAGCATCCCCAGTGACCTACGTCCTCCAGCGAGGCTCTGCCTCCTAACAGTCCACGGAGCTATGAACTCACAGATTTCACAGCAGCCTTAAGAAGTGGCTGACATGGTTATTGCTTATAAATGAGCATTCTGAGGTTCAGGGAAGTTGAAAACATTTTCTGGAGTCACATAGCAGGTAGCAGGTGTCAGTCTGAAGGCACACTTTCAATTTTAGCCTTAACCAACTGGCTAAGTTAGAGCCTCCAAGGTTCATTGGTTTCTTAATGACCCCACCTCTGAACATTGAAGCCCTCAGAACTAAGCCTTCGAAAGAGTCAGTGGCTGGGCAGGGTGGGGGCATTTCATGTCTGCAAATGTAGATTCAGGGCAAAAGGCAGTTTATTCCTTGGCTAATTCAATGCCCTGTTTGGGGATTAGAGGGATTCAGCCTCCCTACACTCTAATAGAACGTTTCAGCATCCAAGACTTACGGCTGACTGACTCACTCTGACTAGCTCTTTCTGAACTCAGAGCTGTGCTGAACTCAACTGACTCTTCTGGTTGGCTGATTCAACTCGCTTGCTTTTCTCCAAGCTGCTGGTTCAAACTGATTTTCCGAGCCAGCTGACTGTTTCTGACTGAACTCTTCTGACTATGGTTGTGTCTGGCTGACTCCCACAACTTCTATGACTAAACTACTCTGCTTTGCTTCAAACTGACTCTCACTGTTAACTGACTCCTCGCAAACTCACTCTTTCTTCTGCTCAACTGCTTCTGTGTTTCTGCCTTACACTGCCTCAGATTGCCTTCTCTCTCTGAGCTGAGAGCCTGCTTTTATATCATGAGAGTTGGACATGCCCTCACTCTGACTCACTCTGCTAACTCTTCCTCTGATTATTTGTCACTTTGCCTGCCCTCTACTCTGCTTCATCTCAGATGTCACTCTGCCAAGTCTTCACTCTGATTCAGTCTCAGACTTGGGACTAAAGGCATGTGCTCGTGCTGTAACTATGAACTGAGAGCCATGAACTGAGAACTATGACTCACTTCTGAACTTACTGCTTCCTTTCAGATCCCTAGAGTAGGGATTGCCTTTCCAGTTGGGTTACTTAAAGGTGTGTGGTGCATTCCAACCAGATCTCACTGGCCTTTAGTGTGATCCTTTCCCAGAGTAACCTTGTTGCTGGATAAAAAGATAAATATTCCTCTACAAATGTCCAAACTGTAACACTTACATTCAATTTCGTAGGCCATGACGGCCGAAATAACCAGGAAAACACCATTCCTCTCTCAGGAAGGGAAGTATACCTCTGAACTCCATTTATTCATGTGAAATCAGTTACTAATTGTCTTAATGAAGGTTTCTATTGTGGAGATGAGACGCCATGATCAAAAGCAACTTAGGAAGGAAAGGGTTAGATTATTCTTCCACATCACTGTTCATCACTGATGGAAATCAGGACAGGAACTAAAACAGGGTAGGAACTGGAGGCAGGAGCTGATGCAGAGTCCATGGAGGGGTGCTGCTTAATGCCTTGCTCATCATGGCTTGCTTAGCCTGCTTTTCTATAGAACCCAGAACCACCACTGGAGGGGTGACTTTGCCCACAATATCCTGGGCCCTCCTCCATCAATCACTAATTGAGAAAATGCTCTACAGGCTTGCCTACGGCCAGATCTTATGGTGGCATTTTTTTTTCAGATGGCATTCTCTCCTCCCAGATAACTCTAATGTCAGACTAACATAAAAACTAGCCATGGTTTCTCTTCTGTTTGGTGACTAAACTCTAGATCTCTACAATTAATTCCCTTCCACTACACGTTTCTGAAAAGCCCCCCCCCCCATTTGCTGTGCTTCATCAAGTAATGGTCTGAATATGCAAATGAAACGCTTTAGGAGCAATTTTATTTAGAAGCATCATTTTTTTTTTTTGATGGATTTAAATATATCTTTTCCCTTGAAAGAACCCTAAGGAGTTACAAAGTTTTGCAAATTTATCCAAGAAGGAAATACAAGATGATTTCTGAGGCAGTTTCCCCGTGGCATTGCTACTAGAGAGCAGATGCTTTCTCTAAGTGAGAACAAAGAATCCTTTCAGTTAATGAAATCACAGATTTCAGACACTTCTCAGTGAGAATGCAAATAGTTTGATTATGATGACACTCGTGCTTTGTGTGTGGTGCTGTGGTGGCTATTGAATTTAATTGGAAAACAATTAGGATTGTAATACCCAGTTTTTTTCCCCTAAAACTCCTTTAAATAAATCATTAAATCTCTAGTCAGTTTGTTAATGACACTGATCATATTGTTTTGAAATCAGGAATCTAGGACACAGAATAACTATGAGTATATCTGTGAAGATTAATATCCTCTATCAGCCTGTGGATTATTTCGTGATTGGACTTGTATCAGAACACTTGGAAGAAGTTTTTGTTATTTTGCCTTCTTTAAAAACACAAAATGGCATTTGGACTAAGCCTTTGTTTCCACCCCAGGTGTGGTAGATGATTACGAGTTGGATTTGGAATCCTTGATGCAGGTGGCTATAATTTGGCTAGGTGCGGTTTATTTGGCCTGTGTAGCTTGTTCTTGGGATTGTGTACCACCTGGATTTATGGGAACTTTTGCTTAGGGTATAAAAGGTCTGAAGCCCCAAGAGCTGGGGTGGATGTGGGTTGGTGGCTCATTGGTTGGTTTGTCCATCGTTAGTTGTGCTGATTCTTGTCCTTAGTGTGTTGATTTTTACTTAAAAGAACAAAGGTTGGAGAGATTGAGTCTGCAGATAGTGAGCTGAGACGCTAGTCTGACACACTATCAGCTAGTCCTCTCCAAGGTTAGGACAGCCCTAAAAAGGCTGTGAAGATCTCTACCTTTCTCACTCTATATCAAGGCCACCAGCAACAGCAGTGAAAATTCCCTTTTATCCTTCTTTTCTCTTTCCCCAAATTGAGGGTAAAAGACTGTAGTTAACAACCACAGGGACTACCCTTGTACTTTCTCAGTTCATCCTATAAAACGGCTCCACGGAATGCTGAGGATAGAGGTTACACAGCCGATTCTGATAGTGATGATCCAATCCCCAGACGTATGACTTCATCCAATATTCGCGACAACCACACAAACTATTAGCCCCATTTTACAGATGAGGAGATTGGAAATTGCTCAGAGAGGTAAGGATGTCCAAAGTCACATGTCCAGTGAGTGGCAGACGCAGCTATGCTTGACTTCAAAGACTGCTGTGTTAGTTTTAAATAAAAATTTGACACAATCTAGAATGATCCGGGAAGAGCGTCTCAGAGATGGGTGGGGAGGTCTGTGGGGCGTGTCTTATATTAACTGAGTCGGGAAGACCCGTCCAGTATGGGTGGTTCTGTTCCCCTGGCGGAGGATCCTGAGTGTTTTGAGCAGAGAAGAGGACAGACAGACGTGCATTCATACTCCCTCTACTCTTGACTGTGGACGTAACCAGCTGTTGCACGTCCTACTGCCTCGACTTCACTGCAGTAATGGTCTGCAGTCCAGAATTGTGAAGCAAAAAACAAAAACCAAAAACCAAAAAAAACCAAAACCTCAAAACCAAAAAAACAAATGTTCTCCCCCAGATTGAGCTTGCAGTTCACAGGGTGCTTTATCACAGCCCAGGAAACAAAACTAAGACAGCCACTCAGCTTGTGAGCAGTCATACCAACTCTGGAAACTCGGATTAGTTGTTGGTCCATCACAGGACTGGATGACTTGTTTGTGGTGGACACAGCTGAGGTAGAATCCCTTGTCATCTTCCTCTGCGCTGCAGGGTCTTCTCTCAGGGGTGTCTGCATTAGGCAGTTGGGGTGCTAAAATTCCACCAAGATCTCATGCACTGGACACACTGTTTTTATCCCAAGTACACTGGTATTATTAGATGCTGCAGGTGGCTTTCTATGACTCAGATCTGTCTTTTACGGGAAAAAATGATAAACCTAGCTGTTTACCCCAGAACTCCACACCTTTCTGCAACTATAAGTAGGGTCCCTTTTGCATGGGGTCTGGGAGGCTGTGTGGGAGGAGCTGGCCCAGACTGTTGCCTGTCTCCCTTCATAGCCACCCTCGTGGATCTGCCCATGGTGGTTCCTTTAAAGTCCCATAAATCCTTAGGACCTTCTGGTCTTAGACATGGTGCTAGATTTCTTGCCCATCCGCAGACTCTCATCAGCTACTTCCTACCTCTTTTCGTTGGATGTTTTTTTTGTGTTGGGGAGGGAAGTTATTCTTAGGGTATATACCTGTAATAACCCCTCTCTCTTTCTTCTTCTTTTTATGTGCTTGTGAATTACCAAGACATTAAGGGGAAAGTCTGACTTCTTTTTCTCATATGCTGCCATAGGTTTCAGGTTTTGAGATACTGATTTTCTGGTGATTAGGAATAGATAGATATTTACCACGTAATAAGGTAATGAGTGCCCCTTGTGAGGGAAATCATGGCTATTTAGCACATGTCAAGCATTTGGTGTCTTTGGATTGAATTATCTTTTATCTATAGACTTTAAATCCTAGTAAGGCAGAAAGGCAAAATGCAAAGGCCTCTCTTAGTTGAATTTGAGGAGCTAAGGGCTACTTTTTAAGGAGCAAAAGAAACTAATGTGCTTGTTGTTTATGTTACCGTTTAACCATAATTTGGTGCTGCTATCCACAGCGTGTAAATATGTTACACTCCTGTCCTGTTGCACTCAGAAATGGCCATGAGACTTGTTTAATCCACTTAGATGTGGGCCACTTCGGAGTGGAAGTCGCTGAGAGTTGTTAGCAGGTATGGTTCACAACACCAAATGACTAGGGATGTTCTCCGTTTAGTCTAACTTACTAGTCCGAGTCCCCAGGTAAAACTCAGTGAGATTAGAGCCACAGCTGATGCCCATTTGCAGAGACCTCTAGTGAGAAGGCAGCCATGGGTCAAATTCTCAGTGGCTGTACACAGGAGATTTGAATTTGATGTGATAAAATTAAGTGTGGACTGTCCAAACCCTCAGCCTTCTCTTCTCTCTTGCTAGCTAGATCCAACCCCACTTTCCCAGGCTGGCATTCCAGATGCCACTTCAGACCTCATCCTTGGTTGCCCGGGAGACACTGGTGAACATCTAACACGACAAGGAAGAGCTAGTGGAAGTAGTTTAGAGAATAATTCCACCCACTTTGTACAATACTTCCTTTGAAAAAACAGCAAAGTTGCCTAAAATAAAAATGAACATCTAATTGCACCTAGTCCTAACCCAGAATTAAAGGAATCCTTTGTCTTCTTTTCCATTGTGTTTACTTGCTAGAATGAATGGATGAGTTAGAACTTATACTGGGTTCCCCTGCAAACACACCGTACAATAGAATAGCATGTCAAAGGATTTTAGAGGCAGAGAGTTTATCATTGGGAGATGTACCTATAAGAACTTGAGGAATGCATAATAGGCTGGAGCAAGAAGCAAGCAGCCATGTTGCTAAAACCATATGAGGCTTTAGTTCATTCTACGAGGTGTCATGGAGGTGGGAAAACTCAACTGTCTTACATAGGTGCAAAGGGGCTTGGCCTTCAACATCAACTAGTCGATACTGTGGGCTGCGTCTGGAAGGACAGAAGCTTGCACGAGCTTAATTCTGAGGCTGAGGAGAGTACTCAGTGAGATACAGTGACAGGTTGTCGTGAGTAGCTGACAATCTCAGCAGCTGGGAGGATGAGATTTGTATGGATTTTCATAGATATCCTTGTGCTTTTCAGACTGGCTTGATTCACGCCCCCTCCCCTCTTCCTCTCCTTTCCCTGTGCAGGGAACTGGAGACACAGCCTCATGAATGCTAGGCTAGCCCTCTCTACCACTATGTCATATCTCCCTTGACTAGAACCTTGGAGCAAGCTTGTTTCCCTGAAAATGGCTTCTACCATGTTCTGGTTAACCATGTATTTTGGGAAGTGAGGATTAATGGGCCACTCCTATTTTTATCCTTTGGTCTCCTTCCCCACAGGCATTTTACCTGTTGGGAATATATCATAATTGATTTAGAATGGCACCCAAATCTGTCATGCTATCATTTCTAATCTGGTACTGCATCTCTGTCTCTGTGAAGCCATTCTGCTGTTTTACCACGCTCCTGGTGATGATAAGAACAATGGGTTGTTAGGGTCGGGAGTCATGGCTGTTTCAGTTGGGTCCCACTTATTTCTCAGAGAGTGAGTTCTTCATTTTGAGACAGTGATATGTGGTTTTGTGTAGAGTGGGGTTTTAGTACGAGATGTATAAGCTGAGGACATGACCAGCCCAAATTCTGGTTGAACAGAAGGTTTTTTATTGCAGATATGAGATAGGGTGCAGCCTGAGGCATCTGGGAGAGTCCAGAGCAGGGAGAGAAAGTAGTAGATTAGACATGACCAACAGAACAGGGCTGGACCATTAGAGGAGAGGAGGGTGGGGAGAGCAACAGAGGGGGAGCAAGAGAGAGGGGCGCCAAGAGAGAGGACCAAGAGCAGCATGTATGGCTGAAATGGCAAGGCTATATAGGAGTGAGAGGTTGGGGGAAGGGAAGCCCATGAACTGGAGAAGTTTAGAGTAGGAGGCGGGTGAGGAGCCAAGAGGAGCCACAGGCACTGAGAGAGCCTGGATGCTAGCGTGGGCTTTGGAATGCTAATAGGCACCACAGTTTGCCATTTGTCCTGAGTTTCTTTTGGACCTGAAGGTATTCAGTGTAGAAGAGTCAAGCACTGCGAGTATTTGCATGGTGATCCTGGTCAAAGTCCTACAGGTAGGAAGGGCAAACTTACATAAAAAAAAGTCTCTTTGTTTTATATAGGATACATTTCTGCCTTTAGGGAGAGAGACCTGGTCTCCTTGCAGGACCGAGCCAGATCAGCAAGATCAACTCTGGTGTCGTCAGACCACACCAGGGGCAGCAGCCAAACCACTTTGGTGGATGAGAGAGTCCATGCTGTTGGGTTTATGCATAGCCACCATTCTTGCTAACATGGCTGTCACTCACAAGCCTGTGCTCCTGGGACTGAGATGAGAGGTATCAGAAGTTGGCTGACATCAATTCACCAATTGCTCTGTTCACTTGGTTGTTTGGTGTCTGTTCTATTGTAGATGATCTCCACCAGAACTTTGTAAAATCCTACCAAATGTGCTTACTTTTTAGTACTGGCAAGTGTAGAATACAAACACTTTCAGAAAGGGATACACTTCCTCAAAGAGATTGGTCCAGGGTGTGCAAGAATATCCCTGTGTGTGTTCGTAGTTATGAATATGAAAAGTTATCTAACCCTATTCTAGAGGATTTTGATATAATCCTACCCAACCACTGGGCCTTTTTAACCCAGAGCAGAGATTTTTCTACTGTTCATACTTCTTCCTTGAACATATCTCTTTGCAAATTCCATTGGACCAGGATGTGGTCACCATCCCCCCCTTTCCTAAAGACCCCACTGGCTAATTTTGTTTAAAGGGTTGGCCTTCTTAGGCTTTTCTTGAGTGTGGCTTCATTAGCCTCTTCCCCTTTCTCTGCCACCTCTCATTTTAGGAGTTTGTTCAAGTTCATTTTTTAAATTCTATGAACTCATCTAGTCATGGGGAACCAGAGAAACACAAGGTGTGGATTTGCAATACCACTCTTTCCGACAGGCACAGATTACCAGGATGCAGAAACAAAAGAATAGATAGTAAAGGAGCAAGTGGGAAGCAAGTACTAAGAAAACAAGGCCTTTGCTGCCTGGAGGCTTGACCTCTTCCTGTCCCCTCTGGCGTTGTGACCGCCACAGCCTCTCTCCTTTCTGTCTACCGAACAGAAAGATTTTATAAAATAGTTTCTTCTAAAAAAAAGACAGTCAGTTCTTGCGCTTAGCAGCCCATTGGAACCAAAACAGTACTGACAGGGTCAGGGAAGGAAGTGACCTTGGACTACGTTGGAAAGGGGTGACTCTGAACCTGGGCACAGCACCCTCGATCGCAGGACTAGGCGATTGGCGAGAGCTCTCTCTGAGAAGCTGCTCCTAGCTGCTGCCCATGGGACGTGCCATCAGGCTGGGAGGTGCTAAGTGTGAAGGGAGATCCGAAAAAAATGGCTATAATAATAACTTTGACGCCTTGTAACTTAAATATTATGAAATGAAGTTAATTTTTAAAAATTTTTCTAGACAAGATTTTTTTTATTTTTTATTTTTCTGGTCCTGGAACTCTCTCTATAGACCAGGCTGTCCTTGAACTCAGAGATCTACCTGCTTCTGCCTACCAAGTGCTGAGATTAAAGGTGTGCGACACCACGGCCCAGCTATGAAGTTAATTCTTACAAACACATGTTGTATCAGACAAGAAGAGGTAAGACTGGGGAGAAAATAATATATTCACAGCAGAGTAAGGGAGAGCCCGTGACGACAATCAATACTTAAACAAAAGGTCACAGTGGATATAGACAAGCATCTCTAACAACATAAGGGACAAATGTGTAAGCACTATAGTCCCTGTTTCTCTAATGGGCTACCTGCTCATAGGATTAATGTAACTTCATCCCACCGCCCCAGCTCCTCTCTTCCCTTAGCCAGCACCTCAGCTGGCTACGTTCTTACCGTCCAGGTAACCCACACCTGCAGTCCCGGGCCACGGCTCCCGAATTGGGAGTTGAAGTTCCCCACTGACGGTCATCTCAAGTGGCAGGACTTAGAGAAATCCTAAGAACCTTTTGTAACTCATACACTCTCGTCCTTTCTTTTGCATGATGTAGGGTTGACCTGGAAATCGGGATCACTCACCCCAGCCAGTGCCATACCTCTCTGCTGACTCAGAAGCTCAAGGAACCCAAGATGACAGTGTGGCAGGCTGTCTCAGCTCTAGGTCAAAGGCACATGGATCTATCTACTGGTGGAAGTGTCCCACCCTTTGGACTAAACCCTCCATGAACCAGAGCCAGAGGATGTGGGGACAGAAGCAAAAAATCTGCTGTGGGTTGCCAACTGCTCTCACTCCTTCCCTTAGACCTGTGGATTCTTGAGCAATGGTGGGGAGAAGCTGCCTCATGCATTAGACATTGTGTAAGAGCTTACGGACAGAGAGAGGTGAGCACTGCCTCAACGTGCCAGGCACTGCCAGCAGCCGGAGCGCTAACTGAAGCTCCAAGAGAGCTCTTCTGCCACCTCATCAAAAGAAATGTTTTATTTAGTGTGTGAGTGAGTGTGTGTGTATGTGTGTGTGTGTGTGTGTGTGTGTGTGTGTGTGTGTGTGTGTGTGTACGTCAAAGGTCAACAATGAGTGTCTTTCTCCACTTTATGTTTTGATGTAAGGTTGCTCACTGAACCTGGAGTTCACTGATTGGCTAGGCTGGTGGACCAATGAGGTCCAGGGTTCTGCTTGTCTCTGCCATCTCCCCTCCCACCAGCACTGTGATTGCACTGTAACCGCCCACCTCCAGCCTCCACATGGCTTCTAATGCTTTCCCAGACAGCACTTTAGGGATTGAGACTTCTCGTAAGCCCAAGACACAGAGAACACAAAGTAGGCATGATATCATACAGAGCAGCAGAATTGAAGTAATCACCGTGGTCTGACTCATGGGGACCTATATATTGATGATAGCGCCCCCTGTGGCAGATTAGCTATCACTAGAGGCCAAGAGAGACTACAGAATAATGGGCACAGACGTTGTGAGTGGGATCAAAGAAAACGTCCTTTAATTAGGTATTGGTGATGGCTGTAAAAATTTGTGATTTTTTTACTAAAAACATCTGAATGGATACTTTAAAGGCTTTCATAGTACAGGATTAATGATATGAGTAATAAACAGATAAGTTACTATGCCCTTACCAAACAGAGTATGCCTGTATTTCCCATATATAATTTCTGTACAACCAAAACGTAAAACACAACAATAAACGGGAAGCACATAGGATTTCATTTGTGATGCACATCTAAATGTTTACTTACTCATTTGCAAATGAGATCATAGGAGCAAGTAAGGAAAAGGCTTATTAAAAGAAAAGTGAAAAGAAACATAAAAATAAAACATTTGTACGAATTATAAGACAACGATGTTGGCTAACTTACTGTAAAAACTTTTTAAAAAGAGAATCTTATTCTGTAGCCCAGGCTGGACTGGAACTCACAGTGTAGCCCAGGCTGACCTCAAACATGTTCAGTCCTCATGCCTCAGCCTCTGAGTGATGTAATCATAGGCATGAGACACCATCTCCAGCTAGTAAAAGTACTTTCTCTGTGACTGCTTCCTCCCACGGTGGCTGTTCTGCCCTGCTGGTCCTGCTGGCCTGGCCTGTGGCTCCTGCGCTTGGCTAGCCAGTTTCCAAAGTTATATATAAACATATATAAATATATATAAAAATATATATATGTATATATAAATATATAAACATATTCCCTACAAGAAATGTACTAATAAATATCTCCCCAAAGTCTGATCCTCTAGCTGAACTCTGACTGGATGAACTGACTCAAGTGATGTTTGTGATCATGCTAATGATTATTTCTTAAAGCGAGTGTCCTGGCTAGTTGTTGTTTGCCAACATGACACAACCTAGAATTGTTTGGGAAGGGGAACCTTGACTGAGAAAACGCCTCATCAGATTGCCTGTATGCAAGTCTGGGGAGTGTTTTTTTTTTTTTCATTGATAATTGGTGTGGAAGGACCCAAACCACTGGGGGCAGTGCTGCACCGGGTAAGTGGTCCTAGACAGTATAAACAAGCAGGCTGAGCAAGCCTCTGGGAACACACCACTGAGCAGCACTCCTCCACCGCCTCTGCTTCAGTTTCTGCCTCCAGGCTCCTACACTGACTGAAGGACCTTCAGAGTCCAAACAGAACACACACCAGATCCTTAGCACAAAGGAGATGTATTTGCCGGGGAGGGTCCCAGGGCGGGAGAGAGGGGGCGAGGACAGAGGGAGGGGCTATTTGCCCTGGAGAGACAAAGGTCTGTCATTGGATAGAACGGAGACAGGTGTAGCCCTTAGACAAATGTCAGGTTATAAAGGGTCCTAGGTGGGAAGGGGAAAAGGAGGTAAGGTGGGAAGATGGAGAAGGGTTGGAGTGGCTGTTTCTGATTGGTTGGGAAGAGAACAAAGAAGAGGAACTGTGGACTGTTTGGAGAGAGGCAGGGGGACGCTGTGGAGGGATTTTTGGGAGATGGGCCTGTGTGTGAGGCTGGATCTTAACTTATGTCTGGCTGTCTTTTCTTAACTCATCCCCATCTTGGAGTTATTGGGAGCTGTACTAACGCTGACTTCCTTCATGATGTCAGCCATAAAGTGAGATAAACTCCTGCTCCCCAAGTTGCTTTTTGTTCTGGAACTTTATCACAATAGTGGAAAGCCAACTGTCACAGAGGGATGGATTTTAGGGAATTTTACTTTCTTCTTTGTTCCCTTTCTTCACTGTTTTCAAGAGTTTTAAAAGAATGTTTTAATGCAAAAACAGTAGCTAAAATCATTTAAGAAAATCACTCAAAATGTTTTTACCTAAAAGCATTTAAAATGTAAATAACAACTCACGGTAAGTGAGTTCACAAAGTGACTTAAAGCCTGTCGTTCTGTTCACAAAACATCTCACAGGAGTTGAGCAAGTGCTTCTGAAACTCAGAGTTTCTAAAAACACAATTAAAAACGAAACTTTCAGGGCCTAGGGATACAGAAGTTCAGTGGTACAGCGTGTGTTCGGCATGGCTGAGGCCCTGTGCTCAGCCCCCAGCACCAACCACTGAACATGAGCCCTCTGTCACTCAAAGACCTGGGACAAACACAAACCTCTTTAGTCTTTTCGGTAGCGCAGAATGGAAAGCCATCCCTATTAGAATCCACTGTGCCCCTTTGTTTCTGGAGTATTTACTGCCTCAGGCCCCATCTTAATTCTTTTGAGTGTTGGATTCAGGATAGAGTACTTATAACTCTTTCTCAATGTTCCTTAATTATAAAATATACTAGAGATGTGTATGCTTTTAATCCCAGTTCCTAGGAGGCAGTGGCAAATGCATCTCTGTGAGTTCAAGGACAGCCTGGTCTATATATGAGACCCTGTCTAATAAGTAAATAAATAGTAATATACGCCTACATATATGTGTATAAGTGTTCTAATTTCCCTTAAGTAACCTTTTCTAGTAATTTGAGATACAGTATACGTCACTCTTTTCAAAGTAGTATATTGTGTTAAAGTACTTTAATTTTCATACATACTGAACATTAAATTATTGCAGTCACATTTTTCACTTTGCTAATGATAATGCAGAGACCGTATTCATAGACAGTCGGGATAGCTGCGCATGTAACATTTTGTACTTTGCCCCTTCATGAATAATACTGCAGGCCCACATAACTCAGAGTCAACACTGTCCGTAAACCCATCTTCATAATGACTTCAGGGCAGCCTGTCATGTAAATGAGTCATTTTGCTCAGCCCCGGCTCTATTTTTAGACATTAGCGCTGTTTCCAGGTTCTTTCTGTTATAAATGATGTGACTGTGAAGGCTTATTTAGACCGACGCCTTATTTCCTTAGGCCAATAGTTCTAAAGATTGTTGTGGTATATTTGAACATATCTCTAGATATTATATGTACTACAAATATCATTGCTCTGACTGCCTGAAAGCCTAGCAGGATGTGACTTCTATGGCTCAAATAGCCTGTGTTATGTAAATAACAGTTATTCCCTCTAGCTTAATACAAATAGAGTTACTGATAAAGAGGTCATTTGAATGCTCTACCAGTCCGGAGGTGTCAATACTATTGATCAGCAGTTCCCCCACCATAAAGAGTGGACATGACTCAGACTGGTGGGGCCTAGCCCCTTGTGTGTTGGAGGCACCCCACTATAGACATGCACACAGCCTGACAGCCAAAGTTTTGGGAGAGTAAACCCTTGTATCTCTTTGACCATGCAGATAAACTACTAAGAGAGAGCTAGGAGGAGTTCGTAAGATAAACTGCTGGGAGACAAGAAGGGGAGTTGAGAGCGAACGTGGCGGGGTGTAAGCTCTGCTCAAGCCTGTCTGGCTTGTACCCTTAACCATGCCTCACGTATCTTTATTAATATATTGCCAGACTTAATAATTCATTGATGTTGAGTCCGAAATTTGCCCTCCAAGGACCACCGAGACCACGTATGTAAAAAAGAAAAGACACTTTTATTTTTCAGAGCAAACCCCAGCATGCCTGAGATGAGGGACCTTGCACGTACACACACAAAAAAATGGAGTTTAGGTCCTTCAATTAACAAAAGATGAGAGAGAGAGAGAGAGAGAGAGAGAGAGAGAGAGAGAAATATTCCATCTGTCAGCTTGCTTTCTAAAAACACTAAATTCACAGCACCGCCGATGAAGTGTTTCCTTGTAACCGTGGTTGTGCTGGACTTTTCTTTCTCTCCCACTCCTCCAGTTTATAAAGTATAAAATGGAACCAGACTTGCTTTAAATGTTTCCTTAATTGCCCTCAAGAATGTGCCTTCTTCTGTCTGGCGACACAGTGTCTGTGTCCATTTCTATGACATATTTGTATAAACAGAGGACATGACCACTTGAAATTGAGGTGAAGTTTGTTTTTTTAAAGATTTATTGATTTTTGTTTAACATCTGTGAGTGTTTTGCCTGTAAGGTGATGTGCACCACATGCATGTAGTGCCCCTTCGAGACCAGAAGAGGGCGCCCAATCCCCTGGAACTGGAGCTTCATACAATTCTTAGCTGCCATGTGGGTGCTGGGAATTGAATTCAGGTCCTCTGAAAGAGCAGCCAGTGTTCTTTGCCGCTGAGCCATCTTTCTAGCCAAGGGGAAGGCTTTTATTGTAGATATGAGGGCAAGAACAGCCAGAGGCATCCGGAAGAGTCCAGAGCAGAGAGAGCAAGTAGTAGACTGATCATGGTCAGCAGACTAGGTTTAGCCATTAGAAGAGAAAGAGGAAGAGAAAGATGACCAAGAGAGAGGGGAAAGAGAGAGGAGACCAAGAGAGCTCATAGCTGAACTATCAGGACTATGTGGGAATGAGAAGTTGGAGAAGGGCAACTCATGAGCTGGAGCAGTTTAGGGTGGGAAACTGAGAAGACCCAGTTTAGGGTGGGGAAGGGTGGGGAACTGAGAAGAGCCACAGGTACCTGTGATGCCAGGGAGGCCAGCGTGTGTGCTTTGGCCTGCTAATGGGCACCACAGACAGCCTTTCTTCCTGAGTTTCTTTAGGACCTGACAGTATTCACCTAAGCAGTTGAATGTCCACTTCGTGCATGCATTCATTGCTTTTTAAATTTAAATATAATTATTGTTATTAAATAATAATTTAAATTAAAGAATGTCTGCAATTGTACTCACTTGTATGGAGGCCATCAGGTGTCTTCTCTCTACCACAGTAAACATTTTTCCATTGATTTATTCATTGTGTCACGCGCACACACACACACACACACACACACACACACACACACGAGTGTGCATGCATGCCACAGTACACATGTGGAGGTTAGAGGAAGCTTTTGGAAATTGGTTCCTTCCTTCCACCACATGAATTATGGGATCAAACTCAGGTGCTTAGGCTTGGCAGCAAGCCCCTTACACACTGAGCCACCTTGGAGGCCCCTCCACCACATATTTTGAGACTGGGTCTTTCACTGAACCTGGAGCTTGCCTTTTTGGTTAGCCTAGTTGGCCACCCAGCCACCAGGATCAACTGGCCTCTGCCTCCCCCGACTGGGGTTACAGGTATGTGCAGTTCTGCCCAGCTTTCACATGGCTTCTTAGGGGCTGAACTCAGATTTTCGTGTTTGCACAGCAAGGTGTTACCTACTGAGCCATCTCCCGGACTGCAGCAACTGTTTATATGCAGAACAAATGGTTTCTTTTTAATTGTAATGTACCACGGAAGGAAAAATAACGTCCACCCAAAGATGCCCACAGCTTAGCCCCCAGAAACTGAATATTACCTTATGTAGCAAAGGGGATTCACTATTATAGTTAGGGGCACAGGAAAAGTTACCCTGGATTATCTGAGTAATCTAATCATATTTATTTTATTTTTTGTATTAATTCTTTATTCTTGAATATTCAATAAATGCATACAATTCTACATGACACCACACACACACACACACAGAATTCCATGCAAGTGCACAATGGCATATTCCTCCACAAACAGGAAAAGAATCCCATACATATACAATGATACATGTTCATACTCCTCCTACACATACGCACACAGAATCCCATGCGTGTATACAATGACACATGACCATACTCCTTACACACATACACACAAAGCTACTTTAAAGCAGAGAACACTGTTAGCCTGTTTGGAGGGAACAGCGGTCATTGCAGAAAATTGAAACAATGTTATCCTTATGTTCTTGAAAATGGAGGACGAGGCCATGAGCCGAGGAACGCGGGCAGAGTCTAGAACCTGGAAAAGGTTTCTTTGCTAAAGTTCCCAGAAGGAACTCAGTCCTACCGACACTTGGCTCTTACCTTGAAGAGACCTGTATTGTACTTCTGACCTACAGAATATAGAGTGCTGCGTTTTCATTGTTTCAAGCCGTTCTGTTTCTGGCAGCTTGTTGCAGTAAAGAGCTGACACATTTGATAAAATATTTAAGTTTTGTGTGAAGGGGAAGAAAGATCAATTTAGAGTATTCACAACCTGTTTTCTGGAAATGTAGCAAACCTGTTCAGGTATTGTTCACACTGTCTGTTGGTGAGAAGAGTAATTTCCCTGGGAACCGACTCTCCCATCTCCGAGTCTTCAGAGTTTCATCTCTTAGTAGGAACACAGATGTGAGGCGTGAAAGAGACAACTGTCTCCAGGATGCGTGCAGCAGCGTTTACACATTTGGGCTTTGTTGGGGACCCTTACGTGGCTGCGGTGGTACAGCCTAGCTCTGCGTGGAGTTACGCTCATTTTCACTGTCTGCTGTCCTCACCATTGGAGAAGCCCTCTCAGCTTTCTTTCCTCGGCTCCTCCATGAAGGGGAAGATCATTTTCCCTAAGGGACACTGTCAAGGCTTAAAAATAGCCTTGCTCTTCAGAGGGTCTGGTCAGCTGGGGTCTCTAAACCATGAATCAGGAGTTCTAAATTCCATTCAGATGTCCTCTCCACTCTGAAGAGGTCGAGTGATCTGCATCTAAGCCCTGATGCTTAGACAGTGGGAAGTCCAGACAGTCTCCCCGACAGTGAGCACCAGACAGGAACTGATGTCTAATTTTAGCCAAAGGCAAGTGGAAGTGGCATGTATCAGGAGCAGAGTTTTAGTTAGGCTTTCACAACTGTGATGGAACACCATGACCAAACTCGGGAGGAAAGTGTTTATTTCAGTTTACAGCTTACAGTTCACCATCCAAGAAGACATGTCAGGAACCCGAGGCAGGAACCTGGAGGCAGGAATGGATACAGAGCCATGGAGAAGGGCTACTTACTGGCTTGCTCCTCCTGGCTTGTTCAGTTTGTTTTCTAATACAACTCAGGCCCACAGTCTGCTGGGGACATTTTATCAATGGAGGTTCCCTCTTCCCAAAGGAAGAGTTAAGTTGACATAAAACTAGCCAATCACAGGCAGTGCTTCTCACAGTTGGTGTGATTCTCCAGCATACCTTCCTCTGTGTTTTGGCTTCAGTACCTTCTCAAAGTGCCCTGAAGCAAGTGTTTAGCTGCACAGAGTTTGGAAAGAAACACCAGAAAGGGACTAGGAAAGAGAATGGGAAGAGACGGGAAGCTGGCAGAATGCGCAACAACCAGGAACTGCTGGAAGCTGATGGCTTCTTATCTGTCTTAGTTACTTTTCTATTGCTGTGATAAGACACCATGACATGACAACTTACAGAAGAAAGCATTTATTTGGGGACTACAGTTTCAGAGGATTAATTGGAGACCTTAAGCATCATGGCAGGGAGCATGAATCAGGCAGGCGTACATATGACTGGAGTAGTAGCTGATAGCTCACAATTGATCCACAAGCATAAGGCAGAGAGAGACCGGGAATGGCATGGGTTTTTGAAACTTCAAAACCTTCCCCCAGTGACACACATTCTCCAGCAAGGCCACACTGCCTAGTCCTTTCCAAACAGTTCCACCAGCTGGGGAATCAAGTGTTCAAACACATGAGTGCACGGGGCCATTCTCATTTAAACTACCACTTTGTCCTACTAGGGAACTCTGGGAAACAGAAATGAACCACACCTCAGATCCTACTATTCTTCTGCCGTTACACATCAGCCCTCAGTCTGTTCCTGGCTAAAAGGTAGTCTGGACTGATGCAGAAGTTTATTTTGAGTTATGTTTAGAATGGTTGTTTTGTGCACTGTTGGGGGAAGGGCTGCCTAGGCCTTGGCATTTGTATTGTCTGCAGGTGTTGGCTTTCTGTAAAGTTTTATTGCTCATGATCTGCACATGCTATAAATAGAACACCTGAGGGGTTTAGGTGTCAATAACAACCCCTGAGATGAGAGCTCAGGGCTCCACTGTCCAGGATGGCGCTTGCCATGACAGTGGCTCCCTCTGCTGAGGTCTGGCAGAGCTTGCACCTATGAAGATGCCTCTGTGTCTTCTTGGCTGAGCCGCCACGGTGGGTTTACTCAACATAACAGCTTTCTAGCTTTCAGTTGTCCCTGTGAGCATGTTCTTGTAGCCAGAAAACCACTTATTAAAGCGGAGAGTCAGAGCTGCTGGAAGAAGCCAGCTATTGGTAGGTGACAGTGGATAGGAGTGACAGTGTGGCCCAGAGTATCTGCTCTACGCTGTTTTGATTCCCAGAGAAACACACGTCGATACAGATGCTTCCGGCCACCATGGAGGACAGCTGTCTGAGACAGTTACTGGAAGCCAAAGGATATCTCATGAGAGCATTTGCTATCCAGCCTGACATGGTGCTACGAAGGATTATGAAGTATAATGAGTATCATGACACATAAATTGAGTGTCTTCATGCTGAAGATATTTTTTTGGTAGCTCACGGATTTCCAGAAAAGGATTTGTCCAACCAGTTCAGCTTAGTAAAACATTTACCCGAGGAAACCTAGTAAAGCTCCTTTCAAATTGTAAACACGATACGTGAGGGGTTCCTCGTATGACAAGGTTATATTTTATGAGTATTTGGGGAAGGAACAGAGACAGAGCAGTTGCATGGCTTTGTTCTTTAGAAAACAAGTTAGCATTAGCAATTGACAGTTTTCTTCCAAGAAGCTAAATCTGTTATTTTCTACTTTCTTATGTTTTTACTGACATCATGACCACCTCAGAGTCTTTACTACTTCTCTTGGTGGCCAGTGCCCGTTCTTTATTCTTCCCGGCTGCTGCATATGCCATGCTTCTGTTGCTTTACACTTTCTGTTGCCTCGTGACCTCTTGCTCTTTGGCAGCTATCGCTTCTTGGCTTCGGCTGTGTGTATGTGAATTGCAGCCTCTCACTCCATCCCAGCTGCTGCTTTCTTCCATGTGTTTTACTTTAAAACTTCTCAGTGGAGCCCTGGATCGCTTCAGTTAACAGTGTTGGCTACGTTGGACTGAGCGCTCTTGCAAACTGTAAAAAGTGCGAGGAGGCTAGCAAAGAGGTCTAACACTGTTCTAGAAATGCTCTCGTGGAGGCCAGATGTTGACATTCAATGTCTTCCTCAACTGGGCAATTGAATTGGTCAATTCCTCAATTGAAATAGGATCTTTCACTGAATTTGGAGCTCAATGGTTTGTAGAAAGCCTGGCAAGGAAGCCCCAGGAAACTTCTTGTCCATGTCCCCAGTACTGGGGTTATAACCATGTGCTGCTATGCTCAGTTTTTGTATTTTTATTTAAAATTTTTTTACTAAAATTTTATATAATATATATGCATATTTTATAATACTTTTATTAGTAATTTGAGTATCAGACAGTACATCTCGATAAAATCCTCTTTCCATTCCTCCCTGTTCTACCCTCCCACCACTGTGCCCTCAAAAAAAAAAAAAAAAGAAAGAAAGAAAAGAAAAAAATTAAGTCAGGCTTGGTGGGCTTCACCATGGTCTTTGGAGGCAGCAGGCTGCTCCGACTGTAGGCTTTGACCTGGCCTATACCAACCGGAGACAAAGCATGAGAGTTCTACCTGAAGTTGGGCCTCACGGCCCAAAACTGGGCACGAAACAGGCTCCCTGGTAGCCTGCAAGCACCAGGGCATTCTGTAGTCCCCCCAGCATCCCACAGGGAACAGGGTCTCCTATAGGCAACCAGACATCCTTCAGGTACCCAGACACCACACAGGTACCTGGTCATCTGGCAGTCACTAGGGTTCTCCTGCAGGCACACAGACATCTAGCAGGCACCAGGACATCCCATGGGCACCATGGAATCTCACATATGCCTAGGCATCATGTAGGCACTCAGCCAACCCACAGATACCTGGACATCCTGCCATCCCATAGGGATCCACAAGCACCAGGGCCTCCCACAGGTCCCCAGGCATCCTGCAGGCACTCAGACATCCCACAGGCAACTAGGCCTTTAGAAGAAACCAGGGTACCCTGCAGGTACCCAAGTATCATGCAGCCACTGGTCATCCCACAGATGCCTGGACATCATGCAGACACCCATTCTTCCCATAGGCTTCTAGACACCATGGAGGTACCCTGACATCCCTCAGGCACCCAGACATCTTCATCTCCTGGACCTCCTGCAGGTATCTGGCCATCCCACGTTCACCTGGACATCCCACAGGCACTGGGCATCCTGCAGGCCCTTGGGTACCATGCTGGCCAGTATACTCCAGGTAGGTGCCCAGACATTACCCAGGGCCCCAGACTACCAGCCAGAATCAGAGCCTTACCAAGCCAGGGTCTAATGCTAGGCAAATTCTGGCTGTGTCAGCAATGTAGATGGAACTCTAACCATCCTGGTCCATCGCATCCAGAAGCCTTCAAAGCTCCTCCCAAAGGAGGAGGCTAAACTTCACCTGTAGAGCATTTTTCAACTGGAATCTCTTATTGTTGGTCAATCAAAGTGCTCCTGAGATTTTGCAGCATGTTCCTGGGTCAGGGCCTATTGAGGCTCTAGGCAGCTAGGCCCCCACCCCTGCACCATCCATACATCCTGCTACCTCAGCCTTTGGACCTGAAGCCCTCTGGCATCACTACAGACTGTGCTGTGCCCCACCCCAAGCAGAGAGAGCACCTTGAGCAGCAGCCATAATCACAGGAACAGTGGCTTGACTCCAGTATGGCAGGTAGTGAAGTGACCAGGAGGGTCTAGTGGTAGCCAGAAGGCTGGTCTTTTGTGTGGAGACCTAGCCCAGAAGATGACACGTATTTTTAGCTGGGACGCCTTGCTGACTGCCCTGGTTCAGAGTGATTCTATGGTTTGGCCATTTGCCCACGGGCAGAACCTGCTCAGACTCCAGGTTGTTGGACCCAACCCTGCCCTCAGTACCCTTTGATCCACTCCCTCAGGCCGTGTGCCTGCAGCCCACATCCCACGGGCAATGCTGCAGTCCACGCTCTCCCCTACTCCATCAGGAAGGGTGCTATAATCAACAGCCTCAGCTATGGGAGAGTGGCATAGCTTCTGTATATCAGGCAGCGAAGGCCAGTCCCATTTGGAGACGTTTCCCAGAAGACAGACATTCCCCAGCTGGGACATCTTGTCGATCAACGATTACCCTTGGTCCAGGGTGATCCTCTGGTTTGGTAGCGTGCCCAGGGGCAGGACCCACTCAGACTCCAGGTTGATGGGCCCTGCCTTGTCCTCAGCACTGACTGCCCTGCCGCCCTTGGGTCTCGTGCCTGCATCCCGCTGCCAGCAGGCAGCACTGAAGTCTTTGCTTTCCCCACTCCATCAGGGAGGGCACCAGGAACTGCAGCGGCAGCAACAGGAGCAGCTGCTCCGATCTGGTGGTCGCTGGAGGACCAGTCCCCGTCCACTCTGGGTGCACGCCCATGCTTGCCACCGCCTCCGTCGTTTCTTAGCAGTGCTCGCCATTGTTCGCCTGCCTGCAGAGTCTCCAAGTCTGTGTCGCTTTGTCCTGAATTCCTTTTTTCGCCTTATTGGTCTCGCCAGCACCGTGACTGTGCTCCAGTTCAGACTCTACCTGCCTGTGGTGGGGCAGGCATGTGTGGGGGAGGGGCAGTGGCCCCTGCCTCCCAGGGGGACCCCTGCCTCTGATCCCACCAGGACTCTAGCTCCGCATCTCCACCGCTTGCCCTGCTGCACTCCGCCATCTTCCTTCTCTCCCCTCAGGAGCAATCAGTCCCCCAGGTCTGCTGTCCTTCCCCACCACACTCAACTCTTGAAATCCTTTCCGTTGAACCCCCGTGGAGGCTTCTGCCTCTCAGGGGGACCGCTGCCTCTGATCCCACCAGGACTGCAGCTCTACATCTCTGCTGTGTATTCTGTTGTATTTCAGTCTTTCTTCTTTCCTCTTGCGAGCAGTTGGTCTATTCGAGGTCTATTGTCTTTGCAATCACATTTAATTCTCAAATTTTTCTCAGCTGATCTTGGCGACAGAATAGTTTCTTCGTGTCGATGAAGCGAGGGGCCAGAGGCACCATATTGGTGGGGCAGTGGGGCAGGTGGCCAGAGCCCCATTGGACTCCGCTGTCTGCCCTGCCACCATCTTGGAATCTTATTATACAATATATTTTGATCATGTTTTCTCCTCCCCAACTTCCCCCAGGTCCTCCCTACCTCTTCCTCTCTACCAACTTCATGGTTTTTCTCTCTCTCTAAAAACAACCCAAACCGAAGAAGAAAAAGGAAGAGGAGGACGAGGAGAAGGAGGAGGAGGAGGAGGAGGAGGACGAGGAGGACGAGGAGGAGGAGGAGGAGGAGGAGGAGGACGAGGAGGAGGAGGAGGAGGAGGACAAGGAGGAGGAGGAGGAGGACGAGGAGGAGGACGAGGAGGAGGAGGAGGACAAGGAGGAGGAGGAGGAGGACGAGGAGGAGGAGGAGGAGGAGGACGAGGAGGAGGAGGAGGAGGAGGAGGACGAGGAGGACGAGGAGGAGGAGGAGGAGGAGGAGGAGGACGAGGAGGAGGAGGAGGACGAGGAGGAGGAGGAGGAGGACGAGGACGAGGAGGAAGTGGAGGAGGAGGAGGACGAGGAGGAGGAGGAGGACGAGGAGGAGGAGGAGGAGGACGAGGAGGAGGAGGAGGACGAGGAGGAGGAGGAGGACGAGGAGGAGGAGGAGGAGGACGAGGACGAGGAGGAAGTGGAGGAGGAGGAGGACGAGGAGGAGGAGGAGGACGAGGAGGAGGAGGACGAGGAGGAGGAGGAGGAGGACGAGGAGGAGGAGGACGAGGAGGAGGACGAGGAGGAGGACGAGGAGAAGGAGGAGGAGGAGGAGGAGGACGAGGAGGACGAGGAGGAGGAGGAGGAGGACGAGGAGGAGGAGGAGGAGGACGAGGAGGAGGAGGAGGACAAGGAGGAGGAGGACGAGGACGAGGAGGAAGTGGAGGAGGAGGAGGACGAGGAGGAGGAGGAGGAGGACGAGGAGGAGGAGGAGGAGGAGGACGAGGAGGAGGAGGAGGAGGAGGACGAGGAGGAGGAGGAGGACGAGGAGGAGGACGAGGACGAGGAGGAAGTGGAGGAGGAGGAGGACGAGGAGGAGGAGGAGGACGAGGAGGAGGAGGACGAGGAGGAGGAGGAGGAGGACGAGGACGAGGAGGAAGTGGAGGAGGAGGAGGACGAGGAGGAGGAGGAGGACGAGGAGGAGGAGGACGAGGAGGAGGAGGAGGACGAGGAGGAGGAGGAGGAGGAGGAGGAGGAGGACGAGGAGGAGGAGGAGGACGAGGAGGAGGAGGAGGAGGAGGACGAGGAGGAGGAGGAGGAGGACGAGGACGAGGAGGAAGTGGAGGAGGAGGAGGACGAGGAGGAGGAGGAGGACGAGGAGGAGGAGGACGAGGAGGAGGAGGAGGAGGACGAGGACGAGGAGGAAGTGGAGGAGGAGGAGGACGAGGAGGAGGAGGAGGACGAGGAGGAGGAGGAGGAGGACGAGGAGGAGGAGGAGGAGGACGAGGAGGAGGAGGAGGACGAGGAGGAGGAGGAGGAGGACGAGGAGGAGGAGGAGGAGGACGAGGACGAGGAGGACGAGGAGGAGGAGGAGGAGGAGGAGGACGAGGAGGAGGAGGAGGACGAGGAGGAGGAGGAGGAGGACGAGGAGGAGGAGGAGGAGGACGAGGAGGAGGAGGAGGAGGACGAGGACGAGGAGGACGAGGAGGAGGAGGAGGACGAGGAGGAGGAGGAGGAGGACGAGGAGGAGGAGGAGGAGGAGGAGGAGGACGAGGAGGAGGAGGAGGACGAGGAGGAGGAGGAGGAGGACGAGGAGGAGGAGGAGGACAAGGAGGAGAAGGAGGAGGAGGAGGAGGACGAGGAGGAGGAGGAGGAGGACGAGGAGGAGGAGGAGGAGGAGGACGAGGAGGAGGAGGACGAGGAGGAGGAGGAGGAGGACGAGGAGGAGGAGGAGGAGGACGAGGACGAGGAGGAGGAGGAGGAGGAGGAGAAGGAGGACGAGGAGGACGAGGAGGACGAGGAGGAGGAGGAGAAGGAGGACGAGGAGGACGAGGAGGACGAGGAGGAGGAGGAGGAGGACGAGGAGGAGGAGGAGGAGGACGAGGAGGAGAGGAGGAGGAGGAGGAAGAGGAGAGAGAATCAAGACAAACAAACAAACAAAAACTAATAAACATGCCAAATCAAATACAAATCCCACAAAATAAGCAAATAAAAACATGGAGTTTGTTTCTTGTTGACCAACTACTCCTGGGCGGGGCACCTGCCCCGGACTGTGGTTGATGTACCCAGGGACACTCCAATGGAGAAAATTGATTTTCCCTTTTCCAGCAGGTATCAGTTGTGAATCGCTTCTTCGTTAGGGATGGGTGAGACCCAGTGTTCATTTTTTATGTGGGTGTTGGGGATCAGAACTCAGGTCTTCACACTTTCACAGCAAGTACTTTGCCAACTGAGTCACCTCCTTGACTTATGGAAGAACAACTTTTATTATCTCCCCTGATTAACTGGGCTCGGCTTCAAAGTTCTTCTGTGATGTCGGCAGTGGTTGTATTTCTGAGTTGTCAGCCAGCTGAAATATCCAAGATGGCTCGATCACAGGGCTGGTGCTGGCTTCTGCCACTGGCTGAGATTCTGGCAGAGCCTGTCAAATAGGAATCTTGAGTTTCCTTCATTGTGAGTTTTGCATCAAGCTCGGGCTTCCGTAACAAAATGATGACGTCTAAGGTGAGGGAAATGGAAGCTTAAGGCTTGAGTGCAAAGGTCCTAGATTCTATTGGTCAAAATCCATATGATATTAGTTATATTAATCATAGAGCCAATTCTGACCCAGCTTATCTGTTGGTGGAGAGTGAAATCAAATATGATGGCCTTTGGGTAATATTTACCATAGTTGCCCCGTGGTCAAAACAGTTCATGTCTCTCCTCCACCCATATTATACTCATCTCTGCCCACAAAGCACATTCTGTTTGGTTTTGTTGCAACTAGAAGCTCCCCATGTAAGACAAGTCTAGGCAAATCAGCCCTAGAGTGTGGTCCTTTGAAGCAGGTCCTGAGGTTCAGTCCCTCTGTAGAGGTCACGGAACTCACAAGACCCAACATACAAAGGGAGGAAAGGGGCAGGCTGACCACAGAGGACACTCTCGTCAGAAAGGAGATGAGGGCAGAGTCTGTTGGATGGAGAAGACAGGATGAGCATCACATGCAGAGGGGTACTTGTGTACAAAGGGAGGGGTTCGGGGTACCATGGTGGGGGCATGGGTTGAGCGGGGTGCAGTTGCAGGAATGAGATTGTGATTCCTTTGTGAAGGCAGGCAAGGATGTGAATAAGAGCATGCCCAAAGCAGAGCTGCTTTAGAACCATTAGGGTTTTGAACAGTGTTCTATGGGCTTCCATCTAGCTATCTTTTGGAAAGACTGCTTCAGTTTCATGAAGAGACAGAACTGTGAAGGCAAGTGCTCAGCTTAGAGGGCCAGGGCAGAACAGTGACGTTCTCAGGCTGCTAGGTTACAAAATTACAGTCCCACAGAGACACGGCAGAGGCCGTGAGGTTGGGTGCATACCTGTTTTGTTTCCTTTTTTCCTTCTTCTTCAAAAATGAGAACAGTAGTAAAGATATGTGATTTGGGGTAAAGGAAGAACAAGGAGATAGGAACAGGATACTGACAGAAAAAAAGTGTAGCAAGACATTTTGAAGGAGTTTTGTGATCTTGGTTTCTCTGGAAACATAAATGGCTTTTGGAATGTTTTTGTCTCCATCCCAGGTGTAGCGGGTGATAGTGAGTTTGATTTAGATTATTTGTTGCTGTGATTTGCTTACAAGCACTTTTTTGCCATGTGTGGCTTGTCCTTATTATTGTGTGCTGCTTAGACTTCTGGGAATTTTGCTCAGAGAGCCAGGGTTGGTTGTTGATTGAATTGGGTTGGTTGGTTGGTTGTTGGTTGGGTTGGTTGGTTGGTTGGTTGGTTGGTTAGTTGGTTGGCTGGTTGGTTGGTTGGTTGGGTTGTTTAAAGGGACTTAGGTTGAAGGACTTAGGTTCAGGGATATTGCATTGACTCACTGTCAACTCCTGCTTTCTAAGCTTCCGACAGCCAATAAGGGCTGTGAATATTTCTTCCTTTCTTTCTTTTTCTCCTTTCAGGCTGCCAACAAAGATGGTAAAGAGTTCTTTCTTTCTTCCTACCCTTCTATTTTTTTCCTGAGCTAGAGGGTAAAAAAGCATAATAGCAACCTGCTACAAATAAGGGACCTCTAGGCTACAGGAAGGACTTAGATCATGTATTGAGTGGGATAGGAATTCGGAAAGTTTTGAGCAGATGAGTGACTTGGTCAAACTTTGATTATTAGAATACTTATCTTTAAAGAGTCCCCTCTGTGTTCTGGTGACATGCCCAGGTTTCAAGAGGGTTGCTGTGGGCTTGTAACTCACATCTGTTTTCCTCCTAGCCTCCTCCACCTGCCTAGGTCCAGCCTCCACCACCTTCTGCTCTGACCTTCTGCCTTTGGCTTAATCTGATGTGTTTTACTCTTTGTTTGCTTTCACTCTTCTTTCTGGCTGTTTTCTCCTATATTCAAACTGTCAACACAAAGGCAGCCCCTGGCTCTGCCCTAGAAGTGCAGCCCATGCTGGCTGTCTTCCCCTTGAAGCCATTTGCTTTCATCTTGTGGATTCCCTGCCAGCATCCTTGCAAAGGTTTGGTTTGGCCTTCTGGATAAATCCAGTTTCCCTACACTTTGAGGTCTGCCTGTCAATCTTCCCATCAGTGGGCCTTACCATTGTCCCTGACTGGGAGTCAGCCTCGGGTGTCTTCTCTGCACTGAATCAACTCCAGTTCCAGCCTCCCTCTTGCCTTCCATTTCACCAGAGGGGCTGACTACTTTTCTTTCTGCTTTACCAGGTCCTACCCACCCTTTGAGCCGCTGTGCACAGTCTTATTCAAAATGTATTTGTTAAATGTTTGAATGATTCCTATGTCCACAGGGCTTAAAAGTTAAGGGGTTAGAAAAGGCTCCCAATGTTAACCTGATTGTTTAATGTCCCAACTGCCAGCCAGCCAGTTCTCTGCCCTAGAGAGTGCTTCGTGTCTGCTCTCAGTGATGGGTTCTATCCTTTCAACCCGAAATCATCTCGTTTTCCCTTAAGTTGCTTCTTGTCAGGTCTTCGGTAACACCAAAGAGAAAAGAAACTAATAAAGCCGCCCTCCGCCCTCTCCCCCCGAGTCCCTTGCGGTCAGTAGTCTATTTTCCATTTCCATTAACTCACTTGTTTTGGACATTTCATATTAATAGAATGCATTCATCTCTATAAAATGTGAGCCTTATAGCACTGTGCTGTGATTTTTGCTTTAAACATCAAATATCTTTTGTATGAAGAGAAGTGAAGGAAAAAAAGGGGTCCATGTATGAAGCTCTTTATTCTTTTTAGTAGATCTGAGGTGCCATTCAAATGTGTCAGAATTAAAAACCCAACACATCTCGAGGTTGCAAGATACAGAGTTTAATTATGGCAGCTGGGAAACACCCTATATGGGAGAAAGTATGCCTTGCCAGAGCATTTCTGTTCTCATTTATACAAGTCTTGTTGCTGGCCAAGCAGAGCAAACAAGTGGGTTACAAAAGCCAATCGGAATTCAGTTAACAAAGTCATAGAATTTTAGGAATTTTGGGATAGGTTAAATCAGTAGTGACTCCAGCAGTGTCTCATTCTGGCTGTCTTCTGAGTGCTGACACTCGGACCTGGGACTCGCAGCTAGACAAACATCATTTCTGCTATCTTATTCTTTTGTTTTGGTTTACTTATTACTAGAAGGAAAACCCATGTATTGTAAGAGTCACCAGTTTGGAGTTTGAGACCCAACATTCCAACCTTTTGTTGATGATAAATAAAAGACTTTCTGTTGACATGAGGGTGGTGTTGTTGGGGACTCCCAAAATTTGGGATGTTGGCCAAGGACGTGGGTGACCACACTGCTTCAGTTACTGTCCATGTCTCTGTGCTAGGTCACCTGGGGCTAGGGGAGTGCAGGCCTTTGGAACAGCCTGTGGCTCACCTTGGGCTAGCCTCTTTGAAGCTGTCAGATTATCTGAAGATGCAGATTCTAAGTAAACATCAAGAGCTGGCAGTCACTGGAATAGCATGTGACTTTGTGGCAGACATATTTTGAAGCAATTTTAGAGAAGGGTTAATCATGAGTTAAACATGAGTTCATAGTGGAGAAACAGGTCAGCCTTTAACCAAGGCTACAGGAAAAACAAGTTACCCAGTCATCCAGGAAGCAGGTTACAAATAATTTGCAAAAAGAAAACTCAAAACAGAGCCAGGCTATAACACATGTGATGTCACTTCCTTTACCCTGAGGAGGTTTAACCTTTCTCATAGTTCTTTGTCTGTTTTGGATTCTGCGGCTGACGTCAACTCGGGGGCCTCTTTGTGCTTACAGATCACACTGCCTGAGAAACTGAATATCTTCCAAAGCATTATTCACTGTATGCTTTATAAATTTATTAGCATAAAACCACTCATATCCATTCTATTATACTTTTAATGTTGTGGATTTGTAGTGACAGCCTTTCTTTCAGTCCTCTTGATTAGGTTTGCTGGAAGGTTATCAATTTTGATAACTTCAATGAATTAACTTTTGTTTTTATTAATTTTCTGTAGTATTTGTTTTTATAACTTATTAATAACTGTTAAATCCTTATTACGGATGTTCATGGTTCTGCTTATTTTAGATTTAATTCAACCATCTTTTGCTATATTTATTTGCTACCAAGTTGCATCATTAACTTTAAACTTTTTTCTTTCTTAAGAAAGGACAGCACATGTAATGGTATGCCACTGTATGAATAGGTAGCATGCATTATGACTTCTTAAGATATTTATTTGCTTATTTACTGTGTGTGTATGTATGTGTGTGCGTGTCTGTGTGGGAGCATGCCATACATGTGCATGTGCCCATGGAGGCCAGAAGAAGCTGTCGGACTCCCTGAAGCTAGAGTTACTCCAGTTGTGAGCCACTGTGCTAGTGCTGGGAATCAAACTTTAGTCTTTCACAAGAGTAACAACCACTGCTGTTCCATCCCTATGAGCACTTTTTATTTAGCAGAACAAGAACTGCTGATAACTTACAGCTCACGGATTATCATGTGTCCTATTCTGTCATGTGTTGAATATCCTTCCTCAGTTGCTCAAATTCTGTGCTAATGACAGTGGATGTTGGGACTCCTGACTTAGGACAGAGTCAATTTGAAAGAAACTTGACTGATCATGGAACCTGCACTTTCATAGGTTTTCATAGTGACTGGGTAGAGGGAGCGTAATACTTTTAGACAATGGCCAGTTTGGGTCTTAGTGCATGCTGTCATGTATTAGTTAGCAGTTCTAGTATGATCCAGGGAAAGTGTCTGCCCACCTCCCAGGTCACAGGCCCCAGGCTTCTTGCAGAATCTGCTATTGCTTTTCAGTCAGTACAAAAAGGGATCTGGAAAAGGCAGCTCATAGACAAAGCAGGGCGCAGGGTGCTTTCTTCCCTAAGTGGCTCTGATTTTTCTATAGCACGCTGAGCAGGAGTAAAAGCTAAGAAATGTTTTAGAGTTCTTTTTCCTTCAATAAGCAGGAGCCCACAATAAATAAAGTAATTGCTTGTTCGTGCCTCTGTCTCTCTGTCTGCAATATTTCATGCAGCCAGATGAAAGCCTTTTCTTCCAAACCTCTCTGTCTTCATGTAAATCAGGTGCAATTTATTTCCCTTTAGCCTCAGAACTTCATAAATATGGCCAGACCAAAAAGGTTGTGAATAAAAGCAGACCCTAGACGTCAAGCAAAAGTGAGTTTCTCCTAATGCCTTTCATTATTACAGAGCAGCAAATTATAGACTTTTTCATCAGCAATCAGAGTTCAAGAGAAGGTGTCTGCGAGGGTAGCCAGAACTGATTTTCTTCCATTGTCTCATTTCCTAGTATTTTCTGAACCTTTCTCATGGTTGAATGGAGCTCTCCACGGTCTGGAGATGAGCACACATTTGACAAGTGACTCCAGTGGTTGTTAAGGGTGCCTGGTTACCATGTGCATGGGACATCACAGGCTATCGAAGCCACCCTACAAGACCCCTAATGTAGTTCAAGAGTATGAGAGTTGACTGAGAACAAAGTTTGACTCAGTTAGTTCCTGAGGGCAGAGCAGTAAAGGCATAGGGGAAGCTGGTGAGTATGTAAAATGAGGTAGTTATAGGGGATCTGTAATGATCCCTTGAGTGTCTGTTTTGGCTTCCTGTAGTCTGTAAGCCAAACAAACCTTTTCTTTTCACAAGTTGCTTTGGGTCAGAATGCTTTATTACAGCAACAGAAATGCAAATTAGGATGGCAGCTATGTAGATTATAGGTATTTCAAGGTATTTATATTTCTTTATTTATATTTATTATAGGTATTTCATCAGCTGAAGAAGCAGTTGGAACTGGGTAGGTGGAGTGAGGGCTGAGGCACAGAAGCTGAGCTACCGGGAAGGTTTGCGTGGGCCCATATGATATTGGAAAGCCAAGAGAGGAATGCAGATCTTGCTGACAAGAAAAGAGTCATATTTTGATCTTTCTAATCAAATTCCAGAAATCTATTTATTTTATTATTTTTTCCAAAGATGGTTTATTAGTAAATGTGATGATTAATCTCAATTCTTAACGATGTAATTGAGATTCATATTTGAGTCAAAGCTCTGGAAATGTTTCCAGAGAAGTTTAACTGTGGTGGGCAGACCCACTCTGAATGTGGCCAGCACCATTCCATGGGCTGAGACCAGGACTGCATAAAAAGGAGAAAACATAAGCACTGTTTCTCTCTGCTTCCTGGCCATCTGCCTCCTGCTCCTGCCCCATTCTTTCCTGCATGGTGGACAGCACTCTCAAACTCTGAGCTAAAATGGACTCTTTCTTTAAGTTGTTTTTGTCACAGAGACAAAAATTAATGTAAAAAATATTTAAATGCTTTATTGAGACATAATTGACATGTGGTGAGTTGTATCTGTCCAAAGTGTACAATTTGAGAAGCCTTAGTGTGTTTATGTATCGGTGAAACTTGTGTCCCAAAATACAGAGCATGTCCATCACCTTCCAAAATTTTCTTGAGTCTTTGTTAATTCTCCCTTCCTTCTTGTCTCACCCACCTCCAGAAATATGGTGGTTTGTTTTCTGTCGCAGATTAGTTTACATTTTCTAAAATATTATGTAAATGTAGTTTTCTGGGGAACCTGCTGCTGTACCTTTTTTTCAGTTAACATAATTATTTTGAGTCTCA
The DNA here is from genome assembly GCA_026225945.1 of Cricetomys ansorgei. Lineage (NCBI taxonomy): Eukaryota > Metazoa > Chordata > Mammalia > Rodentia > Nesomyidae > Cricetomys > Cricetomys ansorgei. The sequence goes on from JAMJFZ010003890.1 coordinate 57,617, forward strand.
TGCATGTTGCACGCATCAAATTTAGTTTTTAATAGATCTTATTTCTTTATTCAGATTTATTTTAATTATTTGTATTGTGTGTATGCGTGTGTGTTTGTATGCAGGTGCCCTCAGAGGCCAGACAAGGTTGTTGGAGCCCCTGGAGCTGAGTTACAGGTGGTTGTGACTTGCCTGATGTGGATGTTGTTGAACTCGGGACCTCTGCAAGAGTAGCTGTGCTCGTATCTTCTGGGCCCTGTCTCCAGACCCGATATCTGTTCTCACTGACAAGGGATATTCAGGTGTCTGGCATATTGTACTTAACTCATTCAAGTTGTTGATGAGTATTTGAGTTATTATGAGTTGGGGATTTTACAAATAAAACAAGAACGATACTTAGGTGTAAGTCCTTCTGTAGACATGTGCTTTCATTTTCCTTGGGTAAATGGAGCAGAAAATTTGAGTTCTGCAATCTTAATATTTTAAGAAATTATTGTGCTGGTTTGAAAATAGCTTGTATATTCCTGTCAGCAATCAATGGGGGTCCCAGCTGATCTACATCCTGGCCACATTTGCTATGGTGAGTATGTAGCTATTTTAGTGAGTGTGTGGCTTAGCTAGTTGAGTATGGCTTTGCTTTGTTCTTCCCTTGTTTCTTGTAACTCACTTCTGAGGAGTCCTGGCCAGGTGTTCTGTAAAATGTTTCCTGGAATGAACTGTGATAAAGTCTTAGCCCCTGAGGCCTCAGTAGGTACCGTCTCTGATGGTAGGGTCTGTGAAGAGGTAATAAAGGTTAAATGGGGGCCTTAGCATGGGCTTTGGCCCAGTATGACACAGACAACACAGAACACCATGTGAGGACACAAAGAAAAGGTGGCTTCTCTAAGCCAGGAGGAGAGGTGACCCTGCTGGCACCTTGTCCTCTGTGTTCTCAGGTTTAATTGGCATTTTCCCTTGTATTTTATCTTGCCTTGTAGGTTTTGATTGAGAGAAGGCTTGATACACTGGGAACAGACCTCAGGCAGAAAAGTTTGAAGTTAATGCTTGCTGAATCTGTAGGTGTCAGAGACTAGTTCTTTTACTGTCTTTGGTTCGTCAGCCCTGTTGTCTGTGGGTTTCCATAAGGTTTTAATAGTCTGAACCTTGCAGTTCCTTAATTGTAATCTGCTCTTTTTTTAATTTTAATTTTATTGATTTATTTTATGTGCATGGGTGTTTTTGTCTGCATGATTGTCTGTGCATCATGTATGTGCTTAGTGCCTTTGGAGGCCAGAGGAGGGCATCAGAGGACATACAGATGGTGTGAGCTGCCACATGAGTGCTAGAAATTGAACCTGGAACCTCTGCAAGAGTAGCCAGTGCTCTTAACTACTGAGCCATCTCTCCAGCCCCATCTACTGGTTTTCTGACTCACCTTTTTGTATTTTTATCTTCTTCTTCTTCCATGAATTATAATACACTTTATAATGTTTTAATGATAAGAGTTGACATTTAATCACTTCATTAAAATAAACCATTGAACTTTTTTCTCCTTTATACAGTATGTATACTTTATGTGCATCATTCTACATACACTAAAATAAATAACATAAAGAATTTTCTTCCAACATGAATAATTTTGAGACTTAAGAAAGGATAATTTGTCTATTATATTTTATCATAAATATAACTGTGATAGGTTTAGTTGCCAGGTTAACACAATCTAGAGTCACCTGGGAAGGTGTCTCCATGAGGAGCTGCCTAGATCAGGTTGGGCTGTGGGCGAGTTTGTGGACTTGTCTGTGGGGATTGTCTTGAATATTAATTGGTGGGGGAAGACCCAGACTAAAGTGGGTGGTGCCATTCCCTGGCTTTGGGTCCTAAGTGTAGGAGTAGAGGATGTGAGCTGAGCAGTAAGCACCCACACACCCATTCTCTCTCAGCTCTGGACTATGGCTATGGTGTGGCTAGCTGCTGCCAGGCCCTGCTGCCTTGCGTGCCCCAGTGATGGACTGTCATCTGGAACGGAAAGCTAGTAAACCTCTCTCCCCTAAGTTGCTGTTTATCATGGTGTTTTATCCCAGCAGCAGAGATGAGACCAGGGCAGTAACCCCGTTTACAGCTCACGGCCTAAATGCAGTACTTCCTTTCTTTCTTTGTTCCCTTTTGACATTTTAAGCTTTAAGAAAGCATAGTTCATCCCATCATTGTTCAGACCTTTGCCATTTCTGCTTCCTAGTTCCTGCAACATCTACTTTAAATACTTCCTGTCTTAAACAGGGAAGTGGGTGTGGCTTCGTGATCAGCAACCTTAATTCTGGGGGCGTGTTCTGTAAGTATGTAACGGCTAAATATTTATGGTCCTACAAATTCACATTAAGGGTCCAATCCTCAAAGTGCCGGAATTAGGAGCTGAGGCCCCCAGGAGATGATCTGGCTGGGAAGGTGGACCCTTCTTAAGAAGTAGAATTGGGACCTGTGTGGAACATGACTCCCAGGAGACCGTTCACCCTCCACCACATGAGGACACAACAGAAGGCATCATTTATGAGCCAAGATACATAACCTTTCCAGAATAGTAAAAGCCGCTGGGATCTTGAGAATAGATTTCTCAATTTCTAGGAAAAGTGAGAAATGAATATTTGTAGTCTACAAACTACATAGTCTTTGGCATCTTGTGAGGTAACCATGGCTAAACACTGAGAAGCTGCATCATATTAAATCATATTAAATCATATTATGTCATATAAGAACCCAAAGATATATGTATGAAAATGTTCATTACAGCATTGTTTGTAAAAACAGAACTGAACATCTACTAACTAGGAATTGATTAAATACAACACATTCAACCACAGCATAAAGCTTCTGCAGCCACGAAGACTAAAGAAATATAACTATGTGTGCTCATGTAGGAGTGTCTCCACACATCCTGTTAAGCACAACTGAGTGTGGAATGCAGAATGTCGTGTACAAAATGCTCCCAAGTATGCTGGCCCAGTCAAAGTATATTCCTAACACTTCTTAAGGGATCAGTGTGGCTGAATCTTAAACAGGGGGCTGGAGATTCGGGTCACTGGTGGTGTGATGCTTTAGGAAGACTCGCCTTTTTGTCCCACTCTTTTGTCTTTTCTAAATCTTGTTTTTACCATTTTCAAGTATTTCTCAGTTTAAAATAATAAGATCTCTACTTCTGGCCATCACCAGGTAACAAAGACTGAACTTTACCCTCTTGGTTCAGTTATCTACGAAGCAATAATAGGTGAGCAGAGCTGTCCAGACACAGGACAACAGTGGCCACAGGGGAAGGATGTCTGAGAGAAGAAAACTGAGCGAGGCAAGCCTGATTATTCAGGCTTGTGGCCTGGAGACTTTTCCCACCCAAGCTCAAGGGTAAGGAGCTCAACTGAGACCTAATGGTTTCCGGGACAGAGGAGAAACAGGTGTGGAATTGGGAAGTTACTGCAGGAGGTTTGAACTTTTAAGGCTGTAAACCTGAGAAAGAAGAGCCAAGGGAAGGAGAGATCTGGAGGTCAGGAGAGAGTTCCCCTTGAGACTTTTAAATGTGTGTCATAAGGATGAGGCTGGAAGAGAACCATCAGCAGACAGCAGACCATTAGAGCCAACACAGACAGTGGAATGGTTCATATTCCCTCAGACCGGGGTGGAAAAACCTCAGAATTCACAGACTAGTCAAAAGAGTCAGCTTCGTGGTACAGTAAAGGCTGCCTGAGACTTGCTAAACAAAGCTGAATGGCATCAAACGGTTGCCAGGTTACTGAACGCCATCCTCACACAAAGCTTGAGAATAGCTAAAAGAAATAGGAAGCCATCTAATACCCAAAGTGGTAAAATTCACAATGTCTACTGTCCAATCAAGATTATCAGCCATGCAAAGAGCAGAAAATATAACTTAAAATGAGAATGAAAGGGAATCTGTATAATGAGAGCTAGGAACGACATAGATGGTAGTGGACGATGATATTTCGACAGTCATTATAAATTTACTCTAATGTGTTTCAGCATGTAAAGACTATTCGTGTCAAGGAGACAGATGGGAAAATGTAACGTGACCCAAGGTTAAACTTTAGAAATGAAAAATGTGCTAGGTAGTCTTAATAACAGATTGAATACCAAGGAAGAAAGATGATTCAATCTGATAACATAGGAATAGAAAATATATAGAGAGACAGAAGACAGAGAGAGTCAGAGGGCTCAGCTGTAAAAAAATAAACAGAACATCACTGAACTGTGAAAAAAATTTTATTTAACATAGCATGCATGCACTTTGAGTTTCTAAAGAATGTGTGTGGGAGGTTATTTTAAGAAACAATGGTCAAAGTTTCCCAAGTTTTATGGGAAAAACAGTGCATAGATCAAAGAAATGGAATAAATTTCAATCGCAAGAAACACAAAGAAAATCTCATAATACCTTATCTTAGTCAAACTTCTTGAAACCAGTGAGAAAGAGAAATGCTCTCAAATTCATCATTGAAAAAATGACTCCAGAGAGACTGGAGCCCGAAGGCAGGCTTCTCAGGGGAAGTGGAACCAGCCAGAAGATGATGGGACCCTTCTAAGGACTCAGAGACCTGTCAGCTTAGAACTGCACATACAGCCAAAGTAAACGTCAAAAAAGAGGCAAAATAAACACCTTTTCAGACCCATGATATCTGAAAGATTTTGTTAACAGATGACCCTTGTCACAGGACATGTTAGAGGAAGTCCTTCAGGCAGGTGACAAGTGAGGTCACACAGGAATCTGGAGACACTTAGATGAATGAAGAGCAATGGAAATGAGAAATATAAGGGAAAAGAAAAGACTCGCTTATTTTATTTTAAAAGTATCTTAAAATAGAATCGTTTAAATAAAAAATAAAGCCATTTCATTGTGTGTGTGTGTGTGTTTCACATAAGTACATACACCAGAGCCTCAAACACAGAGAGCAAAGAAACGATCAGTCTCCCAGGGCAGATAGACAATTTCAGTTACATTTGCCAACATCCTCCCCTAAAATTTCTCCAGCCCCTTGAAACTTCCTCTTTACCAAACAAGCAATATAGAAAGGAATATGATGTTTATTTCCCAACTATTTGGAGGCTTAATTTCCAAATGTTTCAGGTTTTTCTAAGATTGCTTTCTGTGACTGATTTCTGGTTTAACCTCTTCACACTCAGAGAACATACAGGGCATGATTTCAATCCTTGCAAAGCCATCAAAGTTTGTTTAGAGCCAAGGATCTATTCTATCATGGTTACTGTGCCAAGTGTACTTAAAAAGAATGTTCACTGTGTTGCTGTGGGTGGGTTGCTCTACTGTGGCCATGAGATCAAGTCAGTAGTAATATCCAGGACTTGTGTGTCTTTGAAGACTCAGTTTCTGAGATTTTATTAATTACTGTGAGGGGTGGGTTGAGCTTTCCAGCACCAACATATTCACAGGGTTGAACCTGTGGTCTGGGGCATGTGATGCACAATAATGATAAATGCACCCAATACAAAACTGTAAATTGTACAACTCTTAATTGTGAACTTTGTAGTTCACATGCCATGCTGCAGCTGTGCAAAATAAACACATGCACATGTTCTTGTAACCCGTAGACTTCCGGCTGGAGACCCTCAGTGGGTTGAAAGTAAGAGATAATAGTTTAATAATTAACATAGTTAACCTCTGGCTACTCCGAATTTACAATCACCCTTCTACATAAATTTATTAAATTTCCACACAACAACCAAACTTTCTTGTGCTTCCACTTAAGAAAACATAAATGTTTTTATATGACCAAAAACAGTTCTCACAATCATGGAAGGAGGAGGAGGAGGAGGAGGAAGAGGAGGAGGGGGAGGAGGAGGAGGGAGGAGGAGGAGGAGGGGGAGGGGGAGGAGGAGGGGGAGGGGGAGGGGGAGGAGGAGGGGGAAGAGGAGGAAGGATAAGGAAGTTCCTGAAATCACAGAGTTCACCTGTGAAGAAATGATGGTTTTTAAACTCTGGGCTATGTTAGTGACTTCTCAAATTCAGACACAGGGCCCTATGAATATTTTGTTACGCAGTGGCAAACTGCGAAGGTGACCATCATCACCAATCAACAGATACAATGATCAGCAGAAGAGGGAGGTAGAATCAGTCAGATCTCAGGAAATCACGCTATCAGCGCAGAAGTTTGAATCTGTGTCAGGCTTTGAGATTTACTTACAATGTTCTTATTCAGAAGTAAATGCCAACGTATTTATTTTGCTAGAATTTCTTAAAATAAATGGGCCCGGGATGAACATAATTTATCTCCACTCAATTTTATCAGCCTGGGATTTCATACAACAGAGATTCAGCCCCTAATTCCACACAAGGACTGGTTAACTTCAGGTTTCTGAGGCTTTGTGGATCTGAAGTGCCTAATAACAGTAGAGATCAAATGGAATGTCCCTTGATCAGAACATGATGGGTGAAGGGCTGTGCGGCTGTGCCATTTAAATGGGAGTAGAAGGTGTGATCCGTAAGGAAATTTGTGATTAAATCACCTTTCAATCTAAAAGAAATGAGTATTGAGCTTAAGCCAGTCAGTGGCAGAGTGCGGTGTGAGAATGTCAGTGCCGTAAGGTTGCTTGGATTTTAATCGCCTTTTTGAATGCGGTTCAGAACATTTTACAGCTATCCCATTTATTTCGATTGATTCTTAAAATTTAGCATGCTGTCCCAGAACCTAGAAGAGATTTCTTCTACCTTGAAACTGAAACAAATGTGGCCCATTTCCATCTCATTAAGCAAGGCTATGGCATGGCCTCGTTGTGTTTTGACACAATTATAAGCATGGTCTATGTTCTGTGTGTTCAGTGTATGGCTCATGGGAACTGTGGTAAAGAAAGACTGGTTGGAAAGTGCCCTTCGGAGATAAATCTTTATTCTGAAAACCTGTATGTGGTACAGGCATCAGATCTCTAGAGGGAGATCCCATTTAAGAAGCAAAAGAAATTTATTTATTTATTTATTTATTTTACACTAAACTAAAACTAAATTAAAAACTAAAGAAACAAAAAATTTAGTTGCCACATAGAAAAAAATAAAACAAAGGAATTGAGACCCATCTTCTCTGAAAGCACACAGGCACAGAGGTTAAAGCAGAGCTTCTGTGACTGGCTGAAGTGCGAAACAGGGCAGGGGTCGGGAGAGTCCAGGTCAACACTCCTGCTCCTCCACGCCACCTTCAGCCACTCGCAGAGTGTCCTGGACACACAAGCACTCGGTGAGCATTGGCTGTTTTATTAGAGACCTTAAACATGATGGGCCTGGGTTGGAACCCCTCTTCTCAATGCCACAGAAGTTCATCTATCATGCCCACAGCACACCCTAAATTACAACATTATCTGTTGAAGATCTCTTTATTATATTGTATTATCAAGGAAATTTAGGGAAACAATCAGTTGCTGCTGTTGAAAGTGACTGGTCTAGGTAGGGGTTGCAGCCATGTAGGCTTAGAATGCACCGTGGTTCATGTCTTAGGATTACTACTGCTGAGATGAAACACAACGACCAAAGCAACTTGGGGAGGAAAGGGTTTATTCAGCTTACGCTCCCGTAGCACTGTTCATCATCAAAGGAAGTCAGGACAGGATTTCAAACAGGGCAGGGATCTGGAGGCAGGAGCTGATGCACAGGCCATGCAGGGGTGCTGCTCACTGGCCTGCTCCTCATGGTTTGTTCAGCCTGCTTCTTATAGAACCCAGATCTACCACGATGGGCTGGGCCCTCCCCTGTCAATCACCAATTAAGAAAATGGTCTCCAGCTGTATCTTGTGAAAGCATTTTCTCAATGGAGGCTCCCTCCTTTCAGATGATTCTAGCTTGTGTCAAGTTGACACAGAACTAGCCAGAACAGTTTGATCCCCAGAATCATAGAAAAAATTTTAAAAAGTGATGGGTCAGCTTATTCCTACCTATCCTTCGGAAATGAAGAGTAGACCAGAAGGAGCCCTGGGTGGCGCTGGCGGACAGTGCTTTTTAAGGAGAGTTTTTCTACCCCTGTGCTCCCCTCGGTGGTGTTTGTCAGCTCATGCTGAGTGAGTGGGCTTGAGCTATAATGGGGTGAAGACGTATTATCAAATATACACACACAGGAGGAAGAGAAGCGCCATCATCGAGGCGAAGGGTGAAAGGACATGACCATTTCTGGAGCTGAAGAAAGGACATTTCAAAGAAATACAATCCTTTTAATGGCGGCTATAAGGAAAATGGGGATTTGAGAGAAAACGAGAAAGTTCTAGTTAGGATGACAGGCTCAAATTACCTCAAGGGAGCTACAAATCCTGAACCAGGAGAATCACTCTCTGGGGGGCAAAACCCAGAGGACGGGCTGTTGGATGGTCCCGAGGGATGTTGGGTTGACATACATCTCAGTGGAACTGGTTGAAGCTCTAGAGCAGTGGTTCTCAACCTTCCTAATGCTGTGACCCTTTAATACAGTTCCTCATGGTGAGGTGACCCCCAACCATAGAATTATTTTCATTGCTACTTTGTAACTATAATTTTGCTACTGTTATGAACTGTAATGTAAATATCTGATATGCAGATGGTATCCAGACCCTGTAACAGAGTCATTCGACCCCCAAGGGGTTTTGACCCACAGGTTGAGAACTATCACTCTAGGCTGATGAGTCTTCTGTAGGGGTCTGGGAATCAGATTTGGTCAGTAGAAGAGTGTCCGTGCCCTTTAGGAACCTGGGACACAGGCTTAGGTCTTCTCTTTAGATTCTAAGGCTAGTGAGGATGAGTCTCAGTTTTGATTCCTGCCTTTAGAAGACCCCAAACTGTTAGGCAGCTTGAGCGCCTTTCTCCAGCTTGTATTCGGAAGCCACAACCCCACTCTGTGTCCTTTACGTGGCTGCAGTCATCAATTGTCAATTTGTAATGAAATTTTTAAAAAGAATGAGCAAATGTCTCAGAAGTTGAAGAGCAGGTCTTTAGATTGTCTTCCACAGCAGATGACCCTTTAAAGTCTCCCACCTTTCAAGTCGATCAATTTCAAGGCTTGATGCTGAAGAAGACAATTGATTTTCTCCCAGCAGAGTCGTAACATGCAAGAGCAGAGTGTTGCGTGTAGGAAGGCAAGAGTCTTTACGAAGTGGTGCACGTCTTGTGGTGTCTTACTGCTTTTAGTCAATAAATCTGGACCTGAAGGAAAGAAAACACCTGTGCAGAGCACAGCAGGTTCTCTCGCAGAGCCTGAGGTCTGAAACAGTGAAAGAAAAGCCTCCTGGCCTGGAGTCTCCAACGCCCACTGATGATCAGGATCCCCTGTGGGAGCACAGGGTGCAGGTGCTGGTGAATGCTCACTCTAAAACACGTACAGGACACATCTCACTCCTTCCAAAAGAGGCCCAAAGTGCCCAACTAATCACCCTGGCCAGTGCAGATCTCTGATGTGTGGATGTTACGTTTTGTGGCCCAGGCACCTCTTTTGCTTTACCTCAGCTCTCTGGCTCCATCTTTCCAAGTGACTCTGATTAGTGTGTGATGTGTGAGTGGTGCGTGTATGTGTGTGTGCTGTGTGCATGTGTGCGCATGGTGTGTGTATGTGTGTGTGCTATGTGCATGTGTGCATGGTGTGTGTGTGTGTGTGCTATGTGCATGTGTGTGTGGTGTGTGTATAATGTGTGTTGTGTGTGTATGTGTGTGGTGTATGTGTGTTATGTGTTGTGTGTGTGTATGTGTGTGTGATGTGTGCAAATGTGTTATGTGTTGTGTGAGTATATGTGTATTGTGTGTGTGTATGTGTGTGGTTTGTGTGTCTGAGTGGTGTATGTGTGTGTGTGTGTGTTTGTGTGCGTGTGTGTGGTGTATGTGTATATGGTGTAGTCCTGGGAATTGAACCCTAAGATCTAAGTGTGCAGGCAAGTACTGTACCACTGAGCCATGACCATGGGTTATGGGATCTTGTTGAGACTGTAACAAACGACGTTTTTGATGGAAACAATGTGTGAAAAGAGAACTTTCCTACTGAGCAGCGCCCCCTGCCATCCAGTTTTTATTACCCAGATTCCAGCATGCCACCCTAAAAGAAAATGTCTTCAATACCCTTTGCCGCTCCGTGTAGATTTTGCAACATCCACATCATTATGTATTCTTTATACATTAGAGTTCTATATTTTTGAAAGCAATACTAAGATGACCAGCAAACAATAAGTGCATTTCCAGTGTGTGATCCACTGGCTTGTAACATTCACTACTTCAGAACTATTGTTACAACTCATTTTTAGAACAGTATTATCGCTCCTAAAAGAAGCTCACTGCCAAGAGCAGTCACTCTACATGGCCCCTCAATACCCAACCCCAGGAAGCACTGATTGTTTCACTGTCTTTATGGATTCATTGAATTCCATATAAATTCAACGTATGGTCTTTTGTGATGGGATTTTTTTCACTCAGCATGATGTTTTTCAACCTTCATTCATGTGGTAACACGCAGCACTTCATCATTTTTATGGCCCAATATTATTGCATGAAGTACAACGTATTTTCTTATCACTAATTTTTGGATACTTGAGATGCTCCCACTTTTTATCATGAATAAGGCTGCTGTGTGGGCCCATGCTCTAATTTCCTTTGTGTTTCTGCCTAGGTGGGGAATACTGAGTTGTCTGTAATTTTATCCTTAACATTTTAAGGAGCTGCCAAATGGTTTTCCAAAGTGACCAAACCACCTTCCCCTCCCACTAGCAATGTATGAGGGTTGCAAGTCCTCCATGTTAATCACATCAGAAGGACACCTGGGTCTCTAGGAAAAAAGAAAGAGAAACAAAATGACTTACGGGAGGCTAGAGAGATGGTTCAGTTAAGAGCAGTTATTGCTCTGGACCTGGGTTTAATTCCCAGCATTCACAGATGGCTCACAACTATTTATAACTCCAGGTCCAGCGGACCCAATGCCCTCTTCTGTCCTCTGAGGGCACCAGGCACACACGTGATACACATGCATACATGCAAAGCAAAAGCCCATGCAGAGAAAATAAAATTAAAATTAAATACAAAATTTGAATGGCATTTAAATGCATATGAAACCACAAAATTCCCTGAATAGCCAAGGTAATCATGAAAAGAACATGGCTGGAGGAATCACACCCCTTGATTTCAAGACCATAGTAATAATAACAGCATAACAGCAGGATAAAAATAGATACATCAGCTAATGTAATAAGATAGAATGCCCAGAAATAAACCCACAAAGACACTAAGAACACACAATGAAAAGACAACATCTTCAATAAACAGTATCGGGAAAACTAGGTGTTGGTCTGAAGAAAGAAACTGAACATTTGTACCATATTCAAAATTAACTCAAAGTGATTTAAAGACCTGAAACTAAACTACTAAGAGAAAACACAAGGGGAAGAACACACAACATTGGTTTGGTTAGTGATTTTTTTGGGGGGTTGGGAGGAGAGGTCAGGATTTGACCCTGAAGCACAGGCAACAAAAGCAAAAATAAGCAAATGGGACAGTGTTGACACCAAACTCTCTGTGGGATGGTGTCAACCCAAAACACCGTGACAAAGGAGACAGCAACCTGAAGGTGGGTCTGCTGTGGACGGGGAGGAATCATTGCAGGCTATGTATCTGGTTGGGGTGGGGGCGCTGTTAGTTACCTTTCTTATGGCTGTAAACAAAATACCAAATAGTAAGAACTGGAGGGAGGAAGGGTTGACTTGGCGAATGCTTGCAGAGTCCTGGCAGGGGCGTGTGGCAGCTGCTGTTCACACTGTGGCAGACCACGAAACAGTGAGAGAGATGGGCGCCTAAGACTAGGTTAGCAACGTCCAAAGGCCAGCCCTGGATTCCTCCTCCCACCTCACAAAGGTTCTAAAGTCTTCAAACTAGAGCTACCACCAGAAGACTGTTCAAAACAGGAGCTTGTCGGGGGCATATCAGATTTAAAGCATAACAAGGAATAATAAATACCCCGCATATGGAGTGAGGCAGGAAATGGCTCAGTGAGTACAAGGTATTTGCAGCCAAGCCTGCCGACCTACGTTCAATCTCCAGGATCCGTGTGGTGGAAGGAGAGACCCAACTCCCGAAGGCTGTCCTCTGACTGCAACACGCCTGTGTGGAATATGCTTCCCATCCCCAAATTCATAGTGAATGAGTAAATGTGATTTTTAAATTTCAAAACATACAAGGGACTCAAACTACTAAAAAACAACACTCCGGAGGTAGAGGCAGATGGGTCTCTGTGAATTTGAGACCAGCTTGGTCTATATAGTGAGTTCCAGGCAATCCAGGGCTATATAGTGAGGCCGTGTGTCAACAAAACAGCAAAACCAAAGCAGGATAACCTGAATATAGACATTGTTCAAAAGAAGACATGTGAATGGACAAAGGTTATATGTAAAGTGTTCATGATCACTAACTGTTAAAGGAATGAAGATTAATAACACAGTGATGTCATCTACCACAGTCTTGCCTCTTTAGCACCAATCACAGCAGCTCCTCTGGTAGGCAGGAGTAGGCGCTCCCTCCTCTGGTAGGCAGGAGTAGGTGCTCCCCTCTGGTAGGCAGGAGTAGGTGATCCCCTCTGGTAGGCAGGAGTAGGTGCTCCCCCCTCTGGTAGGCAGGAGTAGCCACTTCCCTCTGGTAGGCAGGAGTAGGTGCTCCCCTCTGGTAGGCAGGAGTAGGTGCTCTCCCCCTCTGGTAGGCAGGAGTAGGTGCTCCTCTCTGCCCTAGGTGGAAATGTTTGCAGGGCCATCTGGAAAACTCAAGTACAAACTGAAATAGCCATGGCTAAGGCTGCACTCAGAAGCCAGGGGCATCGGCTGAGACCACAGTACAGTTTTCTCCAGGCGTCTATGGCACGTTGAGAACAGTTAGTGTGGCATAAAAGTAGTCTTGCTCCTGTTGGATTGACAGTCCTCTTTCTCAGGGCAGTGAGGGCAGAAAAGAAGAGTCCAGGAGCTGCCAGTTAGGGAGTCGGATGGCTCCTTTCCCAATCTCTTTGCTGATTTACAGGAACATGAACACCAGGAATCCTTACCACAGAACACAAAGAACTTACCAGTGATGCTAATAGTGAGTTTAATAGTTTTTAACAGTGCTTAATAGCTCCCAGCGTCCTGAAGAGAGGCAGCTGCCTTGACTGTCTTACACTGTTGGTGAGAACATACATTAGTTTACTCCTCATGTGAAACAGTGTGGAAGTTTCTTTAAAAACTTAAAATAGAATTACCATAGAATCCAGCAATCCTTCTGAAGTATGAAGACGGTACACCGAAGAGATGCTGGACTCTGCATTCACGGCAGCACCAGCCACAGCGGCTCTTAAGGAACAATTGGAGAAAACGCTGGAGCCAATGTAAGCATCCATCAGACGAATATAAAAATAAAAGGCAGTGTGCATGTATACGATGGAATATTTTCCAGCCTTTACAAAAGGAAAATGTCATTTATGACAGCGTGGATGATGTCAGAGAGCAGTGTGCTCTGTGAAATAAGCCAGGTGCACACAGGTGAATGCCCATGCTCACTTACATGTGCAATCTGAACAGGCTTGTGGAAGCAGCAGGTAGAACAGCTTAGGGGCAGGTGCAGGACGGTGACAGTCAAACATACAAGCCGGGTTAGGCGGTAGGAATGGTTTCTTTTTCCCTGGGCTATGTAGCACAGCTTGGTTTTATGCTACATAAGGTATCAGGCATTAAAATAATAATAAGTAATAAGGGATAATAATAAAATAAATAAATAAATAATAAGTAATGAAAATAGCAATAAGGGAGTGAATATCAAATGTTTTCACTGTAAAAATGGTGTTTGAGGTGATAGATATGTTAATAAACTGGATTTAATTATTCTACATTTTTTTCATAAATCGTAAAATCAATGTGCGCCTCATACATAAATAAATAATTATAAATCGTGGAGCTAGAGAGATGGCTCAGCAGTTAGGAGCACTTCCAGAAGACCCAGGTTCTAGTCCCTGCACCCACAGGGTGGCTCACTGTAACTCTAGCCTTAGGGGATGCAACACTACTGTCTGGCCTCTTCTGTCACTAGGCATGCACGTGGTACATGGACATTACGAAGACCAAACATATATGTAAAATAAACAAATTCAAACAAATAAATCTATAGAATTATAAGTCATGTGTTAGGCCAGGTAGCACAGAGGTTAAGAGCTCACTCATTTTGGGCAGCTCAAATTGCTTGTGAGATCCCAGGGGATCCATGAGTCCAGTCTCTACTTATATATTACTACTGAGAATACAACTACAAGAAATGTGGCAGTATATTAATATACAGTTAAACATATCATGGCACGGACCCCATATCTGTCCAGTTGCAATGACAACTTTTATTTACACAAAACTCTAAGAAATAGTCATAACAGCTTTATTGATAACCACTCCATATTGGCAGCAACAGAAATTTCCTTCAGTTGATGAATGAACAAACAGGTGCATTCACAGATTAAAAGGGAACAAGCTACGGTCCAGTACGACAGCATATCCGCAGTGAACAGCGTATGCATAGTGCTAAGTGACGGGAGTCAGACTCAGAAAGCTACTTACTTTATTCCTCTGACATGACATTCCTGAACAAGACACCCTGGAAGCAAAGAACTCATCGGTGGTGCCAGGGGCCGGGGACACGGGCAGCAACAGTTCGGAAGTCACGACATCCGCTTGGGCTCTTGGTGGCGGCGGCTGTGCAAATGCATATTTACTACTATTTAAAAGATGGTTCCTTAAGAAAGCGCAATGACTGTGCATCAGTTAAAAACTCTAAAAAAACTGGAGGGATGACTCAGCACTGAAGAGCGCTTCAGTTTCCGGAGGACCGGAGGTCAGCTCCCAGCGCCAACAATGGCTGGCTCAGAGCTGCCTGTAACTCCAGCTCCTGTAACTGTGACCCCTCTTCTGGGCTCTGCCGGCACCTCACTCACCAGCACACGTCCCCACCCGCACACATATACACACAAAAGTAAAAATAAACTAAAAAAAATATTCTAAAAAGAACCTTTGTTGGCTGTGTATTATTCTTAGAATAAATTCCAAACTGGAATAAATTTTATATCTTCCACCTTCCCTGCAAAGCAATTCATGGTTTTGCTTGTCTCTCGATGACTCGGCTGTCTCTTCCTCCCTCCCACCTCCATCTGCTGTTTTCAGACACACGTTGGCATCACCTCAGGCTGGTGATAAAGTGCCAGTTCACCATAGCAAGCTTTGCTGTGGTCTGTGCTGCTTCTGTGGCCAGCTGCTGTCTCTACCGGTCTGCTACCTCAGACCCAGGAGTTTGCTGTGTAGCAGCTGCCAGGGACAGCGATGCGCCTTTCCTCCTGTCATGAGCCTTTCCTTCCACTTTGGCACTTCCCTGGTACTGTGCAGATACCTACTTAGTGCCCCTTACATGCCACCGGCAGTGCTGATAAGTTACTGCTGAATGGCAGAGGACATACCAACTAGCTTGCTCTGCCTTCCTGTTTGCATGTAGCCTGCTCTGCGGTGTCTTGACGCTTTGCCTTGAGCTGTCTGTAAGGGCTCTCTAGGGTCTGCCTGCTGAATAATGGCAGAGGACATACTCAACTAGCTTGCTCCCTCTGCCTTGCCAGGTGTTTGGAGGTTCATAAGTATTGCCCTGTTTCTCTGAAGAGCGGTGTAATGGTTAACTTGATGGGGTTTAGAATCGCTTTGGAAACCAAACACTGAGCATGTCTGTAAGGGCATCTCTAGGGTGATTTAACTGGAAAGGGAAGACCCACTTTAAATGTGAGCAGCATGATTGCAGGGGCTGGGGTCCCAAACTGAGTAAGAAGGAGATGAGCATAGCACTGGTGTCCAGCTCTCTCTGCTTCCTGACTACAATGTGACTCACACTCTTTCCACCATGACTCCCCCACCACGATGGGCTGCACCCTTAAACTGTGAGCCAAAATAAACCCTTCTTTCTTTGTACTGCTTTTGTCAGGCATTTTGTTGTAGCAAGGAGAAAAGTTCCTTCCAACCTTCCCAGTAACGTGCATGCAGTCTGCTACCAAGCAGAGAACTCTGCAGATTGGAACAGTGACCAGGGAGGTAGCCCCTCTAGGAATTGCCAGACTGTTCCTGACCCTCTGTTTTCTCCTGTTTCCCTGACACTTCATTCTCCTCTGCAGTGCTAATGCCCAAGCCTGGGCACAGGTTCTGTTGTCCAGAGACTCCCAAGATATCCACTAAGCTCCAGCCACACTAGTTTTGTGTTTCTGAATGAGCTATGGGTTTTTTTCTTTTCTTTTCCAATTGAGTTCCTTGGCACTATTTCTTTTTGGTTCATTCCCTATTTATTTTAATGTATCTACTTATTTGGATTGTTGACATGAATTCTGATCTGCCACATTCCCTACCCCAAATATCTGTCTATTATTTTCTCTTGGTAATCTATAAGTTCCCCAAGAGCATGGGCATTGTCTTGTTTAGTGCTATTCCTGAGCGTCTACAGCGGTTCTAACCTATGGGAGGGCCTTAGAAAATGCTTCAATATGAGTGGACACAAAATTGGCATTGTGACCTGACTAATCCATAATCTATATACTTAGTTACTTCCTTGATTAAAACCTAGCTACTTAGTTCCCAAAGTTGACTAAATGAGACACTGAGAGAGCTGTTCCAGCAAATTAGAACCTCTACAAGCGAGGGGTTCTGATTGTGGGCTAAAAGCCAATTGTCTCAGTATTTCCAGACTTAAATATGATAGTTAAAAAGCATTAAGTAATTCCCAAAACTTAGGCATAAATCTTCATGTCTTCAAATTGGGCGAAGCTTTTTAATACCATGCCAAAAGTATTAACAGCAAGGTAAAATGCAATATGTGATTCGATGTGATTAAAAGTGCTTACGGTTCAAAGAGCATGACAAAGAAAACAAAACAGACAACCTACAGGGATAGGGAAGTGCTGATAAATCATACGCATGATTGGAGACTTATACATAGATCATATGAAGACCGTATACTGGGATAGCGGTAGGGATTTAAATACACATTTCTCCGAAGATGATTACACATGCAGCCAAAGCCAAATGCATGGTTAGCATCATTAGTCCCAAGACAAATGCAAATGAAAAACAGGAACTTCTGTGGTGGAGGTAGAACTCAGCAGCAGGGTGCCTGTGTAGAGCATGCCAGGTGCTGAGTCCAATACCCAAGTACTGAGAGAAGCACAACAACATACCACCTCACACCTATGACGATGTAAATATGATTTAAAAATAAAGGCAGAGAGCGTTGGGTGGAGACATTGGCACCTTCACGCATGGCTGGAAAACAGACTGCCGGTCCTCAACATCTGATTCCCAGGTGCACTCTAGATTATGTGCTCAGAAGAAATACAGACAAACTACGTCCACACCGAGATTTGTGCACGCATGCTCACAGCAGAGCTATCACAATTGCTGGAAATCGGGAAGAACCCACCTGTCAATAAACATATTGATGGGTAAACAAATATGACGTGTCATACAGAAAGTGTTATATGCTTGTGAAAAGAAATGGAACCAGGCCTTACGGCTCACACCTTTAATCCCAGCATTCAGGAGACAAGAGACAAGTGGATTCTCTATGAGTTTGAGGCCAACCTGATCTACATAGTAAGTTCCAGCCCAGCCAGGGCTACATAGTGAGACCCTGTGTAAAAAAAAAAAAAAGTAATAATAATGAAATGAAAAGAAGAAAAAAGAAAGAGAAGAGGAGATGGAAGTGGGATATTGATGCAACAATGAAGAACCTTGAAAACAAGCTAAGTAGAAGAAGCCACCACAAAAGAGCACGTACTGTACAATTTCATCTCTACACAGTGTTCACAATAGGCAAACCTCTCTGTGAATATAAACTATGAATTAGTGACTACCGAGGACTAAAGATTGGAAGAAATAAAGAAGTAGTGCTAATAGGTATGAGATTTCTTGGGGGGAGGATGAAATTAACTCTAAACTTGATTGTGGCATTGGTTATATAGTTCTGTGCAACCATGAAAAATGTTTAAATGAGGTTTAATGTGGCACAGTGACCCCTGTATCCTCAGGGGATGTGCCCCATGATTCTTGGTAATAGCCTGAAACTTCAGAGGATATTGAACCCTGTATGTACTATGTCTTTTCCACGTGTCCCAAAGCACTGCCATAGTACCCCGTTAGTGATGCCTTCCATATTTTATGTCCCATGGACTCCTCTGCCTCAAACTTCCTGCACTTTGGGGCCATTAGTGAATAAAGAAAGGATCACACAAGCACTGTGGTACTGATGAAGCTGACCTGATAACGAGCCTGACAGTAAGTGACTAACGAGTGTGCACACTGCCTGGATACCCTGGGTAAAGGCATGATTCATCCCCTGTGCAGGATGTTGTGCGATTTCATCTTGCTACTCAGAACAGTATGTAATTAAAAACTTAAATTGTTTATTCAACACTTTTGGGCTGGATTGACTTTGGATAAATGAAGAAGAAAGCAAAACCTCAGATAAGAAGGGATTGCTACAGGTGCATCTCAATAAAACCCTTTAATAAAATGTCAAAGCCATGAAATAATTACAAAGTGGATAAAATCTCTTTCTCAGATGAGTCCCAACTTCCGTCACGGTCACTGTCTGCTGCCTCTTCTACCAGAGTTTATTGAGACCACAGATGCCACACATGGTGAAATGATGACCGGGGCCAGCTAGCCCTTCTTTTTGCTTACATAGCCTGAAAATATCTTGAAATTAGTTACTATTTTAAAATTAGAAAACAAAACACATTAAAAATGAACTTCTGGGGAAAAAAAATCAACCTAAACCAAAACAAGATTTAAAAAAATTGATGTCCACACCAGACATGCATTTCTTACATGGAAAAATGAGGCTGCCCTCTTCAGAACCATGGTGCTTGCTTAGTTTGTTTCTGTTGCCATGACAGAATACCAGAGACTGAGTAATTTATAAAGAAAAAGGTTTATCTTGGCTCATGGTTCTAGAGGCTGGAAAGTCTAAGATCCAACAGCTGCATCTGTTGAAGGCCACGTGTGGCTTCAGCTTATGGTTAAAAAAAAAGGAAGGGCAAGTGGTGCCCTGGGAAATACACAAACAAAGAGTAACTGGGCTTTCAGCCAGTCTGGGGGTAACTGGCTGGAGCTCCAGAGATCCAGAAACTTGCTGGGGGAAGCCAGGGCTTCCCAGCCCCACCCTAACGCCTCCCACTGGGTCTCATCTCCCAAACTGTCACACCGAGTTACTGAGGTTGGAAGGACCTTTTGGAGAATACACTCAAATCACAGCAGTCTCCCCATCTGCCTCTATAAACCCACCTTAGGTCACTTAGTCATCACCTATTTTTATTTCTAAGAATATTTGAGTTTGCAATAGCAGCTTTTCTGGCCTGAAAACTGTGTGTTTTAGAAGTGTCTCAGGCTCTATTTTCTGATTGGCTAATCCTATGATGGCTTCCAATCCCATATGCAGACTCTCTGAGGGCTCTTGTAAAACACAACCATGTTGGGTTACACCCTGGGCCACAAAAGTCTTAATCTCTTGGGGTAGGGCCCAGGAATAGAATTTAAAAATAATTTTTTTTTTTTTTTAAGAAAAGTCAGTGTGCTGGGTTAATCTTTGAATCCACTTTAGTCAAAGATTTTGAATTTCGATTTGCTTTTTGATTGAAGTAGAACCAGGGAAAAAAGGTTTCAGTAAGATGAATCCTTTAGCTGATGTTCATTAGCACAGGGGACTGCATAGATGACTGCGTGGTCCTAAATATCTGTCTGCCTCTGTCTCTGTTTGTGTAAGTGTATGTGTGGAGGTCAGAGGTCAACCTTGAGTGTCACCCCTCAGGCACTGTCCACCTGGTTGTTTTGAGATAGGGTCTCTCACTGGCCAGGGCTTGCTGATTAGGCTGGTTAGCTGCCAGAGAGCCCCAGGAGTCTGCCTGTCTCCACCTCCCATTTCTCTGTGTACAAACCATACCACCTCCCTGGCATTTTTACATAGGTTCTGGCTATGGAGACGGGCCCTCATGCCTGAGTCATCTTCATAGCTGGTAATGTCATTTCTCTCACCTTATTATGACTGCACTCTTGCTAACAAGCGCGGCCAGGTTACTGTGCCTTTACCGCTTTGTTATTTTTAACTAAGGAGCACTCTTTCTTTCTGTAATTGAAGAAGGGCCACCTGGGTTGACAAACACGTGAAGTTACAATGGCTTTTCCAGAGATCATGAGTGGCCAACACAGCAAGAAGGCACTCCATTAATAGTGGATGAACGAATTGACAAGACATTTGCTTCTCATTATCTTCAATTGGGATGAAGAGTTTGGTGACATTCTACAGTTGGGGTGGGGGACAGGGTCCCTTGGATGTCCACCTTTCCTGAGTTTTTGCTAAGCCACAGCTTGACAGACAGCTCTGAGTAGAGCATAGGCCAGTGAGAAAGAGGAGCCTTTCCACCTTGAGGACCTATGGGTGCAAGAGAGGGCTTTAGGGGGGACTTTGGAAAAGGCTTTCCGAGGATCCCTTGAATTGCCAGGGAGATAACAGGAACGCCAGGCCTCTTAGTGTAAGCTGGAAGATATTCTAGGTTGAATCTGACGTCCCCGAACAGGCACACAGACAACACCCATTGGGAAGTGCTTGGTGGTGGGCTGGGATCGCAGGAATCCCGAGCCGAAGCCGGCGGCTACATCAGGGCAAGGCGGGGTTGCCGCTGCACCTGTGCACCCCAGCTACGGCTGGCTCCCACCCGGGCAGCGGAGCCACGGCCGCGGTGGGGAGCGGTCGACTAGCAAGGCTGGGGAGGGGGGCGCGGCTGCGGCCGAGCTGTCCAGGGGGAGGCGGGAGGAGGGAAGGCGCCGCCGCCTCGCCCGCAGCGACACAGACGCTGGGAGCGGCCGAGGCGGTGAGTCGCAGCGCCTTCCCTCCGCCGGCGGGGAGCGGGAGCCACGGCTGGGCGGGTCGGCCGGGGAAGCCAGGTCCGGGATCTGGAGCCTGGGGTCCTGATCCGGGAGCCGCGGCTGGGGAGGGTGGGTAGGGGGCGCTCCCGGGCGCGGCGGGAGCAGGAGATGGCGGGGTCCACAGAACCGGCCCTTGCAGCTCCTCCCCAGGTGCCACCCACCTTATCAGTTTCCCTGCCCCCCTCAACCTCATGCCGGCGCCTCGCAGGGAGCATGGAGCGTTAAACACACCACACACGCACACACATGCACCCGGTTGGTGCCCGGAGAGGAGAAAGCAACTTTGCAGGGAACACGGCCAAGCGCGCTGGCTCGAAAGGGGGCGTTAGCGAGCCTGGGGCCGGCGACGTCCCGAGCATCCCTGCTCGGGGCCGGGGGCTGGTGTCGTCGGTATCCGCCCGCCCCGGGCCTGCAGAGTCGGCGGTGAAAAGCCGCGGGCGGCCTTGCCGGAGGTGGGCGTCTGGGGAGGGGGCTGGGGGCGGCGCCGGGCGGTGCTGGAACTGCAGCAGAAATCCGCTGCATTTTGTAGCGCAAGATTCTCGTGTCTGACCCTCTCAGGGCTGGGGAAGTGTGTGCTGGGGAGACGTGTTCGAGAGTTTTCAGTGCATACCGATTTATTTTTAGCTTCGGAGAAGCAGGATGTGCAAAGTGGGTTGTATCAGCCTGGGAGGGGCAGGAGGTCTCCCTGTCCGCAGGAAACAGTACACAAGTTTCTCACTGCAGATGCTTGCTGCAACTTTCGTGCGAGGGTGTGTGTGTGTGTGTGTGTGTGTGTGGTTTGTGTGTGTGTGGGGGGGAGACACTCCATTTGGCCCTTCCTGCGGGTGAGTATGTCCGAGGCTGCAGGCCAGGCTGGCTATTGGGATGCTTGTGTCCTAAAAGCCAGTCGCGTCGCCCCCCCAATCCCCCGCTGCGGAAAATGCAGGTTCCATTCTGCAGGCGGCTAGTGTGAATCACAGAAGCCTGGCTGCCAAGGTTCATCTCTCTGAGAAAGAAACCACACAAGCCTCTGATCAAAGTTTTTCTAGTTCTGACTAATTGAGAAGAACAGACGTAGGGCACTGTGTTACCAGGAGCAGGGTTGCTGGCAGGGAGTTGCCAGGCCGAATTGGCAAGGCTTGTGAGGGTTTTTACTCCAGCTGGGAGATGCTTAAATTTCATGGCCAAGCTAAGGATGCCAGAGACTGCAAAGGAGGGGTTGGTAGGATTGTGTGATGGAAAGGTGAGGGGGTGGGGGCGGGGCACACACAGTTTCCTGGGGTAGGGCGGAGAAGCTGTAACTCAATATCAGATACCCAAGCCAACACTACTGTGAACATTCCCAGCTAGGCTCTGCAGCTAGGCCATTAGATTTGAGTTCTGCCTCAGACCAGAGCAGCTCCTACAGATTGGCCTCTTTGGCATCTCTGTGTTTCCTGAGGCGAGAACGAGGTTGCTAATAGGTACCAAAGCTACTTCTGGGTGGAAGTAGCCCTCAGACAGTTAAGTATGAGGCCGGATGGTAGGTCCACACTGAGTGAATGTGACCCTTTCTTATTTTTGTGGTTGTTGATTGATTTCCTCCTTGCCTGAGTTGCTGTGGTTGCCTTCCAGCTGGCTCGTTGCTCCCAATCAGAACCTCCTTGTTCCAGTTCATTCTCCATCCTGTGGACAGTTATTCTGAGAACAAAATTCTAAGCCAGTCACTCTGGGCTGATTTCCTTTAAAGGCTTCTCAGATAGAACCCAATCTTCAAGGATGCATACAATGGTACCCTGATCTCTTCAGCTTGGTCTCTTGCAGCCTCCCCAGGCTAGCCTCTGCACCTGTCAGCTCCCTTCCTGTCAACTCCTGTATCTTCCTCTTACCTAGATGCTGCCACACTGCCCTGGGCACTGTAGGCCCTGGGCACCCCCCTCCCAGGTGGCTGCCCCTGAGTCATGTTGCCATAATACCCCAAGTAGACTCTTCTTCTCACTCAGCATAGTGGTCCAGTGTGCCAGTCTAGGAAGGAAAGAGAGAGGGCAAGAGTCTGGGTCAGACTGATGTTTGTTGAATGAATAAGTTAATACTTGTCAAGCAAGATTCAGTCCTTTTCACTCAAGCCAGAATTAGATATAGAGACTGAGGAGGAGGAGGACCACGCCAACTGCTACACTTAATTCGTTCTAGTAAAAGCATTAGGGAGCCCGGCAGAGTCACGGGGTATACACTTTAGTTTTCCACACGTGTCCTTTTTCTTCCATTATTTTTGAGACAAGATCTTCAGTAGCCTTAGCTCCAACTTGCTCTGTAGCTGAGGCTGAACTAGACTCTCAACCCCTCTGCTCCCGTACACTGTATCCCAGGCTTACAGATGTGAGCTACCACGCCAAGCTCAGAGGCAGACTGGCAATGGAGAAAAATACCAAGCTCCTCTTCCTTGGTTCTCTCATGAGCTTGGCCACGGGGTGGACGTCGCTCGAGCTCTGGCAGGATAAGGAAAGTCATGATCCTCTTGGCTCTCTACTCCTTCCTTGGAGCATAGTTTCCTTCTGCTATGGGTTTCAGTGGGTCTGATGAGAATAAGAAACCTCCTGTCCTTAAGTCTCGGTGTCACTTTTCAGGCAATTTGATGTGTCCTTGGGATCTGTCTCGGAGCCAGCATTTCCCAGCACTCTGCTGTTGGCCACAGGAGCCTGCAGCGATCCAAGATGGCGCCTTGCTCTCTGCAGCCCTCCGGGCAGGCTTCAAGACTTAACAAAGAGGGCTGAACAAAGGGTACTTTTCCCAATTTTAAAGGGTTGTAAACAAGACAAAATGCAAAGAAAAATGTGTAGTACAGACTTAGTTCTTCATGGGAAAGCGTGGCTAGTTGCTAGGCTGGAGCCAGACAAGTGGGTTTCATTTTGCATGTCATTTCTTATTGATTGCTAGTGGCTGCCTAGAAAGCTGGGGCCAGGCTCAGCAGGAGAGGAGACTGTGGTCAATTAGTGATGTCTGTCAGGGTATGGGATTAGGAGGTGGTGACAGCTTTTGTCCTCATTCTTCCTATCCTAGAGAGTATCATCAGAGGACAGGGAAGACAGAAGTCAGGGACAAAGCACATGGTCAAAGTGATCCCCAGAAGAAGGTGGGAACTTTTCACTGCAGTGATAAAACAGCCACCACAGGAAAACACATTTCTGTGAATCATGGGTACTTTACACAGGGGACACCTCATGTAGTCTTTGCAGTAACCCTACCCCCAAAATATTATTAAATTTTTTCTTTAGGTTTATTTATTTTGTCTCATGTGTATGAGTGTTTTGCCTACGTGTATGTATTTGTACTACATGTGTGCTGGTGCCTGAAGAGGTCAGAAGAAGGCATTGGATCCTGTAGAACTGGAATTACAGATGTTTGTGAGCCACCAGGTTGTTCTGGGAATCAAACCTGGGTCTTCTGCAAGAGCAACAGGTATTCTTAACCCTTGAGCTATCTCTCCAGCCCCAGAAAGCTGGGTTCAAGCTTTCTCAAGTCTGTTGTGTCAGGAACCCCAAACTCAGACTGTTTTTCTATTTTATTTTGTTTTTCTATCTTATTTCATTTTTATGGGTGTTTTACTTGCATGTGTGTATGTGCGACATGCATGTGCTAGATCCC
>JAMJFZ010003891.1:0-84762 GCA_026225945.1 Cricetomys ansorgei
AACTGAAATAATCAGTAAGAGAAAAATTCGACAAATAACCTGTCTGAAATTCGTTAGATTGGTCTGTTAGCAAATAAAGTCAAGCAGCAACAGAAGTCTATCCAGTCTGTGTTTCCAGCACTCAGCAGCTGTAGGACTGTGGAGGATGCAGTTGCCCTGAGTGGCATTAATTTCTCCTCAGCGAAGTGTCCATGTTTTACTGGATCTGGTTATGATGTTTCCTCTTGGCACAAAGAGAATGAATTAAGCAAAGGAATTAAAGCCATGGTTCTTCTGTATCATGGGTTCATAAACCCCAAAGGAGACAATACAAAGGTAGCTACACCAACAGTTTTTGTGAAAGCATGTAATACTGGTCAAGCATATAATCTTAATGTACATGGAGGCAAGTCCTGTACAGACACTTGAAATACCACTTCACTGTGTGCTGGAGCTTTTACTCTACTCTTGGCTCACATTTCCCCAAGATTGCATTCATTCGCTAATCGTGAAACATCAGCCAGAGTTCAATGATGTCACTCTGGAAGAATTAATACAATAAGTGAGTATCCAGTGAATGATTCGATTAATTCTTAGAGCGGTGGCTTCACAGGCCTTCCCTAGGATCACCCAGCTTCACCGCCAGAGGCTGATGTCAGCATCAGGACTCTGTACACAAGCACTCTGCACTCAGAGCTTGTGAGTTTTCCTCTTTGGTGACAAAGAAGACGTTGCGTGATCTGTGATGACTGGTAGCTCACACTCGCCCCGGCCTGCCCCATGTGCTCCATGGTTCAGTACTGCAGTGTGAAAGGCGTACACACTTTCTTTAAAGCTATTTAAGGATGGATCCTTTCAGATTTCTGTAAAGATCCATGTAACAGATTCATGTAGTCATCCAGAACAGGAGGCGTCCTTTCTTAATTCTCAGTGTATTCGGTTTTCAATATACCACTTGATACACGGTATGGTTGGGATTGGAGCTTTTCCCTGAAGGACTGCTTGGTTGCCCACTTACGGGCTTTCAGGATTCAACTGTTTGGTGATGGCACTGGATCCCTTGGGACTGGAGTTACAGACCACAGTTTGCCACTCTGTGGGTGCTGGGAACCTTGCTAGTATCTTGATTTCCTTCTCATGAGAAGCATAACTGTGAGTCCACGAAAGGACAGAAGTTTCTAGTTTAATCAGGCACAGTAAAGGTAGAACATCAAATGTCACAGACTTGGAGTATAGTAACATGTCCCTAATACCAAAGGCAGCCCATAACTTAATCTTTGGGGATCTTAGAAGAGTTTTAAGATCCTACAAAACTCCAGAAGCTTCATTCATAAAATTAATGATAGTTAATGCACAGAGAAGGAGAAGAAATTTGAGTCAGGGTTCATAAAAATAACCCCCTAAAATTGTTTCCTTGTCAGAACAATTTAATTTTATTTTATAAAATGGACATTACACTAACCTATCATTTTATTACATAAGTAGATCACAGTTTCCTAAATTGTGAGAAAATCTGGGAACCTGCAGGTTACACTAAATAATACTTTTGTAAAAGTTTCACAAAATAGGTGTCAATGTTTATTCAGGATGAATTTAGGAAGTCGGAAATATTTTTCTATAGGCGGTTAATCTTTATTTCTTAGCTTCTGTTTTTTCCTTTCTCTTCCTCTAACCACATCAAGAAAATGGAAGCCAGCAGCCTGCCTGTGTTTTTGGCACACTTGGCATTAATTAGGACGCTCCACAGGCAGACTCCAAGATGAATTCACCAGCTGTAAATATTCCTCCTGGGCTCGCATTCTTGTCAAATGCAAATCGTAACATCTTGGCACATGTACAGTGTCCTCGGAAAGACTTCAGGGTCCACAAAGTGAAAATGCAAATGGCTTGCTTCCCTGGTCATTAAGGCCTGCAGGAGCCTGATGTCCCTGCCACCCTTGCAGAGGTTTCTCATTAACAGAGCACACAGTCAAACTGGGTCTCAGCTAGTCCAGAGGGCAACGTTTCCTTTTCCCTTTTAATTACAACATGACTTTTCTAAAGTGGCTTCAGAAGAATCAAAGCATGGCCAGGCTCCCAGCAAGCACCACAGTCCACTCCACAGGCCAGTACTGATTGCTACCTACCTTCCCCTGCACTGAAATTTTCATTGCTTTGTTTTATAACAGCCAATCATAGAAAGCGGCATCAGCAGAACCGCCTGTCTCCGAACCACAGACATTGTGCGGACCACCTGAGTTTGTCTGTCCTGGTTTTGACAGGAAGCTTGCTCCCAGCAGGCAGCTAAACAATGCACCCTCCAGAAATCGGCTGCTGCTAGCTGCACACATCATGACTCCTCCCCACGCTGAATCTCTCCTTTGCAAGTGTTTAAGAAAGAAAACTTGGAGTGTGCAGGAACACCTGCATAAATGCCGGAAAAGGAAGCAGATGGATGCACTGAGAGCTGGGCACAGCAGGAAGACGGCACTACCAAACTCTCTAACCGTAAATGATTCCAGAGAATTCAGCCACTGCTTGGGGTGGGACCCAGTTCTTCCTACATCACCAGGGCACCACACAGGTGCTGTGCATCAAAGCTTGTGCTTTGGATGGCAAGGCCCTTGGTTCATCTTGCTGCACCAAAAACAGAGAAACAAAGCCAGCCTTGGGTGCCCACTCAGCCTTTTCTTTCTCTAAGTTCCCCATGACTTTAGCGGGGTCCTGTTTTATTCTGACTGAATCTGAACACAAGTACATATTTATAAGCTACACTGTGATGTTTTCACTTGTGTATATATTGGGAAGTGATCAGCCCGGGGCAATCATTATATCTACTGCATTATAGTTCAACGGCTTCTTTGAGATCGACTCAATCAGAATTCTCCCCTCTGCTCTGAGACCTGCACTGAATTATTAAAGGCATCCACCCTGCTGTGTCAGACAAACAAGAGCTTATTCTCCTTTCAGACTGTAGCAGGGCACCCACAGACCGGCCCCACCTACCTCCCCTTTCCACTCTCCTCAGTCTGTTAACTACTACCCGCTTCACCTGATGCAACAACCGATCTCCTCAGTTTCCCATGCGGACGTGCATCTCCTAAATTGAAAGCTTAAATTAGAAAAAAACAAAAAACAAAAACTGTGACATAGAAACTAGAAAACAAATAGCTTTATGTCCTCTTTCAGGACTCCTGTGTCCCTTTTCCCTTTCCCATCTTCCCCGTCAGCTAATATTACCCTCTCTTGGTCTCCTTCCAAATTTTAGATTGTACTCAAACTGAGACGTGTTAAGACTCCTATCGATTATAGGCTAGCATCCACCTGAGAAAGAACTAGCAGGTTTTTTGTTTGTTTGCTTTTTCTGAGTTTGGATCACTTTGATCAATATTATACTTTCCAGTTCCCTGTGTTTCCCTGTAAATTTCCTGATTTCAATTTTCTTTACAGCTGAGTAAGATCCCATTTTGAATATGTAACATATTTTCATTACCCATTCATCTGCTGATGGATTTCCAGGCTGGTTTCATCCCTTGCTATAACACACAGATCAGCAATAAACATGGACCTACATATATTTATTTGGTAAGATATGGAGTTCTCTGGGTATATGCCCAGGAGTGGTATGTCTGAGTCATTATGTAGTTACATTTTTTATTTTTTGAGGAACTTCCAAACTGTTTTCTACAACAGCTGTATTAATTTGTTCTCCCAATAGCAGTAAATAAGGGTTTGAAGATTTCAATACCCTTAGCTCATTTATTGACTGACAGTTTTATTTCCTTGAAGTTTAGTTTTTACAGTTCTTTGTGAAGTCTGGATATAGCTGCCTCTGTCCTGAAGATGCCCTCCGTCCTGGGGCTGTCTCCTCCTCTGGTAGCTCTCTTTTCTGAGTTTCAAATTATCCCATCTGTTGGTACCCAGGGCTGGTACCTCTGCTAGTGATGTTCTGTTCAGAAAACTCTTGCCTATCCCAAAGTCTTAAAGAATATTCCCTATGTTTTCATCTAGCATTTTAGCATTTCAAGTTTTAAATAAAGGGCTTTGATTCAGTTTAAGTTGATTTTTTTGTACCAGGAGAAAGATATAGACCTAATATAATTTTTCTACAGGTGAGTATCCAGTTTAGTTTTTTTTTCCCCAGAACTATTGTTACACAGGTTGTATTTTTTCCTCCTTCATCACTACTTAGATGGACATAGATTTATCTGCCTATTTCTGGGTCATCTATGCTCTTCCATTGGTTTAATTGTTTTTATGCAAGTGCCAGGCTTTGTCACTATGGCTCTGTAGTATAATCTGAGGCCAGGTATTATGATACCTCCAGCTATGTTCTGATTCCTTAGGATTGCTTTGCATAGTCATATTATTTTGTGGATTGCCTTTTTCTAGATCAGAGTTTTGATGAGTATTGCACTGAATCTGTAGAATCAATTTGGTGGAATGGCCATTTTCATGTTATTAATTAGGATAATATAGGATCATGAAGATCCACTATCTAGTGTATCCTTTTTTTCATGATGGATATGTGAATTTGACTGTCTGTTTATTGAAGTACAAAGACCCATTTGTGCATTACAAAAGAATCCAACATGCCTTAATCCTTTGACATGGTGAGTGTGAAGCTGGACTTTGTTTTTAATTTTACTGACCATTAGAGCAACAGGAATTAGACAGGACTAATCACTGAAGACATCTGTCACATTGACCCACTTAGAAAAAAAAATTTAAAAAAAATTACTTTTAGGAAAAGAGTTTTATAACCCCCAAATTTTTCCCTTTTATCTTCTGTTTAAAGATATATTAAATCAATCTATTATCATGTTATCCAATATGTAAACTGTATTGCTAATCATAGAGTATTTTTTTAACTAAAAAATAAATTGTAATCTCTCTGGGAACCTGGTTTCTCTAACAAAGAAACCGTTTCTGTCCATAGTTTTATTAAATATTAGGTAGCTTGGTTAAAATAAGGGAGATCTGGGTGTCATGATATATGCCTGTAATCCCAGGACTCAGGAGACTGAGGCAGGAGGATGCACTGTTGATGACAACTTGGCTTATGCAGTGATGCTCCATCTCATAAAAAAATGGTAGGCAGGTAGGTAGGTAGGAAGGGAGGGAGGGACGGAGGGAGGGAAGGAGGAAGGAAGGAAGGAAGAAAGGAAGGAAGGAAAGAAGGAAGGAAGGAAGGAAGGAAGGAAGGAAGGAAGGAAGGAAGGAAGGTCATAAAAAGGGGGAAACGACAGACACACCATTTCCTTTTTGTCTTCGACAGATGTCCTGCGGGGGGTGGTCCTCTTAATTCTCCTTTTGAGATACCCCAGCTTTCCTGGGGCTGGGACCCTTGCTTATAGTTTGCATACCCCAAGGCACACAGCAGCCTGCTCTCCATATGCAATTATTCAAACCTTTTTCCTGCCACATGTGAAAAATCAGAGTTGAAGAGTCGTAAGGGTCACATTTTACATGTTAGAAAACGACACTTTTGACAGGTTGACAAATGGCGGTCGCCATCCACGTGCCAGAACCTTCAGAAGGTGCGAATGTTCTTAAAACTGAAATGCTCTTGATGAGTCGAACCTTCTTAAGAAGGGCAAACAGAAATGCTACACAAATAATTACACGACAGTGCAAAGGGCATCAGAAAGAGCAAGGGGTGACCAGCTCTGCTTTTAGAATCCTGTGCCAGCTTCTTGGAATGAACACAGCAGCTTTCTTCCTGCCTCCCCTGGTCCCCCAAATGCCATATCCTCAATGCTCCCCACAGCCATTTAACATTTTTACTTCTATACTGAAAAATGATACTCTCATGGGAATCTCTGTGATGAGAGAAAAATTAAATCCCTGGCTGAACCCTAATGTGTTCTTAATAATCTGAAGCGATATACTCGGACTCGCTCTAGCATGACGCCAAGGTTTTGTCATTTCATAGAAGGTTCATGCAAGGAGCTCTCCTTACAGCTGTCCAGAAACACCAAGAAATTCACACCCTCTGCCTTAAAGTCATTAGCATGCAACACACGTCTTTTTCCAGTGCTTGAGGTTTGAATGGAGTGAAACGAGAGGCATGTTCGAAGCTCATCGCTCTGTTTCACTAACAGACCTCCGCGACTGATTTGTACTTGGCAGGTACGAGCTAATCGTTGATTCCAGGATCACTTGCATCTTGTTCTACATCCCGGGACTAGCGAAGGATGTTGATAAGCAGGGATCGCTAATAACTGCAGTGAATCTGTGGTGTGGACTCAGAGTGCAAGTCTTCAAGTACCATCGATTTCAATTTCTTTTACATTTGTCTGCTTGTAAGTATCTTCTGTTTTTAGGTTTATAAGTTGAAGTTCAATAATTTATCCCAGCCTGCAGTGTTTCATCAAAACCAGTCTCTTCTGGAGGGTTCAGCTCTACACCAACAAGTAAATCATACCTCTTCCTACGGAGGCTTTTAGGGATCATCGTGTAAGAGTAGGAAGGAGGATTTTAACAACTAGAAAGAACAGACAGCTGTAGTGAAACAGATGTGTGTTCTTGCATACACCAACTCATCGCTGCCAGGACTGTACACATGAGACTTGCACAACACAAAGCCAGCCAAAGTCCCAGCCCAGATCAAGGATAGGCTCATTACAACCCATCCCTAGCTAAGGAGACATTGGCAACATATGACTGTTGGCTGGAGGAAGAATTGGTTTTCTTCAGAGACAGATGCCCCGAGAGGCTTCCCATGCTCTAGGAGACAGCCCTACGTCCATGCACACACAGGCAGGACCACGTGGACTCAGTGTTTTTAATAATAAAGGAGCACATAAAATTGGGAGGGAAAATGCTGGGGGAGATGCAAAGGGTTTGGACAGGGAGTGGGGAAGTGGAGTTGATGGAAACACAAATTCACGTATGGAATTCTTGGGAAGAACGTATACAGAGAAGTCTCTAACTTAGCCTGGGTACAAACAGTTATACAGTAAAATAATTTCCCATACTAATTAATGCTTTTTAATACTGAACAAAATTAACACAGCTTTTAATTTTAAGATTTATTTAGATTTCCAGTTCTCTGTCTCTGTCTCTCTCGTGTGTGTGTTGTGTGTGTGTGTGTGTGTGTGTGTGTGTGTGTTTTTCCAGGTGTTCTGCAGATAAATGAACTGCAAAGAAGTGAGAATGAAAACTCTTTTCATATTGACTTTTTCATCCTGAATCAAGACTTGTATAGAGTCTGTTGCCAGGTGGTTTATTGCTAGCACTTTTAAATACAGTATAATTTGGGGGGAAAAAGTTTCCTGGTGTAATACAATCCCCAGTGCACAAGAGAATATAATTACATCGAAACTCAACTCAGGGTACATGCCATTTCTTCCGAGAAGATGAGTTCTAGAGATAGGCTACCCGGACTACTGAGGGCCTAAGAGTCTGGCCCAGTCTCAGTTATACAGATAGTGTAGAAGTCATTTGGGCTATTAGCCACCTCTGGTCCTGACTGGGGGAGCTGGGGGAGCCCTGGCTGTGAGGGTCATTTAGATTACTACCCGCCTCTGGTCCTGGTTAAGGGAGCTTCCTATGGCCTGAACCAACCGATAATGCGCATCACCAGACTGTTAGCCACCTCCAGTTCCCAGCTGTCTGGATAGAGGAGCAGTTTTTACAATCGTGCACACCTAGCATGCCTGGTTTCTCTAGGCACAAGGGCCTTAGTGCCGTGCTTCTAACATGTAGGTCAGAGGAAGCTTGCAGGACTCTGTCCTGTCCTTCCACTAGGTGGATCCTAGGGGTCCAACCTGGGCCATGAGGTCATAAGGCCTGGTGCCAAGCACCTTTACCCAGAGAGCCTCCTCCAGTCCAGGATTCCATCTTTAAAATCGAAAAATAATGAGAAGATGGAAGACAAGAGGATATAAAGTTGAACTCTCGAATTTGACTATTTGACTGAAATTAACAAGAGATATGGCTTTTACAAGGCCCCAATATAAGGTTATGCTTATTTTACAACGACAATATCTACAAGGAATAGAACAGTTACTTCCTCTGTCTGACTCTTGAACAGAAGCTATGGGAGGAGATGATTCTTGGCCAAGACTTCTCAGTTGCTCAAGCAGATCACGCTGTCTCTTCACCTGCGGCAAACCCACGTGCATTGTCTATGCGAAGGATTAATAATGGATCTAGCAGGTAACACGTGGGAGGGGCTCATGTGGAGGCAGATGCTCAGCAGGTATTCAGACATCTGCCTGGCTTCCTTCACACCAGTGGCATCTGGAGATGCCACAGGCACTGGGCATTTCTATGATCTGCAAACCCACTGGTTATGTAGCTTTTGCCCCAGGTCTCCTGCTGTTCTCTCCTCTCTCCATGTAGCCAGGGTGAACTTCCCTGAATCAGCCCATGTTCTCCACTGGTCCAGGACCTCCAAATGGCTCCACTCTCACAAGGGCAGATCCCGGGACCAGGGAGGCCCTGCAAGATCTCGCCTCACTCAGCTTCACGTGCTGCTCTTATCCCTTATTGTCCTGCTCACTTTGGGAACACTGCTCGGCCTCGGGCCTCGAGCTATGGCTATGGACCTGTAAGCTTCCTCTGCCTGAGCTCAGAAAAGGGCACTCCCTCTTCATGGTCACCCCCAAATGTGAGCATATCTCAGAGGAACTGAGCAACCAGCTGGAGACCGTCCTTCCCATTTTTTCTGCTAGATATTCCACAGGACACATTCTTGCTAGCAACTCATCCTTGTTTATAACTCTCTTACAACTAGACTGAGTTCCCATTGGAGAGGCTTTCTTCTGGTCAGTTCCCTGCTGTATCACAGTGCCCAGACCTGTGCCTGGCACAGGGCTGGCATCCAGTGTCTATGTGTTTACAGGATGAGCTGTATGGTAATGTCAGAAGAGACTTCTCCCTTTCTAGATCCTGTAGCTTTATTTTATCTGTCAGGCGGTGATGGATGATCCCTCATCCGAGAAACACAAAACATGTAAATGTAATTTATACACAGGAACTCCACAGCCCAAAATAGCTCATTTGATGTTAATGCTAAAAGTTTGTAAAATAACGTATTAACTAAGCATATTTTTAATAATACTATTTTTTTACATTTAGGGCAGTGTTACTCACTTTGGCTCCCAGACTTACAATATTAGCATTACCCAGGAACCTGTCTTCTGATACCTTTGTATACTTTCCTAGCCTCTGTCCCACACCACAGGGATGTGGAGGGCTCAGCATGCTATGCTCTAGTAAGCCTGCAGGTGATCCTGGTGAGCCCCAAGCTGGAGGACCACTGCTCCCATGGCTTACTCCAGTTCCTTGACTCCTTAAAAGTGTTAATGCCCTACACTGTTGAATACTGTAAATATAAAATAAGAACATAAATAGTGCCTCCCAAAGAGACAGGCTTATGTGAAATGACAGAGAAATGTATCGTGAGACCTGCAGGCTGTGACGGATCACAGAAGCATCCCAAGACACTGATTATGAGGAAATTCTAAAGGCAAGAAGGGAATCTGTCAGCTGCTTCCAAACATCACTGGTCAGGGTGTCCTGCAGCAGCCCCAGGTTACACCATGGAGGAAAAAGCCAGTGCTAGGCGGCTGCTCTTGGGAAGGTGCCATTTCTGACTCTGTGCCAGCTTGACGGAGTTCCTGTTACGGCTCTACTGTAGGCACTTGTGCTGGAGGTGCTGGGTGGAGGGACATCTCATGGGCTTTAAAAAAGTACTTATTTTAGAGCTGTTTGCACAGGGTCTCCTCACTCAAGACCTGTCCCCGCTGTGCTTTGGGTCTGGTGTGGCTGCAGTGCAACACTGACAAGTTCCACGGTACAAACAGTAGAAGTGGTTTTATGTAAATCGTGAAATCACCACTTCTATTGATTAGACACATTCCCCTCCTGCCTACAAATACCCAAAGGGCACACTCTTGCAATAAAGAGTTAGATTGCTTTTTCTGAAAAAAGAAAGTAAAAGAGAAGAAAGGAAAAAGTGACTTTTCGCTCCAGTATGCACATGCCACGCGCAGTGTGTCTGTAAATGCAGGACAGAAGTTCGGTGACTCTTTGGCATCTGTCTCCTTTGCTACCTTAGAAAGCTGGACCAGAGTCCTGCTCTACTCCACACGGAGACTTGAACCGCAGCTCAGTCTGGGCCATGTCAAGCTGCTAATCCTTCTCCTTCAAGGCTGAAGACAAAGCACAAGTAACAAAGGGACACACAGCGACATCCAGTCGACTGCTGGACTTCCCCATGCTGTGGTCCAGACTGAGAGAAGGGAACCATTCTCCTTGAGTTCTAGACACAGCACAGGCCTACAGGCAGATCGCACTACTAGATATCACTGGTCCCTAAGGTAGAACAATTATCCTATGAAGAGAACCAGGAGGCTGCCTCCCCTCTCCACCAACTAAGCAGGAGCTCTTATCTCACAATGAAAACAGAGCAGCCCCT
Organism: Cricetomys ansorgei; assembly: GCA_026225945.1. Lineage (NCBI taxonomy): Eukaryota > Metazoa > Chordata > Mammalia > Rodentia > Nesomyidae > Cricetomys > Cricetomys ansorgei. Next base: position 10,388 of record JAMJFZ010003891.1, read on the forward strand.
CGAGTGAAAAGATGTCTCGAGGATCTCACAGAGTCGGCCTGAGAACCAGGCCATGGTGAGATCAAGGCTGCTTAATTATGCGTAACATTGGCCCCGCTCCAAATCTTTCTATATTTAAACGTGAAGTTCCATATCAGAGATTTGAAGTTAGGTCTGGGGATGCCGCCTCCTCTGTTTTCACACTGTAGCCACACTGACTAAATCCTTTTCTTTGTTTTCAACGTCGTTCGTTCTCTTGGTTCGTTCTCTTGCTTTCGTTTCTGGAGGAAGAAGCCAGGCCCCACCTGCGCCCCCAGCTGCTTACAGTTCTGTTTTCAGAAGATCCAAGAGTTAAACCTAGGTAAACTCAGAAACTCAGTAAACAGAAACTCAGCAAACTGAATATTTAGTATGTACACACAGGGTTAGTCTATTGTTACGCTTGTTGAGTTTTGCTAAATAAAATGTAAACGTATATTTTATTTTTAGAAAGAAAATTTGGATATCACATTATAGAATTAGTTGATTGATCTACTAATATAACAAGTTGATTTGGTCAATAAACATCTTACAAGTAGAGAAGTAGGAAGAGTAAACTATTTTAATGCTACGTTTAACTCTCAACCATAGCCAGTTCGCACAGAACATATATGGCCAACCCATAGATAAACAATATATACAGATTTTTTTGGCTTTGTGTTTTTTTTTATGCTTGGATTTTTGTATAAGCTGTGGTTCACTGAACATTCATTCATTTGCAGTTCATGATTTTAAAAGAATGGGTAACTCTGTGAGCTATGGAGACTATTTAGTTCTGGGATCATCATAGGTGTCCAGCAGCACACTTTAAAGACAGCTATCCTTCCTATTTCTCAAGCCTCGTAAGATACTGTTGCAATCATCTGTGCCTGTGTCACAGAAGATGCGTCTCTTGAGGCTCACTCACCTCCTGAAGCTGCAGAACTCTCTAGGGCAGCTTCAATAGGCCAACACTCGGGGAGCTGTATATGAAAACGCTGATCAATCTACATCTTGAACAACACTTCACCCCTTCAGGGTGCTAATTTTAGGGTCAATGTTACAATTCTAACTCCCTCTTTCTGATGGGTGGTGAGAATATGAGCATATTACAGCATTACTTTCTGCACACAGTTTTTCTAGTAAATACCATTTCTTCTGCTGTTGCTGTTGCACCTTGCTGTGGGCCCACCAGACTGACCAGCATATTTGTTTCGGCCTCAGTCCCATTCTTTCCTGTGGTAAGTCCTTCGATAGGACTTGCAAGGGCAGAGAAGCTGCAGCTGGCTTAGGGGGGCTTAGGGGGTCACTTTCAGCCTGTCCTTCAGCAACAGTTTTGTGGGTGATGAGCTCTGAGTTCAAGTCACTGCCCTTGGTGGTCGGCTACTGTTCTACTATTTCTACTCTCTTTCTCTTGGAAGCAATCCAGGTTGTTGCTCTCATCTAGCTAGCCTGGGATCCTTTTAATTTCAGAACCTGGGTTCTGGGTGCTCTTCCCTTTATGAGGTGAGTTCACAGTTATTTGTCAGGCTTAGGATTTTTACTACAAGGCCATTCATGGTCTTAAAAATCACTTAAACAGTATTTAGTAATTTTAACAAGAGATATTTTCCATTATTCTAAGCTTCTACCTTTTGGGCCTCAGATCTCTGGGCTGAGAAAGCCACACTAGTCCATGCTAGTCCAGACCTATCTATGTCCATGTGGGAGAAAAATAAACTACTTTGGAGAGACAACTATTGGTTTTTATCTGTGGGGCAGCCAAAATTCCTACTGGTCTATCATTACTTGCTCATATTAGATAAGAAAAGCTTAAGGAAATATATTAATATCATCAAGGAAACAAAAGGATGACTGTCTGCTAGGGTCTAACGATCTGTTCTGCTCTACACCTAATCCCAAATATGGTAGAAATAGGTGGGACCCTCAGGACCTCAGGAGCAGGATTGATGTCATAAAAATTAATTCAAGGTTGATATATTTATCAATATATTTATATATACTGATCACAAACAAGAGAAAATTTCACCTTGAATGTACAGGAGACTATAGTACATGGACAGCAATATGTCTCCGGCATGAGGAGTATTTGATTCATTGTTTAAAGAAACAGTGGGCCCATCATTTGCTCTTTAAGGCTTTAATCCCTTCTGCTGCATGAAGACAGGGTCTTCATCTCCTCTGTAGAAAGCACCAACATGGTGCCCTCTTATTTACAAAAGCCAAGCCCTTCCAGACTCCCAACCCACCGGCACCTCCACCTTGGACTGCGCAGCCTCCAGAACTGTGAGAAACACTTCCTCTGCACTGGAAGTGACCAGTCTTGAGCATTTGCCACCAGATATGTTCACTGAGGCAGAGCATTTACTCGCCGAGGAAATGCCTTCTACACCAGCGATTACACTGACATCGTGATCTCGGGCCAGAGAGTATGAAAAAGGAATTAAAAATGCCTTTGACTTTTTAGACCTTCTCTACATCACTGAAAATATAGTCAAAGAAAATACATTTAAGGAAATAAGAAATCAAGTAGAGGCAAACTGTGAGACAGACATGTGTGCTCCTCGTTGTGAAACCAAACCCTGACGCAGCTTGTCACCTGACTTTTCCATCCCAGCTCCTCAAAGGAGACACATCACTCACTGTTCACGGCCAGGCGTCGCCAGCAGTCTTTACGCCCCCTCTATCATGGCCTCTGTTTCATTGCATGTACTGTATACACTGTATGTATTGTACTTACTATTGTGTGTGCGCCCCTGTCTACAACTGTGTAATCTCAGGGTGTCCCCCTGTGGGGACTTAGATCCAGCCCCAAATGTATCATGAACCAACCGTGTGTACAGTCTCTCTGGAGAGTCACTGAACAAACAAAACTGCTCAGTAGCCTTGAGCAGAGCCACAGCAGTTACCTGGACCTCTGGCTGCTTCTGGATCATTCCCGCTGTCCGTGTCCAGAATGACTGCCAGCCCCACGGAGTCTGCTGGCAGGATGTGGCTGCTGAGGTCCACTCTTGTCAGGCTCCTGGGCTCCCGTACTGAGCCGCCCGCGACGCTGTGGGGTTTGTCCCCTCCAGATGCCTTTGTTTCATGACTTTTTCTGAATGGTCTCTGCACTATGTGAACGATGCTCTGCTGTTCCAAGTCACAGTTCTGTGTGGGGCCAGGCAGAAACACAGGAAAATGGACAGCATTACACGCAGGTAGGGCTTAAGTTACCCTCAGTTCTAGAGTATGCGAGAACAGTTTAAAAGCCACAATTTCAATTCCTACTAGCAGTAGGGGCATTGAATGGAAACAAGGTGCACTTGATTGACTTAGGGGCACTGACTCTGCCAGGCTGGCCACAGAATTTATACACTGCATGTGACAGGTAGGTGACGGGAACTGGGGTTTAGACATTAGAGGGGAAGTGGATCACAGAAACGGAAACCTAGGGAAACATCAAATGATTACGAAGCCTAGTAGGAAAACAGATCCCAGAGATTTCGTAAGTGCCCTGCAAGTACTGGTTACTTAAGACTGATTTACATCTCAGGCGCTTTGTCCTTAACTTGTTCAATTTAAACACCAGTTGTTGTGTCTGCTTTGTAAAAGCTCTGAGAGTTATTATCAATTACAGGGCATTTCTCCACAGAATCATAAAGACTGTGCTTGTGGCCGACTGGGTCCCCTCCTCCCTGTCCTGCTGCTGCAGTGGGAAAGCTGAAGAAGGCCTTGCTTGCCCTGCTGCCTATCTTGCAGGAAAGATCAGTAAGCATTTACAATAAGACCTTTTGTGCTCCTATCTGGTTCTTCACGAACAGGAGCCTGCAAAATCTAGAGTAAAAATTAAGTCAGATATTTGCTAAGGCAAGACCTAGACCATGGAGGTCAAGTCCTAGTTCAGAAAAAGAATTAGACACTTGTATTAGACAGCCTTGTTCTGCCTTTCCTAGCAGAGCTGGGATCTGGCTCCCTCCCAATGCCCATGTCAGCCTCTGCCATTGCGGGCATGATCAGTAGACATGTGTACAACGCAGCCACTTGAAAGGCGCAATGATTCTCCCCCTGCAGTGTCTTCTTAAGCAATCTCTTCACCGTCACTACCAACACCCTTTGAGGAGGGTGACCTTTGCCCTTCAACTGATTCCAAGGCCAAACACACTGCAGCTTGGTGTTGGCCTGCTCCAGCCGGAAAGTCGCTAGAATGTTAGCACCCCAACTTCCTGCCACTCTCCTGCTCTGGCCTCTATAACACTGACGGCTTGCCCGGCCCCCAGTCCCAAGTTTCTCCACAATGTCTCCTGCTCACCGAGAGTCACTACCTGCCACCCTCCTGATCATCCTCTGTTCCCAAGGCCTCCCCTTCCATCAAAGTACCGCCTTACAACTTCCACAGCAGCTCAGGGCCCCCATTCCAATGCTGATCAGAGAATGCACCCCTTCTCAGGCTTCGGTCACTGCCTGGGGCTTCTCCTCCCTGCCTTGTTACATCAGCAAGATGTCCAGAGTGACTGGTCACGCACCAGGAAACGCCCTTCTTGTCTCCACTGGCCTTACACCTCACTGACACCTCCCCACATCAGGACTTCACTAGTACAATGATCTGGTAACTACTCCCCACGTGTCTGGTTTCTGCTTGCTCCGAGCTGGTACATACAAGAACCTTTGGTATGTGCTTCATACTATCATATGACTAGTGTGTTTATTCCTTTATTCTCTCCAGACACCTGTCAAGTGTTTTTCATGGCCTTCACTTATCCAGAAGGACTATCCTCCACGTACCCTCCGTGTACCCAAGGCCATGGCAATGCACTGGTAGGTGCCCATTGGGTGCCCACATCCTCTTCACCTACATTTTAGAGTCAGCCACGTGAATGGCATTGGACTAGTGATTTTAGCAAATACAATGCAGCCAGGGATTGAACATGGTTTTGCCTGGCTACTTAGGTCCTACAACAGAACATCCCCAGAAGCTTTCATTCCTTCAGCTCAGGAGCCAGAACTGCACACGTGATGTAGCCCCGAGCCCAGCCAAAGAAGGACCAAGTGCTGCCCCAACTACAGTTAAAGATACCTGCAGATGAAGCTAGCCTAGGTCTCAGCCCCCTGATGATGGGAAGATGTGTGAGAAGGCAGACCTGTGGCAACTGGTCCTGTGGTCATGTATTTGCTCCTCAGAAGAAAAGCAGACAGCACCCATTGCCCATCCCAACTGGAGGAGACTCCTCATCTCGCTGCCCCGTGGACTAGGCTCTCATGCAGAACCCAGGAACTTTGCAATACACAGCCAGGCTCCTGAGGAGCCAAGCAGTAGGAACTGAGCACACAGAAGCACAGACGCATGAGAATGGAGTCCTGCAGAAGGGCAGAACAGAGTGGGGGGAGCACCTCAGCACAGCACAGCTGTACCCCACACTGCCTTCTCAGGGAGACAGGGATTCGGTCAGGTTAGTTCTGTTCTCCAAGCTCAGAACTGAGGTCCTGGTAGAAAAGTGGTAACTTTCTCATCTGAGTCCCCAAATTCTTTGCCTGCCAAGGTCACTGATCACAGTGTTTAAAACTTAGATAGTGTGTGTGTGTGTGTGTATGTATGTGTGTGTCTGTGTGTGTGTGTGTGTGTGTGTGTGTGCGCGCGTCTGTGTGTATGTGTGTGTATGTGTGCGTGTGTGTGCGCGCGCACGTGTCTGTGTGCGTGTATGTGTGCATCTGTGTGTGTGTGTATGTGTCCATGTGTGTGTGTATGTGTGCATCTGTGTGTGTGTGTGTGTGCACGCGTGTCTGTGCGTGTGTGCATCTGTGTGTGTGTGTGCGCGCATCTGTGTGTGTGTGTGTGCGTGTGTGACATCTAAGGTATTTTACAGAATGTTTACAGCAGTAACTGGTCGTACTTACATATGTATTATCCAAAGCCTCACAGCACTATGAACTAGGGATGTGGGAATTGTAAAAACTAGATGACTGAAGGGAAACATATTGATCAGATGTGACTTTGGCCATAAACCGTCTTGAACCCTGCTCCTACTGTGCATCAGGGGAAGCAGGCAGAATGCGGAAGGAAGAACGGCATGGAGAGAGGGATATAACTACATAGAATATGTAGTCATATTATATAGCATAACTCTCCTGTATGTTTCTTAGTTTCTGTATGATGGGGATACTTTTCCTCCCTGTGCTTTAGTTTCAATATTAAAAATAATGTCTGTCGAAGACTGTTGTAAAGACTTAAAGAAATGTAAAAAATCCCAATACTCATCATGCATGAGTCTTGAACATGGAAGGCCTTGCTCCCACCTTATAGATGAATGCTCCCACCTCAGAATTCTACTTAGTTGTTCCACTAGTATGAATCCTTGTGGAAAACATACAGAGAAGGCAGAACATACAGAAGGTATAAATATGGCAATTCTGGCAAAATCTCAGCTTTCTATGATCTAAAAATTAATTTAAAAATAAATCCTCTCTGCACAAGTCTCCCTGCGATGTGAGAGAAGCCTGGGCATATTTTCTGTGGCAAATGTGGAAGAAATCAGAGAGACGAGCGCCTATCCCCTCTCAAGCCCAGGCTCCCCTAAGGATCAGAAGGCTCTGAGGAGGTATTTCACAGTTACAGTGGGATTTACAGAACATATTTCCACGTCTCCATCCACGGTTCTGAGATCTGTAATTGCTTAATTCTTTAACTGTCTCACAGAAAACACTGTTGATCTAGAGGTCCCTTTGCCAGATGGCAGGCTTGCATGCCATGCCAGCACAGCCCAGAGCCACGCTAATAGCCAATTCCATGGACAGTAGGCTGGATAAAGTTCAGCTGTGTGGCCACTCCAAATCAAGTAGTATGTAGTTCACACAATATTCAAAAACTCCCCTGATTTCAGATAGAGGTTTTAGTGGGAAGAAAGGAAAGTACAGTGATCCAATATGGTTGTAAAGTTCCACAGGGTAAAAACAATCTCTCCCCTAAAGGCACTAACATTCATGGGGAAAAAGCAAAACAAAAACATTGCCTAATAACCAGGGAGCAGATACTCACATTTTATTTTGCTTATAATAACTTATTTCCCCAAGAAAAAAGGGCAGTAGCATAATTATTTTGTAAACAAAACAAGTAGGTTTTCATCCAGCTGGGCAGGGTCTTAGGCTTCCATCAGAGCTGCTGACCCGATGGGGACTGAGAGGCACCTGAGTGCTGCAGGCTCCCTTCAACAGGACCTCTGTTACAGTGTGAATAACTGGAAAATAATAACCACTTCCCATCAGACAGCCACTGTCTGAGGATATATACAAGAAAAGCAAAACAAAGACAACAACAAAAAAAAACCTTTCTCTTTCTTTAAAAAGGCCCTTTAAGAGACATATTTTTAATATCCAAATATTTCAGAGCTTGGTACTCTAATTAAGACCTTGGAAATGAGAAACATTTTAAAATCTTGACAATGTTATCTATAACACAACTCCCACACCTAAAGCCCAGGGCTCACTTCAGGAAAGAGGGCAGAGAGACTGTGAGAACCAGAGGATCTGGGAGTTTCTGTGAGATTGTATCTTCTAGGGATTTCAGGAGCTACACCCATAAAGTCTTACTAACATGACTACCTAAGCAAGAGCTGAACAAGGACAGCACAAATAGTCGTGCCAACATCAGCAGGAGAATGCTCACAGAGCCTCAACCTCACATACAGAAATGTGGGTGACAGAGAGCTGCTGACGATGGTGGGAGAAACAGTCTTCACCCAGGGAGTTATCCAGTACAGATAGTCACTCCTGAAAACACACATTCAGTAACATTAGACAGATAGAACATGCTCTATTTATGTACTTAGAAATACATATGTGTATGCATGTGTATCTATGTGTATATACATATATAAGCATAAAACAACAATTAATAAAAATAGGCCATGATTTTGAAAAAGAGCAAGGAGGTGAGCATATGGCAGGGCTTAAAGGGATACGGGAAATGATGTAATTATATCATAGTTTCAAAAAAAATAAGATAAATAATTTAAAATGGTCTTGAAGTCCAAAGTCCTGGAAAGAAAGCATATTCTCTAACAAGAAGAGTTACTAGAAGAAGAATAGTTACTAAGATTTTACCAGATACTCAGTGGGAGCCATGCAGACCAGCCCTGAGCCAGTTTCTAAGGAGAGGCTACAAAACATAACAGCATGCCACAGAAACGCGCTCAAGCTCCCTGCGGGAACCTCTACCAGTCTCTGCAGAGTCTAAATGTAGCCCCAGAATCCAAATGTTGGAAATTGATCACCCATGTGATACCAATGAGGAGGTTCCTGCAGGAAGAGATTCAGTCATCAAGATGGAGCCTTTACAAACAGGACTGGTGCTTTAGAAGGGAGGCAGGAGGGGGGGAGCCTGCATCCTTTCTGCCCTTCTGTTCTTGTGACAAACAGGAATTTGGTCAGAAGACCCACACTAGACAGCCCACACCTGAGCTTGGGCCTCCCAAACTTCAGAGCAGTCAGAAACAGATTTCTATCCACTATAAACTTTCCAGCGTAAGCTATTTGTGTGGCAACATAATCTAGTCAGAAACAACACTGTTGATGATTTAGAACTGCTCGGGACATATGAAGCCATTGCACGTCATTTATTGTGGTCACTGCTGTCCCTTTCATTTCTACTGTGTGGAAGATAAAGGACCCACTGAGAAGAGAAAAATGAGCCAAGGTTATCCAGTCCCCGATGTGAAAGGAGGCTGGGACAGCTTGTTTGGCTGAGTCTGATGCAAGAGTGGACACATGGGTATGGTAGAGCAGGGCAGGTCTAAGAGGGCTCCGGGGAAAAGTGGACCTGGCAATCCCAGCGGAACCAGCATAGGTGTAAAGGACTGAGAACAAGAGCCCAATACCTGATGTGTGAAAGTCTAGAAAAGCCAGTTCCCAGGAAGGGACAACACACCTGATCAATCCCCAGGCATGGAGGCACGTGACTGCAGTCCCAGTGTGGGGAGGAGGCAGAAACGGGCTGAGTCCCGGGGCTCGCTAGCCAGTCATCTGTTTTACTTGAATTAGTTCCAGGCCAATAAGAAACCGTGTTCCAAAGAAAAAGTAAAAAGTGTTTGAGGAGTGACACCTGAGGCTGACCTCTGACCTCTTCAGGGTTAGGGGTTTGGAACAGGTTGAGGTCACAGAGGTGTGGGTGTGGGCTACAATTGTTTTAAATTCTTTTCACTGGCAAGACCTTCATGTCACTAGTCAATTCCATCTTCTGGAAAATCCCTTGTATTCTCCTTCTCTATGTGAGGTATGAGTGCGAGGGTGTACTACACTCATGGGTTGTACAAGTGCCTGTGTGCGGGAACCTAAGGAAAGCATCGGGTGCCTCCTCTCTCACTCTCTGCCTTATTCCTGTGAGGTATGGCTTCTTGCACAGGAAGCTTGCATTTAGTTTTTGGCTGGCTGAAAGCCAGCAAGCCCCACCGGACCTTGTTCCCGTTCCCCAAAGTGCTGGGCTTACAGACATGTTCAGAAGCATGCTCAGCCTATTATGTGGGCACTGGGATCTGAACTCAGGTCCTTACTCTTTACTGCTGAGCCAGCTCCCTGGCTCTTCTTTCTGATATTGTGCCTATAGAAGCTTCATGTGGATCTGTTCGTGATACTCAGTTTCTGTGTTGGCTGAAGTTGGCGACCATTCTGTAGAGTGCACAGCTCTTCTAGTCAACAGTTCAGAGGGCTCCCACTTAACACCCATGGGGAGGAAATGAAAAGGCCAGGTCTGTGTAGCCTCTGTTGTCTACCTTGCAGCCCTCTGTGATCCCAGACACCCCTGGCTAGATTCTGCACCCCACTGGCTTCCAAAGCCAGTAACCACCTGCAGCAGAAGCTCCCAACAGCTTTGCTTTTATAAGCTCACCTGTCAGCCCAGACTCTGGTTCTTTCTGGGTTATTGCCTGTGCTCCTTGATTTAGGTCACACTATTGTCAGCCTTGTCACCATTACCCATCTTTAGTTCCCTCTGGGTCTGTTAACTCTATCTCATCATACAAAGTACTTCAGAGTATTTTAATGGAAGGCAATCACACTCTCTAGTTTATGGGTTTGGCCTTTAAAGTCAAACCATTTCTGATTTTATTTGAAATTTCAATACAAATATTTTTTTCTAGAAAATCAGTATTATTAGTCAGAAATTACCATACCAAAATACTCTAAATAAATATTTTCACCTGATTATTAGTCCATATTGTTCTCATATTTTAATTTTAAAAATTATTTTTCCATTAAAGATTCCTTCGTAGGTAATTTTAAAAGAACATTTCTTTACATAACATTTTTCCTTTTTGACTGAAAGTAAGTTCTGCATGATTACTCCTTTTGCTTTTTCTGAAAATAACTTCTAGCAGATGTTTTTGTAAGCCCATCAGAGTTTTTAATAATGTATTTGGATGCCAAAGAAAGATAAAATGGCAGTTATTTAGAAAGCCACTTATGGGTGTTTTTTAATGGATAAGAATCTGTTTTTTTGCTTTGTTTCGTTTTGGGGGGTAGCTGTGTTAAGGCAATGTGTGTCTAGAGATTTTCAGAGCCAGGCTTTGTGGTCTTTAACCCTGGGTTCCCTCCAGAGTTCTCAGTGAACATTAAATGCCAATTTATATTAATTGGATGAGAATAATTTTTTTAAAAAAAAGACTATGCCTTCAACTTTATCCTTCATTTCTTAAGAAGACCTGAAAAAATGGATTCTTTGTGATTTATGCTTTGAATTATTTCTTGTTTCTCATGACTGGTTTTATTATAATCAAAGAAATTGCACTGCACAGAGATATTGGAAAGGCCTCCTCTCTGGCCACCAAAGGCAGGGTAACACAATTACTGGGAAAAGTTCATTAGCCCCACACTAATTACCAGAGCAGGTCTGAGCCTTGTCACCCTGTGTCCCTCCCATTGCAGGCCTGGACCTTCTTCCTGCTCATTAGAACCTAAAACAGAAGGAGCTCAACAGGGGAAGGGGAGGACGATACTCCGATTTCACTGCATGTGAGCTGCTGCAGGAAGTGGCATGTGTGTAAGAGTCAGTGGTATTTAACAAGTGATGTTTGTGATTGACCCTCCCCTAAATGCAAAGAATATTGGCAATCAAACCTATATTCATTAACCATGTTATAATTGTTTTCTGGAGCTAAATATTTCAGTTAGGATTCTTAATGTGTTTGGAAGCAGTCCATCCCTCCCATATCTCCCCTACTCATCCCGACTTTTCCCTCCCAGATTCATGTGAACTCTCTCTCTATCTCTCTTTCTCTAGTATTCTTGCTTTCTCTTACTCTCTCTTTTAAATTTAATAGCCACAGAATCTATTTAGTACTGTCTGCATAGGTATAGAATCACCTACTAGAGCCTGGGTAGCCTCTCAGAGCCCGGATCTCTGCAGAAAATGACTCTCCCTCTCCCAGTCTCCACCCACTGCCAATGGCTCCACAGATAGTGGTGGGGCTTCATGACCCCTCCCTCATCATCAGATAGGGGTGGGGCTTCATGACCTCTCTTCATCATCAGACAGAGGTGAGGCTTCATGACCCCTCTTCATCATCAGACAGAGGTGAGGCTTCATGACCCCTCCCTCATCATGGCTGGGATTTGGGCTGGCTCCATCTTGTTCATGTCTTGTGCAGGCAGTCTGGCTGTTTGACTTAAAATTATGTTTTAAACTGTAAACCATTCAGAAAATGCCCCCAGTATCATTCATTTAAGTGTCATTTTATTCCTAGTTATAATGTATATTACATATATATATTCTTAAAAACAGAATTAAATTAATTTTTCAAATCACTCTGTGTAGTTCATAGAATTACTGGGGCTAACAAATATACTTTTGTCATGAGTTCATAAGGAAAAATGGGTGAATCTCATAGGGCATGGTAGCACATGACTATAATCCCAGCACTTATGGCTCAGGATGCGCTCCTGCATCCTATTCTAACAAAACACTTCTCACAGGCTGTCCTTCTAACCATGGCTTTTCTATGATATCCAATAAAACACTCATTTGTCCATGCCCATTTAGACCAAAAAGGATCAGAAGTGCTCCCTGCTTGAGCTACACAAAACACACACACACACACACACACACACACACACACAGCATATACAAAGTGATGAACATCCCCCCAGACTCATATGCTAAATCTAACCCCCAATGGTATTAGAAGGTAGGGCTCTTGGGGTGGGTGAACAGAGTAAGAGGGTGAAAGTCTTACAGTGTTCTTATAAGAAGAGACAGGAGAGCATACTCTCTCTGTTCTCTGCTGTGTGAGTACAAGGAAAGGACCATCTGCAAACCAGGAAGCAGGTGTCATCCCTACGTGGGTCTGGATCTTGGACTTCTCAGGAACACTGCTCTAGAACTATGAGCAATGTGTGGTATATAAGCTGCCCTGTCAGTTGATATGCTGTAATATCAAAGCTGAAAGAACGAAGCCCAGAGCATGTTGTTGCACATCCAGGAAACTGATTCAAGGTTGCAAAAGTTAGTAAGGTATCTAGAAAACGATACAATTACCTCAAGCTTAGAATAAAGTAGTAGGCATAGAGGAGATGCCTAGGTCCAGTCCGTGGAGGACCAGTTTTGAACAGTTTTGACGATTTTGACAGTTTTGAACCTTTTCTACAAAAAGCATCCAAACCAAGAACATTCATTGGAGAAGCCAAAAACAATGAAAATTACTTACTTGGATATATATATGTAACATAAAGCTATAAGAAAATTATATACTCTAATGATGAGAAAAAATATAGCTCACTTTACACTAACTGTCCTAGCATAGTGGTGGAGAGTATGTAGTTCATAACTGGTTCCTACAGTTTCGGAGGTGATCCAAGGTCAGGTGTCAGTAGCCAGCAGGGGACTCCTCTGTGTGTCATCGCATTGTGAGAGGTGGACAGAGAATGGGACCTAGAATCACAGCCTCCATCTTTTGTTACTGGCTCTAACCCACTTGTGAGTGCAGAGCCTTCATGTTCAACACTGCCACGGCTGCAGAGAAGGTCAGGTGTGCAATATGAGGACTTTGGGGCACACTCAAATCATAGAATGGAAACCATTTACTCCGTAAATCAAGCATGTGACACCGAAGCACAGCTGCTCAGATCTGATCTTCGGACACTGAGTGGAGCTGGAATCCCTGCATGCCACTTGGCTGTGGGGGAGGAAGAGGCAAGTTTACTAAGGCAAGTAAGAAACCAGCACAGACAGACATTTATATTTATTTATCTTAACAACTGACAGAGATAAACAGTTCCACTCTTTTGCTGTAAATTCCTTAAGCTTCTAGCCTTAGGTTCAAATTTCAGTTGTAAATACTACCCACTGTTACTTATGTCAGCTCTCTTCATAATCTGGATGTGTTATGTCATGGGCAACAATTCTTTTCTTTGAGATAAATGGTACATGAAACAGTTCTCTCCTTTCACGCCTATGCTCAAGAGGCCTGCTTACCCTTGCCTTCCAGACTGTAAGGGTAGATAGATATGGGGACCATCCATGGGATTCAGGACAAATCCCCTAGACTGGCATTTGAGAGCAGGTCAGGATAAAGAATGTGTAGGCTCAAGGCTTGGGTCATGATACCCTGGGTCATGAAACCCTGTCAGACTTGGGTCATGAAACCTTGTGAAGCTTGGGTCACAAAACTCTGTGAGGCTTGGGTCAGGGAACCCTGTAGGCTTGGGTCAGGGAACCCTGTAGGCTTGGGTCAGGGAACCCTGTAGGCTTGGGTCAGGGAACCCTGTAGGCTTGGGTCAGGGAACCATGTCGAGGGACAACAAGGGAATGGAGAAAGGACAGACACACTGACATGAGTTCCATAAAACTGGGGTCAAGTGGAGTCTGCTCCTGCTCCTGCCACCTGTAATCCCAGCATGCTTCTTAGGCACAGCACAGGGAGGGGTTGGCTAGTCTTGATAAGTGGTCTCTGTAGGTGAGCAGTCTCAGGTGTGAACAGCTGGGTGGAGGAAGCTACAGTTATTAGTCTTTGCACACACTGATCAGTGCACTCAGACTCAGACTCCAAAGAAGATCTTTGCCCCCTTCCTCAGTCTGGTGCATGTGGGTAATGGCTTGGCCAAATGTCCCATGGGGTCTGAGGCCTTAGAGTCCTCAACACCTCCATACCAATGTCAAAGTACACTCCCTCAGAGCTTCCTCTGTTCCCTGTGGTGGCTGGTGCTTCTATATCTGTCCTCATTAACTATACCCCATAATGATTTATTCAGAAGAAGCAACATGCCAAGGTCTCAGTCCATGGGGTAGATGCCTGGGTGTAATGGTTATCACACGCAAGCACAACAGATCACAGGGACTCCAGTCAGCTTTGATAAGAGAGGAAGGTGGGCTGGGGAGACTCCGCTCTACAACTTCACTCAAAAATAATGACAAAGATTGCAATTGAGAAGATTATTTATCATAAACTTATCTAACCTCTTAAATAGTCCTTGACTGATTTCCTCAATGTTGTTTTCTTAGGGTTGTGGATAGATGAGCCTCAGCAGAGGCTCATTTGTGTTGTGGAAGTTTATTTTTAGTTACATATAAAAATAATCGTTTTGTGCACTGTCGGTGAGGGGTTGCCTAGGGTTTGGTGTTTTATATTATCTGCAGGTGTTGGATTTAGGTGGGGAAGGTTGACTGCTTATGAGCTGCACATACTATGTGCTATCAGTAGAACGCCCGAGGAGTTCTGGATCAATAAAAACACCTGAGCTCAGAGACTTAGGGTTCCACTATACAGTGTGGTGCTTGCCAAGATTGTGGTTCCCTCTGCTGATTTATATGAGAATGCCTCCTTGTCATCCTTGCTGAGCTGCCACATTTGGTTTTCTCTTGCTAACAAGTGAAAACATTTTCAAATGTCTGGTTGCAGGAGAGCTGGGGCAGTGGGGCCAGCACTCTGGGTCCCCCTAACAATAGCTAATGAGACTTCCGCATGACATCCAGGTCCTACAGGGATGTAGTCACACCCTTAGTCCACAGGGATTATGTGTAATGACCTGCAAGAGATGTCTGAGACCATAAATAAGATACAAGGCCAAACTCTGTGTGTAACCAGATGGCCAAGACGTGATTGGTGGTGGAAAGCACACGCAGCACGAACATGTCGTGCAGAGGGATGACATACCACCCAGGTAGGAAGGAGCAGGATGGAACCGGATGCCACAGTATTTTATCAAGCTATTCAGAATGGCGCACAATTTAAAACTTGAAAAGTAGTTCTGATACTGAGTGAGTTTTCAGGTTCTGAGTAACGGTGGGTTATTGAAACCATAGGAAGGGAAACCAAGATGAGGGCAGCTGTTGACACACTCGCTTGCCTTACTCAGGGAGTGAGTGAGTGAGGAAGACGACACGGGAGCTGGGTCATAAAGGAACTTTTGGGAGGAAATAGCTCCATCTTAGTGGGTTAGTGACACAGCAAGGAGGGTGGTTTGTCCCTTTCTGTTCCTTCCAACATGTGAGGACACAGAGCTCGTCGTTACCAGAATATGAGGTGATAAACCATATGGTAAGCTTCCCTTACCCAACACTGTTGTTGTGCCTTTGACTCTCAACCATAAGAATCTCGAGCAGTAAGTTTCTGTGTTGTATGAGTTCCTAAGGTGTTTTGTTACAGTAGTGGGACCGAGATGCTCACCTGATATTTCCTCCTCCCCATTTTCAAGTGTC
Source organism: Cricetomys ansorgei (assembly GCA_026225945.1). Lineage (NCBI taxonomy): Eukaryota > Metazoa > Chordata > Mammalia > Rodentia > Nesomyidae > Cricetomys > Cricetomys ansorgei. The sequence continues at coordinate 26,043 of JAMJFZ010003891.1, forward strand.
ATTTTTAGTGCTTGGGAGGTCAGAATACTAAACAAACCAGCCAGTATTGTACATGGAATTTCCATAATACATCAGCTTTCTATTCGTAGCAAAATTGGCCTAAATATTGCCCAAAATACCAACTAGAACACATTTTATTTCATCCCTTAGCCATGAATTAGAATCTCTATAGGTAGGTCCCAGCACTTTGGGGAGTTTTCCGCAGGCTCCTATGGGCGAGGCTAGGGACCTGAGGAGCAGGACTGCATTCTACAGGGAGCCTCTGAGTCCTGCTCAGACCTCACATCGCAGAAATCCCCCATTCTGACACACAGACACCAGACACTTATCACCTGCACCCCCTGATCTGATTCACTGGGAGTGGGTTCACTTGCCGTGTCAGAAAATTCAGGATCAGTGGGAAGAAGATGAGTGACTACTCAGGACCCACACGTCTTCTCTTCTCAAGGCCACAACCTAAGAACCGGTGACACCCTGAATCCAATTAGCACCAAAGGCTGTGAAGGACAAGTTCCCTCGGAAGTGGACAGGAAAATCTACTATGTCCACATGTATAATGGAGTCTAACAGCTATAAAAGAAAACATCACCCACTGAACACAGAGAGAACACACAGGCAGTTGCATGTGTTAGGAACTTACCAGTGTCAGAAGTAGATCAATTCTGCCTTATAGGGCAGAGCTCTGAATTAACATACAAATAGTAAGACTTGGTATGCCCAGAGGCATGTGGTATTTGTAAACCTGGCCCATGTTGAGTAGCCCTGAAGCAAAGCTAGGAACAGGAGTCACATTTTAAGTTAAGTGAGGAATTTAAGAAGTGCATGGGTTTTTCTGATTTATGACCTAGACCATTTAACTCCTTCATAATACACTAAACTCAAAAGAAGAGAATGATTTGGTAAATATAATTAAGAAGTTCAAACACTGATTGCATTATTCTCTTTTAAATGTTAGGAACAAAATCTAAGACAGAGAACATCTGGTGGAAGACTGGTATATTCAACTTGGGGAGTGAAAGACACACATACACACACACACATGCACACGCGCACACACACGTGCACAGTCACGCACATGCACACACACACACGTGCATGGGGGGTGTTTCTATCCCTGAATTTACACTTTCACGGGAGCTATTCATATTTGCTTTCCAACTGGATCATACCATGGAAGATCTGTTGTATGTCCATTAGTTGATAAGGTTTCAGATACTATGAAATAGTCCTCTTATTTGAAAAGTAAAAGGTGTAAGAATAATTAGGAGTACATTATTTCCCATCCTGTAACAGTATGAAATGCAGTGTTCTTTCGGGTATTCCAGCGCATCTTTTAGGGGACAGAGGAACAGGAAGTTATCAGCGCCACCTAACCTCATTACTATTACCTCCCCGAACAAAAGTACTGTTGTTTTTTGTTGACCTAGATCAATTGTTTCTAAATTCAAATGAAAAAAATAAATATGCAAAGTATTTAGAAAAGTCCTAGAAGCAGAGCAGGGAGGGCTCTAGCTCTGAAAGACCTATCATAAAGCCTCTGCATGAACCCCAGTGGTCCTCCATCATGAACAGACTCATTTCACATAGAGAACGCCAAGTCAGAAGATGTGCACCTGAGTGTGTGTGTGTGTGTATACACATATAGGTATATGTGTGTGTGTATATATACATATGTATACATATATATTGCCTTCTAGAAGCACAAATGAACATGTTCTCTATCTTGAACTTACTGAGAGCCTCTGAAACTCGCTCCAAATCAGGGTGCAATAAAATTCAGTCAACCTCTATAGCCAAATCCATGGGCTCAGTCAACTATGGTTCAAAATATTGGGGAAAAGGCAATTTCACCCACACTTCCGTCACCATTCCCTAAACTGGCACTTCTCCACCTATGGGTCGTGACCCCTTCGGGGGCTGAGTGACACTTTCACAGGGCCACCTAAAACTACCTGCACATCAGCTATTTACATTACTATTCATAACAGTAGCAAAATTACAGTTATGAAGTAGCAATGGAAATAATTTTATGGTTGGGGGTCACCACAACATGAGGAACTGTGCTAAAGGGTTGCAGCATCGGGAAAGTTGAGAACCACCGCCCTAAATGGAACAGCAACTGCTCCCATAGCATTTACCCTGCACTGTCAGTGATAAGGGGAGGAAAGCAGAGGAAGACGTGTGCAGATGTGCACGAATCCCACGTGGTTCTGTGAGGAGATGAGAGGCCCCTGGGTTGGTAGCTGCAGGTTCCCAGAAGCAATCCATCACAGAAACCGAAGGACAACTTCAGGAGCTCATCTTTACTATGTCCTGTTTTTAAAAATCTTCTACCTAAATATGCTTTCAGCTAAGACAAGTGAGAAATTACGAGATTCAGGATGAAGATCTAGAACGCTCTCAGGTCGAAGAGAAAACATTCAAATCCATATAGATGGATAAAAGACTTGATGGTGTACAAAATATGGATGTTAAAATATGTAAAAGTGGTGAACTTTGCTCTAAAAAGGTAAACACATAGTCTCTGTTCCCCTCTCTACCAATCACACCCATGGCATTTCATGGCGGCGTACTGTGTTGTGATGCTGTTGTCGCCTTCATCTCTGTCCTAGAGATCTGCTCTCAGGTCCACACACCTCCAGAGTCTCCAAAGGACGTGCAGATGGTGACCGGGTGTGAGAGTCCTACAACAGAGGAACAGCAGGAAAACGCAGGCGCCCGTTTGCAAGAGTCACAAAGTCTGTGTGCAGAGAGGAAAGAACTTGACCAACTGGCTCCTTCCGTGTGAAGAACAAAGGAAGCCGTGAATACAGTGTACTGTTTGTCAAAAGAAACGCTAAAGCTCTAAAACAGCAGTGGGTGACACAGCCCTGCTGGGCAGGGGAAGAGGACAGAATGGGACGACAGGATTGAGGCGTATGTTTACACATGTGAGTGCACACGTATATGCTTATATGTGCATGTATCTGTACAAATAAAAGCAGAGTTTGAATTTTGAACCGTGTACTGTTTTATGTAGTCAAGAAATTAAGCTAAAGAAGAAACAAAGTTTAAAATTTAATATTATCAGAAGTAAATACCTTAACAACATATACTGATTATACATATATACATATTTATGTATGTATGTAAGTTAAATTATTTAAAATAACTTCAAAATACAGTGCCGTTCTTTCTCTTCCGTGTAATGGAAGTACTGTGATGTGTGCAGTAAGTCTGTGGTTTGGAGTGGTACAGGTGCAGAAATGATGAACTTCTGTTTATATATGTTAAGATAGAAAAATACTTAACACTGTTATTTTTGGAAACCAGGTTTCTCACATGGCAGAAGGGATAGGGACACTAAGAATCAGCTTCCTGGTGTTGAATTTGAAGCTAAAGTATACCATGTACTTACGAATGTTTTTAAAAACAACACCTTTCATTAGGAAAACTTCCAAACGCATCCCAAGCACTGGGATAATGATTCCCACACACTCATCAGGCTCTCTGACACGACCAACTCGGGCTCCGTTCTCTTTTATTTACACCACTATAGACTTCCTATTCTAACTTGAAGCGAATTCAGATGACACTTATTAACAAGAGTCAATCTGTCTATACGTCTAGGATGGCGGGCTTTAAGGCAGAACTAGAATACCATAATGACATGGAAATATTGTCAGCTTTTAATGTCACCCATGTCTGTTCATAAATGTAGTGCGGTTTTAAATCTACTGAATCAAGATCCAAACAGAGTCCACATCTTGTGTTCACATGAAATGTATTTTATGGTTCTCTCTTTCTCTCTCTCCCTTTTAAATTTTTTAAAACTTTATTATATCAGGTTCTATAAGACATTTTCATGCAAGGATATAATGCATTTTGAGGATATTTCCCTTATGTCTCCTTTTTGTTTAATATATTTTATAAGGATGTGATTCACCTTCCATGAATTTCTCCACTTCAAAGTGTACATATATTCACAAGGTTACGCAAGCACCACTGTTAATTTCTGAACATTTTCTATTACATCACTTTAATTTACAAATTCCCTTTCCATCTTTCTTTTTTGTCTTTGCAATTAATTTTTGAAGAAAAGAGTGGATTAATCACCTTGAAGAGCTTGTGACTAACATGAAAGTTTCTGATTGTATCAAGTGATAGATGTTTAAGGATTTTCTCCATTCCAATTTCCTGACTGTTCTTAGCTGGAACCACAGAGTGTGTCTGGTTTAGGGTAGGCATGTTTGAGGGGACTGCTTCCAAGGGTGCTTGATCAGCCAAGCCCTAAGCGCTATTGTGGAAGCCTTTGGCTGCATCTTGGCATCCCATTTTGTGCGAGTCCAAATGAAGCCAGCTATCGAGAGGGTTCAGTTAAAGCATTAAAGGGCAGGGGACCTGATCAGCTCAAAGTGAACTTTACTGGCAAGCAATTGTAGACTTCTCAGGAAGGAGTTCCACAGAGCCAGGGAGACTACTGACTCTGAGAGTTGTGGGTTCATATGGGATTGAATGTTCCCTGGCCTGTTGACTTTCCTCATCTACTCTATTGGTCCTAAGGTGTTCATGTGTTCCTTCTGGCCTGGAATTGAGTCCCCTGCTCTGTCCGGGAGCACAAGAAGAGCTGTTAGTTGGTTAGGGACTGTCACCAATCAGAAGGACACCAGACCTCTGTTAAGAGTTGCAATAAATGAAAAGGAAAAGCTAGTGGGGAAAGAGAATATGGAGGAAGAAGGGTGTGCATGGAGACTCACCTCCCCTTTTCTCTTCCCCCTCTGCCAGGGACCCAGGGCCTCACAAAACTGGCAGTCCTACATGAAAGATGCACTAATTTCTGGAGGGTAAAACAATGATCTTACAATTTTAGCATTCCATCTTCAATCTTTGTGAAATACTTCAATAAAGACAAAACTTCCCTTAGCTATGATTGTTTTTATCAAGGAACATATTTTACATAGAAAGGCAGAACAACTGTTTCTCTATGATTATTATTGATGTGAAGAAGTTACTTGGACAACAAAAAGCGAATTTTAAAATCTTGTTTAAGAACCTGGATGTGCAAACTCACTGCAGTTATTGTTTGTAGTGGTGCACAGCTCCAGTAGATGGGGCATCTCAAAGTGGGCTCCTAAAGCTGAGCATAAGAGTAGCAGCTTTGGTAGCTTCTCTGATGTCATGAAAGAGATTCCAGTTTAGGAACATGTTGAGACATTCAGTCTTTTAAATTTTGTATTTATTTATCTGATATGTCTGTATTTGTCTGTGTGTGTGCATACGTGTGTGTGTGAGTGTGCATGTACACGTGTGCACACCAGTGCACACCATAGCACACATGTGTAGGTCAGAGGACAACTTCCAGCTCTTCCCCATGTACTGGCATGACCTGGGACTGAACTCAGGTTCGCACTGTGACAAGAGAAGACTTGGCAGCAGGTGCCTTTATCCTCTTCTTGGCCCGGATTTTCTCGCTTTAAACAGGATCAGCATTTTTCCTAATGGAAGTGGTACCTGAAGACCACTAGCTAGCAGGTAGAAATCTTGTTACTCTTGTATTCAGTGTTTGTTGGCTTTTCAACAGCTCAAAGTGAGGTTCACGGGCTTGCTTCTTTCCTTTTAGAGGATAAAAATGTGCTCAATGCAACACTTCAGTTTCACATCCAACAGGAGAGATTTCATACTCCATTCTCTCTTCTGTTTCAGTGCTTATTTCTCTGGGTGAGAACCTTAAAACAATATAACTGAAATGACAACAGCGGCGCCCTCTTAGCTCCTCCGACACTCAGGAGCTTTAGGACGATGCCATCAAGCTGATGACTGACGCTTGTGACATGCTTCTTGTCTGGGGTTTTGGTTTTGCCCTTTTGTCCTAGGGTATAATGTGGGGAAAACTTTACAAAACCATCCATAAAGCACAAGGGGAGCAATTGATTGGGAGGTTTACCACTGGACTGACTTCGCATTCTCAACTACGAGATGGCACTGTGACTGTGGGCAGAGCTCCCTCCCTCTTTGTACATACAGAATCTCAGGCTGCCTGAATCACAGTTAAAGTCTTGAGGGAAATAGGAAAGGAAGGCCAGAAGGCAGGAGGGAGCGGGAGGGAGGGACAGAGGAAGCGGGGTAGGAAGAGACATCAATAAAGCATGTGTATACTGTTGAGGAACCTTAGTAAAATCATAACAGGTAAAAATTATATGTATATATTTATATCATATATATAGAGAGAGGGGGGGGGAGATGTATATACTCAACCTTGTAGAGTAGAGTTTGAATCCTTTAACATAAAAAGTGAGGGAGTTACATCTTCAAGCTGTGACATGGAGAGTCACTATTGAAATCAAGGAATATAGTTGTCCCTACAAAAATTTAGGAGGGGAGGGTTTTATGTATTGCATTCTGTCTTAACCTATTCTTGTACCTAACAATTAAAAAATGTGTATTTCTTCCATCATGAAAAAATACATACTTACTTTTGAAAACCAGAAAGCTTTGTACATATATGGCTCATCAAGAAATGCAGACCAAGTCTGTTGCAGTTGGATTTAGGTTCAGCAACTCACAAAGACTTTCAGAAGAACACTAATGTGAACACATTTACCAGAGCTACTCACTTATCAGGTATTAAAGCCAACTGATGCAGTTCAGCAATCTAATAATGTTCACCAGAGTTTGCTGCAAGAATAGCCCTGGCAAAGGCAGAACTGATGCTTGCCCTTCCTTAGTGTGGTGGCGATAGAAACAAACCTTCTATATTTTCATAGCAAAGATAGTTTTCATCACGAACTTCAAACATACCTGTGCTTTTGTGAAAGGAGATACTGTAATAACCAATTATCATCCTCCCACATATAGCCTGGAACAGTAAGAAATACAAACAGCAGAAGAAAGCACAGCCATGGTGTTCCCTGTTAGCAAGTATCCAAGAAAACACATATGTGATTGTCAGGTAGTGGGATTCAACTGACACAGTTTTTTAAAAAGATATCTGATAGAATTTATCAATGCACAAATATAAATGATCACCTAAGTATTTAAAAACATATGTACAGAGATGGTAATTGCATTCATTTTAAACAATATGGAGAGGGTCCTGACAGTCACTAGTACCCAGTTGGTTTGCCTTCATACAGTCAATTAATAAGCATCTGTGTACACACACACACACATGCATACCATGATACTCATGGTCAGTCTCAGATTGATAAGGTAAAGGTAGAGAGTTCCAGACTTAGCATGGGGTGTTTTGCCTACTTTCCTGTCAACATCTAGTTGATGCCGTTTGTTTCCCTGTTTTGCCATTGTTAGCTGAACTTCTCCTGACTACTTTATCCTCTCTGAATACAAACTCACTTTACAGGAAGTTTGTGGATGTGAGAGTCAGTGAATCACCTTTCTGTCTGAGAAAAAGAACACAATCATGTTTTATAACTCTTATTCTCTGTCTGCCAAAAGAGACTTTTATTTGGGTCAGCATGTGTCTAGTTTTGGAGTGGCCAAGATGCTGAAGCTGTTCTCTCACATACCTATAGGGAGCGTGTGTGTGTGCGTGTGTATGTGTGTGGTGTGTGTGTGTGTGTGTGTGTGTGTGTGTGTTTGGAATCCTTTCAGAATTCTTTGTGAAAGCTCCAGGAAATTCCTGGCCTCCAAGACTAGAAGAGAGAATTAAGGAAATAGTGAGTGCTAAAATTTTGAAGTGCAGAGGAATAGACCTGTGTGAGAGCTAGGAAGGGTCTATCTTCCAGGAGTCTACATTCAGAGGCCTGTGGGGTTCAGATGGAATGTAGACACACCTTTAATCCCAGTATTCAGAAGGCTGTGTGGTCTATAACTTTAATCCCTAAGACAGAAACAATGTGGAAGCAGACAGGAAGCAGAGCTCAGAAGTCAGTGTCAGATTGGAAGTGACATGTTAGATGTCAGAGTAAATGGCAGGCAAAGTGATTAATCAGAGGAAGAGTTAGCAGAATGTGTCAGAGTGAGGCCATGTCCAACTCTCACCATGGAAAAAGTGGACTCTCAGCTCAGAGCAGAGTTCAGTTATAGCAGAGTCAGTTACAGAGGCAAGATGGAGCAGTGAGAGCTCAAGGGGAGAGACACAGAGATACAGCAGAGCTTGGCAGAAGTCAGTATCAGATGAGAAGAGTGGGTCAGTTTGAAGCTGAGCAGAGCAGTTCAGTCTGAGGCAGCCAGAGTTTACCAGAATCGGAAGAGTTGAGTCAGAAACAGTGAGCTAGCTCAGAAGGTCAGTTTGAACTAAGCATCTTGGAGAAGGGTTTGAGCCAGAGCAACAAGTAAATTGAACCAGAAGAGTGAGAGTTTGGGAGGAGCTAGCCAGAGTGGCACAGTCAGCAGTAAGTCTCAGAGGTTGAGGCTGAAGCCTTCTAGGTATGGGCTAGCATTTAAATGTTCTAGATTGTATGAAGGTTGAAGCCTTCCAGTTCAAGGCTTAAGATTAGATATTAAAGAGGACTAATGCTCCTGGACTTCAGGGCTCTGGGCTAGAATCAGTGATTGATCAAAGAATAAAAAGCCTTTACACCAAACCAATGGCTACATCTGGTGTGAATTTACTGTTGAAGCCTTGTGAAAAGAGCTCATCCATGTTAGATTTAGACTCCATCTTAGTTGGCTTAAGTTTAAGTTTCCCCTACCATGGAAACAGGGCCCACTGCCAAGGAAATTAGGAAGCCACAACATAACATGATCCTTGTCTCTTTACTTCCAAGGAAATAAGGAATGTAACATATTCTTTGTCCCTCATCTGCCCATCACTAGACAATAAAAATAAAGGTCAGTTACTTCTTCATTGTTCTGCACACCAAGCTTGTCTAATATGGGAAAACACCTGTTCTGCATTTTTTCCCTTTATAAGCTGCATGAAATTCACTCTCAACAGCTCTCACCCCATCTGCATATGGTGGACCAGTATGTTTCTTTTCTTTCCTTTCACTAAATAAACCTTGCTATAGAGTGTAATCTGAGTGTGAGAGTTACTGCCTGGTCATGGACCCACAGCATTACATCTACAGTGAAGTGTTATCTTTTCTCTCTCACTGGGTCTCTAGGCCTCAGGTGTCTTGCTTTTGTAACCACCTCATGAAAAACACAGAGAATCAGAGTCACTAATAGTAAATACTGCTCCAATTTGTTAAAGTGAAAATAAATAAATAAATAAATAGATAGATAGATAGATAAATAAATAAATAAATAAATGAATAAATAAATAAAACTCAAACAGATAAATACTAATCCCACTTAGCATGTTAATTTAAGTTCCAAGTTCACTATCTTAAAAACGGTTACACGGCAGTTTGATCACAGACTTAGCCTGTATTTACTTGATCAATATTCTTTTGAAAAATATTAAGACAGTTTTGTTAATGTGTATGTGTGTCTCTGTGTGGGACCAGAGGATGGAACTGGATCCCCAGATCTAGAGTTCCAGGCAGCTGTGCGATGAACCATGTGGGTGCTGGGAAAACGACTGCAGCTCTCCAGAGGAACAATAAGTGCTCTTAATCCCCGAGCTGTATTTCCAGCCCCCAAAACAATACTCCAAAACCTTCAAATTAAACAGACTACATATGCATAAAATTTATCCAAAATATAATACATATTAGCCAAAAAGAATATAATAAAATCACTAGATTACACAAATCCTAGACCTTCATAAGCTAGCAAATGGAGACCCTTCTCTAAATACAATGAGAAAAAATTAAGTTCAGCCAGAGACCCGCTAATTTAAGCACAAATTAAGAGAAGAGAAAGGGAGTGACTGGATACATTTATTTATTGTACATTTATGTCCTGACTTTTGAATTTTACCAGCTCTTTTTTAAACATCAATTCTATGGTAGTGTCCAACATTCAAAGTTTGGGCAACTTTCCATAAATAATCTCAATTCTAGATTTTATTAAGAGAAAACAAGCTTGATCAGCCCTTGGCATCTCTGTGGAGATGTTCAGGATGAAGATGCCACCGACGGCCATCTTGTAGACCAGTAGTCCAACTAGTTCACCAGTCACCATGTGCCAGCTTCCCTCTTTGCCATCACCTGCAAGTACTCTGCAGTCAATGGAATATTTCTGCATTGTGTGCGCCCAAATTCAAATGCTGAAATGTTCTACCCCAACGGAGAAGAGCACTCCATAGTCTTGCCCAGTTTTAAAGCCTATGGGTCTCAAGAATGGCCAGCCCAGCATGATATCCCAATGGTACAATAGTGGTACCTTTATCTACAGATAACCAACAGGTGTCTAATTGGACTTAAAGTCAATAGGAGGGAATTCATGCAGTTCTGGGCCCTAGAGAGTGCCTGGCACTGCTGCTTTCCTGAACCAGCATAATCTCCAACTCACTCTGAGTCCTTACCCTTGAAGACTGTAGCTCTCACTCATCAAAAAGCTCCTTGTTTTGAAGAAGATGGAGACTATTACAGAAATTTACAATGCAAAATTCTCATAAGACAGAGATCAACTAACTATGTGGTGCACAACCCCAATTGATACTTTCACAACACAAAACTTATACCTAAGGCTCAGGGAGAGAAGGTGGGAAGACTGTAAGCAGCAGAGATCAGGACTCTTGCTGCTAGTTAGTGTCTTCTAGACATGACAGGGAAGCCATACCCAGGAAATCTCAACAATATGGCTGCCTAGACAAGACCCACCTAAAACAGCATCAGTTCACATGCCACTGGTGGATGAGGGAAATCTCACAAGTTACTCATTTTAAATTCTGGGATTTGGGATAGACAGTAAGCAAGCAAATAACTTTAGTTATCTTAGTGCAAAGAGCCAAGTGAAGTCTGCAATACATCCCCAAACTCAAACTAATTTCCATCCCATCCAGAATTCTGAGGGAAACTCATTCAGTATCACAGTAGGATTTTCACAGTGGGAGCATCAACCTTGTCAGTCTAACCAGTATTTAACGCATGCCTGTTGATGGAATGGGTAACAACTTTCAAAAGCGATTCCAAGTATTTCTATTTTTATGATCACCAATTACCTCACTAAAACAATAAGAACTTTAGCATAGATTACTATAAATTTATCAAAATCTATTCATATTGGCTACTCAAGACCATATTTCCCAGCTTCTTTGGCATGGAGAGTTGGCCACATTGATTCACTCTTGTCCATGGAAATATGGTGGAAGAGATGTGTGCTAGTTGTAGCCAAGGCATGCTTCCTGAAATTGTAGTGGAACACAGACAGACATACAAAGGGACAAACATATGGCAAATCAGTGTGTATACAGACATGATGTATAAATGGCCAAAATGGACATGTAAAGGAAAGTGTACCAGTAAGATGGGAGCTCAGATCTGGTTTGGACCGCACAACCAAAGCCACCCATGTGCAGTTGGCAGCAAAGCCCAATGATGTATACATCAGACTCCTAGATGGTCAGTAAGATTTCTAGATAACTGTGTGTAACTAAAGGTTAAGATGAACATCAGATATAAGGCTATATCTGATATATAAGGCCAGAAGAATAAGCATCCTTTTTTAAACAAGGGTTTACATTTGCAGAGTCCCACACTAATAAACAGGCTTTTTTCCTCATCATCTTCTAGTTAGTTCCATTCTTGATGATCTTGCAAATGCATTTTATTTTGTTGTTACCTCTGGGTGAGCCACGGGCTTCATCTTTGAGATTCTTAATGTGTGCTTGTTATCTTCATGTTATGTTTAATTTCAACATTTTGAACTCACTGTCACACAATCATAAATCCACAGACATACTACATATCATAGTGAGTTCAGCAAAAGTCATCATTTGGAATTGGTCATGGTGGGGTGCTCCTGAAATCCCATCACTTAGGAGGCTGTGGCAGGAGGACCACGAGTTTTGGATAGCCTGGGTACATAGCGAAGTTCTGTCTCCAGCCAGACAAAACATTAGCAACACAAAATTAGCATATGGCATTACAAAATCTGCTAGCTTTCATTCTCTTGCTTGTAAAAACAAAATACCAAATTTTTCTGAAATTATAAGGGACTTGCTCTAAGTAGCTTGATGTGGTTTGAGGGTTTCTATGGCAACATTCAACTTTTCCTTAAAAATGTCTGATAAGATTCTCATTAGGACAGTCAGTGCTTGGCAGGAGTAAGTAAGTAAGTGTGTCTTTAAATCTCTCTCAGTGATGGATTTAAAAGCTGGTCATATTTACACATTTATATACTCTTTACTTGAATTCTTCGGTCTTTTAAATTTTTTATTTGTTTTTATTTAATGTGCATGAAGGTTTTACCTATGTGTGTGTGTGCGTGCCACATATACGTAGTATCTATGGAGCCCAGAAGAGGTCATGGGATCCCCTGGAACTAGAGTTACAGACCACTGTGAACAAACACCTGTGTGCTGGGAGCTGAACATGGGTTTTCTGCAGGAGCACCCTGTCCTCTTAACTCACAGCTTTGATTTCTGACTTTGAACAAGTGCTTTAAATAAGCATTATGGGTGGCAGAACTCAGACTCAGTGAGATGCATAACTCACCCAAAGGGAAGTAGCTAAGTTTCAAGGCAGATTTCCTTTGTTCTAAAATCAATGGCAAATGTTCCCTTTGTCTGAATGGATTGAGCCATGATACTAGAACTGACAAGCCTAAAATTTGCCTCCCACTATAATCAAAGTGTTTATTAAAGTAGACTTTAGAGTCACTGAAGACAAATTTTCTAGCTCTAGGTCCTCTCTGAAAGCCTTACAGCAAATATGTCTATTATGTGATAATATGGGGTGTGACAGCAGAACACAGAGGGAGACAGGCCATGCTGTGTACTAGAGACCACAGGCCACAAGATGGAGAAGACAAAACTGCTGTCCAAACCAGACAAAGTTTCTTGCTGCTTTGATTCGAGATTAAGATTACTAAACTTTTGGAGAATAAGTTATTAGCAGAAGGACCAGTTGTTTTGCTAAATATTGATTGACATCACAATGATGTGATAATTTTGTAGAAATACAAATAAACTCAGCACAAAATATCAGATTTTTTCCTTCTTAATATGACTTAAAGTGTTTGATTTTACACTGATTTCTTTTTCCTAGTTAAAGTTTTATTGTTCAAACAATACCTTGATGTCTTAGCATGTTGAATTAAGTGCCAACAATGCTTGTGACCTATTTTTCCTTACCAATGGTTTGAAGTCTCATTTGCATTTTTTATTCATGTACTAATATTGTAACAAAACCAAGTCATGGACTATCAAACTCAAGCAGATCTCATATTTATGAACACAAAGTTAATTTCTTAAATCAAAATTAAAAAGTATTATATTTAACGTGTCTTCCTTTACCGGTACTGCATCAAACTCTTTTAAACTCTGCCTTAATGCTCCAAGAGAAGAAAAGTTCATAATATGAAAATAACAGCTATAAGATACCGTCAATGACGGCACTGACAGTGTTTCATGACAATCACAAGGATGTTCAGGATCACTTTGAAGACGGGACAAAAAACCAGTGTTGCCAATTATAACGCTCATACCCAAGCTTTGGGTGAGGTAAGTTTGTTAGAATTAAATGTGTTCTAAATCTGGAGCTGGAGGGATGACTTTTTGCCCTCAGAGGAGAAGCCTCCCTGTGCCTAGCAGAGTGTCAACTGGGCTGGCAACCACCTGCTGAGACACGCTTATGAATCAGACGAGACTCCAGAAGGACAGCAATGGAAAGGGTATCATCACACATGGCTACTGTGGCAAAAGGTCATGGTGACCTCCATACTACTGGGCAGTGTATGGTGAGGAGGAGGGTCACAGCCATGCTTCCGAACCCCCTTCCTTTCTTAGATTCTCATCATCATCTCCTCTCTTGTCAATACCAGTCTACAGCAAGAAATGCCCTTAAAAGACCCTTAGTGGTTTTGTTGACAATTACAACCCAGATCAGTTAGACTGGATGCAAACAGATCACTGGGAAGTGGCAGGGTGTTGATCAGTCAAATGTTCTTTCCTTTCTAGTACCTGAACACACACACACACACACACACACACACACACACACACACACAGCCTAATTCCTTCAGACCGCTTGGGATGGTGCTGGGTACCTCTAGAAAACAATCACGACCTACACATTTCTATATGCTTAATCTCTTGCTTAAAAGACAGGTGAGGAGGCTTGTTGAGTCAAAGATGAAAGCAGTTTTTGAAAGTTAGCCTGACAGAGGAATTCCCTGTGCAAAGATGAAAGACCCTGCTTTAAGAGAGCCTTTTCATTCTCAGCCTAAAGCAGCTTGCCTTTCATGTTTCCTGAGGTCACTCCATGCTAGGACAACAATCTCCAAGGTTTGTCTTTGTTTTTTCCTTATAGAACAGGAAATGGTTTGGCATGAAGATTTGGTAAGGATATAAAAATCCTGAAGATAAACAAGATGCTCTGATTCTGAACCAGATTAGTGACTCATTTCATAACAAGTGAGCAGTTCCTTTCATATGAATTTATTTTATCTTTCCAATTATTTCCTCATTTGCCAACTGACCCACCTTTCAAAGACATTCGGCTACTCTGCAGAGAGATCCAAAGCTAGGCCTTCAGGCAGAGGCTTATTGCCTCAGGGAGAGTTGGTCAAACAAAAATCCCAGGAAAACAGAGGGTCAAGCAATTGGCCTTTGGATTCCCAAGGAGAAAAGAGAAGATGTAGGGGAACTCACAGCAGCCATAATAGTAGTCACAGAATTTTCTCCAGGATAGAGGATGCTCAGAGAAGCACAGGAGAAGATGAGGCTGATCAGATTTGCAAAGGAGGGTGTGGCAAGGTGTGGGTTGCAAGTCTGGACTTGGATGACGTAAGAAGCAACACCAGTGCCTTGCACATGCTCTTTCTCATCAGACCTTGTAGTAGAGATGGAGGTGGGGAGAGTAAGAGAACACACAGATACATTTGGTTAAGGGAACCTGGAGCAATTGATGCCCTGATCTGGGGAACTTCTGGAGGAACCACCTCTAGAATGCTTGCTAACCAAAACCAGGTAGCCGGAAAAGGTGTGGTCAAGCAGGATGTCAGTGCTGTAGGCATCTGTACACGCACTGGGGTGTGGGAAAGACAAGGGGACCTGATGCAAAAGCAAGAAGATTCTGAGAGTATGGGCAGCCCCAGAGACTGCTGGCTGGAAACCAAGCCAGACAGATGCCTAAAGATGTTCCTGAGCTTCCCCTGCAGATGTCTAGGGAAAAAGCTGATATCATAAAATCATATTTGTCAGACTTCACTTCAGTGAAGACTCCAAGAAATTGGCCAACCGATATACATATTTTAGAAATTTCTCTAACTGAAGAACCAAAGCAGAACTAAAACGGGGAAGACAATTCACATTAAATTTTCCTAAGAGGAGTAAGAGGGAGAATTCTCCCAACATCTTCAGCCACCCAAGAATGATTGCAATTAGGCAGGCACTCTCTCCTACCCTATTTTAGCATACCACTCTAGGATTCTTGTGTTTTTAAATCTGAACTACAGAACTTATCTCTAGACCTCTGAAGCGACTTGTCCAATCATACGTCCAGCAGGGAAGAGATAACTGCCAAGGGGCTTTGGGTAACTGCTAGGATGTTTAACTAGAAAAGGTTCATGGAAAGTGAGCCTTGTAATTTTATGTAAACTCCATAGCCACAGCTTGATCAAACTGCAACAGGAATGGTTTGGGTCTTAGTGATGACATGCTTTCTGAGTGTTTTCTCTTGGCATCTTAGTTTCCACAGAGCAGCTGGTGACTCTGCCAGAGATCGCAGGTGAGCCTTAGGAGAGCCGAGTTGTTGACCGCTGTGCCTAGATAGAACCTTGGCAGTATCTTCTATAACATATTACATACTGACTGTTGAGGCATGTTCAGTCCTAACTGCTGCCAACTGTGTTTAGGTCCGCGGACACAAGAGCCTGTGTGCCTGTCGGGGACCAACGCTATGTTAGCACTTCTGTTAGCCTCCATTTTTACCCCTTTGCTGACTCATTTGCTTCTGTTTCTCTATCTCTGTGTCCTGGAAGCCTAAAACTTGGAGACTGTGTCATCTGGGTTCCTTGTCTTCTGATTCCAGCTGGGTCCAGACAAAGGCAAGGACTAGTAAGAGATTAATGTGCATGGAGGGACCTGGAGAAACACACAAGGAAACCGGGAGATCCCTTTACACGGCTCTACCCCGTCTGGGATTCTGGATGTCCAGCTCCAGCAAGGGCCCTCCAGCTGCCCCTCTCTCTGTTCCAGTTCCTAAGAAGCTGCAGATCCACTGTGATCTCCAGAGCTTGTCTTGGTGCCCAAAAGAGAGACAAAGTCACTAAGAGCTCAAAGTCTGAAACAACTGGCAATTCCTAGGTCTGTGGTTTTTAGTCACTGGAAGAAGGTGAGACAGACTTGCCAGAAAATTGGTTGGTGTGCAACTTTTTAAGTAAAGGAACATTTTTTATTTAACTTTCCTCAGATACAATGAAATGTTCAGTGGCTTGAATTAATATAGGTAAATTTAACAATATAGGTAAATTTCTATTCAGTTAGAACTAACTTTATGTTACTGTGAAATTATCAATTGTACAAACATGTGTAACAAACAAAAATCATATTCGAGCATCAAGTGGTCTGTGCATATCTTTATAGCGGTATTCTCTGGAACACCTGCATGTACAGGTCTGGATTCACATGGCCACAGTGTGGGGTCGAGGGGGCTCTGAAGGAAATCTACCACTGGCTGCACCTGTTACCTACCTAAAGGTGTTCAAAAGCCACACTGAATAAACAGTTTATTCAGTTGTTTATTATGATTTTATGTACAGCCAGACCAGGCCCCAGTATGTATTTTCTTGGGGAAAGAGAAAGCATGAAATATATTCAACATCATTACAGAAAACTCAAGCTTTCCCTTTAGCTTTGTTTACAGGACACTTATGAAAAATACCTATGGAGTCTTCTACATATTTAGTGCTGAGTGCCACTCATGCTTGCTTTCCACACTCTGCCAGTCCTCTTTTTAATAACATATTTCCATGCAACAATTTACTTGTGTACTTGTGTTCTGGAGATGGCAGTAGGCGGCCAGTGATTTATGAAGCTATCTGCTCTGCTAACACGGTGATGGTATACATATGCAATGGCTTTCACAGACTTGGGGAATGCCTATTACATTCAGTATGTTTGTCAGTCTCTTCAAAATATAATTTCTTAGCACAGTAGCTTTTATCCTTTTGAAAAAGAAAAAAATATTTCTATTCAATCAGAGCCCATCCCACATCCCGAAGACAATGTGGAAGCTGCTATATTTTTAAGAGAGTGATAGACAAAAGAGTTTACAGCGATCTCTTCCAATGCTTGATGCCTATTAAACATTTTTAGAACTCATCTATCTTTCAGAGACTACAGGCCTTGAACAACTTCCATTACCCCCTTGATGGAGGCTAAAGGATGCCCTTCGGATCTCCGTGTGGTTGTGTCTTTCTAAGGCTAACACATTGGCCTTCTTGAAATGTTTGCTAGAAATCTCCCATGTTTTCCATGTTCATCTTTAACAAATGAGCCACTGAACAACCCGAACACAGAGCGACTCCTCAGCTCTATTCAGAAAGCATCTACAGTCTGTCAGATGATGATGGAGTCACGAGCAGGGGGAAGGCATATGACCAAAGCTGCCCCCATGTCCCAGCTTCACCTCAGACGGATCTCATTCACTAATGGCAGTGCCTCTGCCTCCTTAATAGAGCACTGCACACAGGCATGCGATGCCAACCGGGCTTTGTTAGGACAGGAAAGCTTAATGCCGTGACACGTCTAGGAAGATGACAGTCAGGTGTCTTCTCAGGTCTTGTGTTCTTTCTCAAATTCCCAACACCGCCTTCAGGATTGCAGCTGTTAGTTTTATACATAGCCTCCAAGATTTTCTCAATATCCAGCTATTTCCACTTCTTACCGGAGCAGAGGATAAATCTCAAGCCAGTTTCTGTTCTACGTATTTAGACCTTAGGCGCCCAAACCCAAGGACTCTGGCATAGACAAAAGCTAAGTAAACCATGTGATGATTTATTAAGACAATTAAAATATTGTTTTATTTTCCTAATTAGGCTTTGTGAAATCAGTGTTGTCTATTTTGAGTTTTTATATTACTATCATTGTTGGTACTTTCTAACTTATCTTGTCATTGCATCTGATTGACAAATCAGCATTTTGGTGCACTTTCAATTACTATTTTTTTACTAAACTTATATAGCTTGTCAGCTTCTTCTAAGTATTTTGAAACTCCATAAATCAAATTATATTTCACATGTGCATTTTTTTCTGGGCCTTTGTATATTAATATCACATGCTTTTCTTGCTTTGATATTTTCTAATGAAAAACCTAAATTCCAAAGAACCAAATCTTCTAAAGCATTATTGAATAATTGCGTATTTCTATTATTCTTCAATATGTGTTTTTTTTTTTTAAAAACTTAGTAAGTCTCCTTGCTTAAAATATAAAATGAACCTTCTTAAAGTAGACTCTTACACAAATGAAAAGGGAAGAAAGGTATTCTCAGACAGGCTCTTCTCAGGAGCCCTGCTCCAGGTGACGGCAGTGAGGTGAGGAAGTCTTGTCCCTCAGGTGGTCTGGTGCCCTGGCTTAGGATGCATGCCATTGAAGGAGGCTGCAGGACTAGGAAGAGGCCAGGCCCTCCCTGGGAAGGGCAGGATGTCGGCAGTTCAGGATTGCTTGGTCCTGACCCCTAGAGGGCAATTTTCCATATAAGTAATTACTTTGTTATATCTAAGTCTCTCTCTGGTGTTCAGTCAGGAATAGTTTCATTAAATGTTATTCTTTCCACACCATAAATTAACCCCATACTGTATATCCCTTGTGAATCTCCAAAAGAAGTTGTAAAGATTAATCATTTAATTTGTGTAAACTGTTGAGATTGTTTTCTCTTGCTCCCTGAGAAGCCTGGCATATGGCCGGCTGCACACAATAGATGTATTTTCCCAAATTAATTTACTGGACAACTACTATGTGTCTCAGAGTATGTCTGGCAGTGTTGGGACCGAGAGTGATTATAAGGCAGCTATTCAGCTCTGAGGAACCATAGTCTAGAAACAAGGCTCTGAAAGTGCAGATTTAAGTAGATTGTGATCCCAAATGTCTACAAGTCCAGGAAGAAAGCAGAAATAACTCGGACTCAGCTGCATGAGGCACTCCACTGGATGCTACTGTCCCCTGGGATCCCCTGGATCTCAGATCAGCCACCTGCTGTCTCTGACAGAGAATGCAGAGGGGCCTGCTGTGTACCTTCACTCAGATGAAGCTGCGGTCATGATTCCATGTATAGTCAGCTAGTTTCAAAATGCAGGCACTCAGTTAAAGATGATTATTTTTAAAACTATCTGTGGGGCTAATTGAAACACATCCATAGGTCACAATCAGCTGGTAAACTGCAGCTGCAGACTGGAAATGGAAAAGCCATCTAGAACTAATCAAGCACAGAATCATGTATCACAAGTAACAGACGCATGCACGGGCAACCCGCCCTGGGTGTGGGCGTAAGAAATGCTCGGATGAAGGAAGACCTGAATTGTATCTTCAGGAAAATATTAAATCATGCATTATAGGAGACAGGAAAAAGCAAAACAAAACAAAATCCTTGCTGACATGCCACGGTGCATTGGGCTCTGTTTGTATGGAAATATTTTAAATAAAAGAGACTTGCCCTTATGGAAAGATCTAGAAGGTATTGCAAACACTGAAGAAAACACTGAACACTTTTCAGATAAATTGCATTGCGAACCACAGCCACAGACATCCCCTCAGTGTTTCCCCATTAACAGGATCACAGGTGACTGTGAACACGGAAAACCTCAGTGCCTTCCACTCTTGCGATACAGAACTTAGTTATTAGTAATGCATTATGGGATCAAGTTTATTGGACATCTTATAATGTTTGTCAAGCTGATAATTGTGTGAAGATGACATTTAAGAATTAAGTTGCCTTTGCAAACTCCCTTCTCCTGGAAGTGCCTGGCCCCTGCTAGACACCTTCTGATAAGGAAGGAGGCAAATGTGAGCGTGCCCACAGGCACACAGCCTGCCCCAGTCAGTGCCACCGGGAGCCAAGGAATCGTCACCCATCCCTGCTCTTTGCAGCCGTGCAAGGTCAGGACACATCCTTCAAGCCTACTTTTTATTTCCTGATCGATGGAGATGCGGCCTCAGTAGAGTAAAATAATATTTGTGCCCCTCTGCTAAGAAAAGAAAAGTCAAAAGTAGAAGGAGAAAGCTCTTTTCGGGGGAGAGAGAGAGAGATTGGAGCAACACTGGTTCAAATAAAAGATTGATGAAGAAGTATTCTGTGTTTGCAGGGAAACTGCTGGAAAAAACAATTGGTGTCAGGAATCTTTAGATAAGATAACTCAAAATTTTCATTTTAATACTTATTGCTTGTAGTGAGATTGATCAGTCTCTCCCACATGATGAGGTCATGAAAGGAGAGGCTGGTGCAGGGAAATTCATTGTGCCTGCTCTGTTCTTTCTACTTTGATATTAGTCTATTTTCCCCCAATAAACGCTCCTACTCCGTGCCTCCCTGCTTCTGCCTGTGCTTTGGTAATGTAATTTTCCTGTCATCTTTTATAAAATACAAGGTACCCATCTGTTGTCAGGGGAGGGAATAAAAATAGCTTCCTTTAGAAGAAAACATGGGCTCTAGCCAGCCAAGCCACGAGGAGGATAAATTGGGCCTCCAGGGGACCTTTATCAAATTATGTTGTCTGATGCCAGGGCAGGCCACCCTCCTTGAACCTTCTCTACTCACGGGCAAGAGCTGACCTGTGCTGCCAATTAACACTCAAGTTTACTCAGTTACACAATAATATGCTGGAGTGTTTTCCTTTTCTTGCCTATTTATTCAAGTGTGATATTTTAATAAAACACTAATTTCATTTCATTGAAATCAAGAAATTAAACATGGAAATTATCAGAACTGATATATGTAGTCGGAGATCCTGAAAGGCCATGATCTCAGAGAAAATGTTAGACGTCAGCTTACATCTCTACGTCACCAACCATGGCGTGAAGGATGATGAGACACCATCTTCCTTGCAGGCTTCAGCAAACTAAACACCGTCCAGGAAACACTGAGAGAAGGCTGCTGTCCCAGCAGGGAGTAGCCCTACCTTAGCCGGTCTCCCAAACACGTGTTATATGTCTTGTACACTGCAGAAAAGCCAGAATGTTCCCACCCATCCTTGAACATAACTCTAGAGAATACCCTGGTCCATGCTGAGGCTAATTTAACTATAACTACATACTAATTACTATCAAAATATGGAGCATGCGAATAAAGATTATTAGAAAGTAAAAGATGTGCTGCTAACATCTCACCAAGCCCACAAATACGGAGACTGTCCTGTCCTGGGGCACAGCTGTGAACATTCTTAAAGCATTGTTAGACACTGTTTAACTACTAATGCCAATAGGTTCTTATTGTAAGTATTTCTGGCTTTTATTTTTCCTGTGAACAAATGTGTTGAGGGATGGCAAGTTGATTCCCTGACAGCTCTTAGACATTTCCTTGGTACCCTATCTGCCTTGAGCAAAGAAGTATCATTGAAACAGCCCCAGCACTAGCTGTTCTGGACACACCATGACCACTTTGGGGAAGCTGTACAACAACTGCATCTGCTTGCTGCCAGAGAACAACTCTAGTTCCTTACGGTATGGCTCCCAAAACAACTACTTCAAGCAGCTTGTGCTGGACTTTCCCTATAACCATTTCTACACTGGCCAGAGGGAAGCTCTCCCCGTGGTGGCCTACCAGGGGGTCACTCGAGGCTGATGCAAAAAGAAAAATGTCATGACTGGTGTGAACAGGACCCTTCTTTTGCATGAAGGTCTGCCATGATTGGTGTAAACACTCCTTTTAAGCTCTGTGAGCAGACTGGTTGCCCTGTGTTGTGCGACAGCTCCGGACATCTGTGCACCACCCTAGGACCGCAGCATCAGGCGTCGCAAAAGGATTCTCCCAGGTGGTATTTCCTAGTGTGCTTTAGCCTTCCATCACTAGTCAAGTTTCTAAGCTGATCACACACAATGCAGAGGCATACTGGCAGCACCGGGGCTCCTGAGTGGTAGCAGGGCAGCTGCAGTGATCACGCAGCTGGAACAATCTGACTCTAGTCCTAGCAGTGATGACAATGGCAACAGCAGCAAAGGCCGGTGGTTCGACCACCCTGAAGATGACGGCGAGGAGAGCCGGGGGGGGGGGGGGGGGAGACTGGCTCTGATCCCTGCAAGAGTCTCTGCATGCTACCAGGCCTTGAGGGTCCAGGGTCTCAGATACACAGGCATAGAAGTTCTAACGCCAGCTGTTGCACAGGACTGGGAGTCCCAGTTGCCTAGGCCTGACGGAAGCTGTCTCTTTTAGGGCTAGGGATCATAGTGTCCAGGGCCTGCATGAGATCCGTAACAGCAGAGGGTAGCACCTGCTGTTGTTCCTGATGTCTTCTGCCACTGCTGGCTACGCCAGAAGCAATGAGCAGAGTCATGGGACTCTGCTCTCATTTTCTACCCATGATTCCTACCCATGCAGACAAAAAGACCCCAACCTTTTATAACAGGCATACTGTGCACCCATACACAGGGTCCCCTTAAGTCAGAACGAGGCCACAGCTGTCCCTCTGGATTCCAAGTTTTGCCTTCCAGATCAGTCTTCCTCTGCAACCCCAAGTACTTCCTTACCATGTATGCTAGACTTTTAGCCCACCCTGTGTTAAAGCCTCTGTTCACCTTCATTTCCCCAAGATGGGCAACCGAAACCCCTCCGTATGCTTGTCTTCTCAGTCTCACCTGGAGCTGCCTTCATGTCCTATGCTATCTGCCAGCCACATAGGTCAGTTCTTCCCCACAAGCCACGGGTCTGAGTGGGGGCCAGTGTGGCCTCTCCTTCTGAAAAGTCAGCATTCTCAGTCAGTATTCTTACAAAGCTACCTAGTCATTCTTCAAGTGGCTCCAGTCAAAGGGGAACTCCGCAGACACAGCTGTGTTGGGCACGACATGGCAGCTCTACACTGTCACCCATCTCCCCATGACGTCACTGTCTTCTCCACACTGTCACCCATCTCCCCATGACGTCACTGTCTTCTCTACATTGTCACCCATCTCCCCATGATGTCACTGTCTTCTCTACACTGTCACTGTCACCCATCTCCCCATGATGTCACTGTCTTCTCTACACTGTCACCCATCTCCCCATGACGTCACTGTCTTCTCTACACTGTCACCCATCTCCCCATGACGTCACTGTCTTCTCTACATTGTCACCCATCTCCCCATGATGTCACTGTCTTCTCTACACTGTCACTGTCACCCATCTCCCCATGACGTCACTGTCTTCTCTACACTGTCACCCATCTCCCCATGACGTCACTGTCTTCTCTACATTGTCACCCATCTCCCCATGATGTCACTGTCTTCTCTACACTGTCACTGTCACCCATCTCCCCATGACGTCACTGTCTTCTCTACACTGTCACTGTCACCCATCTCCCCATGACGTTACTGTCTTCTCCACACTGTCACCCATCTCCCCATGACATCACTGTCTTCTCTACACTGTCACCCCATCTCATCCTGACGTCACTGTCTTCTCTACACTGTCACTGTCACCCATCTCCCCATGACGTCACTGTCTTCTCCACACTGTCACCCATCTCCCCATGACATCACTGTCTTCTCCACACTGTCACCCATCTCCCCATGACGTTACTGTCTTCTCCACACTGTCACCCATCTCCCCATGACATCACTGTCTTCTCCACACTGTCACCCATCTCCCCATGATGTCACTGTCTTCTCTACACTGTCACTGTCACCCATCTCCCCATGACGTCACTGTCTTCTCTACACTGTCACCCATCTCCCCATGACGTCACTGTCTTCTCTACACTGTCACCCATCTCCCCATGACGTCACTGTCTTCTCTACATTGTCACCCATCTCCCCATGATGTCACTGTCTTCTCTACACTGTCACTGTCACCCATCTCCCCATGACGTCACTGTCTTCTCTACACTGTCACCCATCTCACCATGACGTCACTGTCTTCTCCACGCTGTCACCCCATCTCCCCATGACATCACTGTCTTCTCTACACTGTCACCCCATCTCATCCTGACGTCACTGTCTTCTCTACACTGTCACTGTCACCCATCTCCCCATGACGTCACTGTCTTCTCCACACTGTCACCCATCTCCCCATGACGTCACTGTCTTCTCCACACTGTCACCCATCTCCCCATGACGTCACTGTCTTCTCCACACTGTCACCCATCTCCCCATGATGTCACTGTCTTTTTTTCCTCAGTCTAGGGCTCCTTGAATGAAACATCCAGAAAGACAAAAACACAGTTGTGATCAAATGGACCTTAGCTGCCTAGAACTTTGTCGCTGGGCTAGTGGTGAATCTGTGTACTTTTACCTAGATGTATTCATATACACATAGTAAAATACTTGTGGTACGCTAAGTACTACCCAAAGATGTCTACATCCTAATCACTAGACCCTGGAAACATGATATTCTACCATCAACAAGGACTTAGCCAACATGGTAAAACTGAATGGAGATATTATCCTGCATGCACCTTGCAGCTTCAGTATGATCACAAATATCCCTGTATGAATGAGGCAGAAAGATGTCAATGTAGCACACAATGTCAGAGTAGTAGCACACAAGACAGCTGAGGCGGAGGACTGGGGCAATGGGCAGTGCCTTTCTGAGCTCACTCTGCTTTGAGACTTCTGATCCTCAGAAC
The DNA here is from genome assembly GCA_026225945.1 of Cricetomys ansorgei. Classification (NCBI taxonomy): domain Eukaryota; kingdom Metazoa; phylum Chordata; class Mammalia; order Rodentia; family Nesomyidae; genus Cricetomys; species Cricetomys ansorgei. The sequence goes on from JAMJFZ010003891.1 coordinate 50,788, forward strand.
TATACAATAATACATATAGTATATGAGATTGTGATTAATTTTTAAGCACGTATGGAAAACTTCCAGTCCTGGATCCAGGGAGGCTTTCCCTGTAATACGAAGAAAGTGAGTTCACAACACCTAACACTTTTAGGATCTATGAAGTTTCAAAGAAGCAATTATGTTGGCTAACCACGGTGTGCATACATTACTACATAATTACTAAGGGAAAGTATATCACCATTAAGGTTTTAACAATAGGGTAGGATCAACATCATTGAATCAGAAAGAAGCTTAGATAACTACTGAGTTCTTTTTCTCCTGTTGGTAATTATACCTAAGAGCATGGAAACGTAAAATCGTGAATGGGATGTTTTTCAAGAGAGCCCTTGGGGGGAAAAGGAGTAATAATGTGGTAAATGATAATTCTTGGGTTTGTGGTTGAAATGTAGACCATGACAGAATAAGAGCCTTCTGGTCAACCACTACGAGAAGCCTTCTGTAGCCTGTTAACTGATGGGAGGGGCTTAAACCACAGCTACTCTCAACTACTAAGTTAGAACTATATCTATACATACACGATGATTTCAATGTGCTTCATCACCATTAAGACTCATGTTGAGGCTCTGTTCTCAACACAACGGGCTTGAAGAGTGGTAGTGAGGTCTGTGGAGTGTGGCTCAGTAAATGTGACGTTCTCAATGAGCATGAGCGCCAGAGTATGGATGTCAGGAACCCACGTAAAAGCAAGCAGGTGTTGACAGCCACTGGTAATCCCAGCACTGGGGAGGCAGAGAAAAGAACTACTCAGGGCAAACCTGTTGGCCAGACTAGTCAGAATCAGCAAGCACTATGTTCAGGGAGCGACTACCTGAAAAAATAAAGTGACATTAATGCAGACACTTGAGACTAGCATGACCACACTCACACGTGCATGTGAATGAACACGAATGCACAACCCAAAACAAAAAAGACAAAACCCAGGGGATGTTTGGGTCAGAGGAGATCCAACTTCAGAAGAGGGATTAATGTACTTGCCTAAAACAGGTTGCTTATTGGGAGGGTTGACTGTTGGAAAGCAAGCCTGCCATTTCCCCTCACAATGTCAGACTCCTCCCCCTGCTTTCACCCATGAGGCTCTAGCTATTTCCTAAGCAGATGCTGCCAACACACGCTTGGGTCTATATAAGTGTAAGGAAAATATACCTCTTTTCTTTGTAAACTTCCCAGTTTTGAGTATGCTGTTATAATAACAGAAATTAGATAAAGAGAGGATCCTATCAAAAAGGTGAGCTCCATTTAAATGTCTCTAACTAAAAAGTAGCTTCCTTGTTACACTAGCTGGAAACATTGTTGATGTCTAAACTTTCAGATTTAGAAGTATTTATTATATTAAAAAGATTAGTTTAAATGTTTGTGAAACTGAGAGACAGTGTTTACTGAAAGTTGCAAATGATTTGGGGAGGTGTTTTGCTCCAGGCAACCCAAAATAATTTACTGTTGCTTCATTGATCTGCATCTAGTTAACTGAAGTTGTACAAAAGGACTTATGAAGAGTCTCACAGTGTTAGGAATAGAATTAAAGTACTCCACCTTGTAAAATCTGTTTTAGGGGTAGAAACAAAAGAGGCTCTAACAATGTACAATCTTCATTTCTTTTAGTTATCATGCAGTGTGTGAATTCAAGCTCTCTGGAGAAACCACACCCATGTCTAAGATCTTACAGACTGATTCATCTGACTAGAATATCATGACTGTGTAAAGATGGAACACCTTCCATCACTGTCAAAGTAATTTTGAACCATCTTCCATTCTCTTTAATAGCCCATTCACTACCAACCTCTATGCCTGACACACCATCCACATGGCTACTGCATAAAACTCCTGGAAAGTATGCCCAGCCTAACAGACTTTGACTGCACCAGCCCTTAAGCTAAGAGCAAGATAGGGATCACATCTGAACACTGTATCTTATGGTGCAGTACTCTGATGACCCCACCTATGCATTGGTATGGTGGGCCATGTCGTTCAGGATAAGTTGAATCAATCAATCAATCAATCAATCAATCAATCAATTTCCCTTTCTCTCTCTCTCTCTCTTCCTCTCTTTCAATATTGTCTCACTCTGTTATCTTGTCAGGTCTGGAACTTGTGACAATCCTCCTGCCTCAGACTGCTAAGTGCTGGGATTATCGATATGAACCAAGATTTCCAGCTTAGGGTAAGCTGGCACAAGATACCTATTCTTCAAGCTTGAATGCTTCTTTCCCTTCCATGGTCTGTTTTCCCTTCCTGAACAATCTCCAAAAGCATTCCATTTCAAAGATGCAAACAAGAAGGCATGCATTTGTAAGTATGTTTATGCAAAAAAAAAAAAACTATTTAAAAACAGAGTAAGGCACTACTTTGGAATCATCTTCTCTCGCTACTTAGAAATCACCAGTATTAGACAGGATTCTCTGTCATCAAAGCCACCTCCCTGCTCTCTGTGGTCACCTGCAGGGCAGGTTCCTTCTGAGGTGGCCTTGTCCTAATCTGCAGCTTGTGGTGTTGGGAGTCTTAAGGTGCTTGTCACTTGGCTTTCCTTGGCCAGTTCTGTCCAGGAGACTTTCTGACCTCTGCTCCCTTGTTGGTTCTTAACATTCATCTCTTTTCCTCAGTCTCACTGAGATTGGCTTCTGTGCATTTCTCCAACCTGTCAGGAGCATCCAGAACCCCAGTCCTATCCCCCTAGGTTTTGCCACTCATCTTGACTTTATGACATCCTCACACAAGGGCGGCATGTACTCTATTCCATCATCTTGGCCCTGATCGAGATGTTTAATAGTCCTGGGCACAGGACTCACCCCCGCGACACACCACCTGTGCCTGCCAAGTTAATGGCAGGCCGCTATTAATTACCCCTTAGGTAAAGAGTAGGGGTGACAGAGGGTGGCACGCCTCTACCATTCAAATCATGGCGACAAGCGCTCTGTGGGCTTCTCGGGTTCGTTTACACAGTAGGAGATTTTGAGGATTGGATCAAAGCTACAGGTTCTCTTTCCCGTAAAACACGCACAACTTCTACAACATTTCCCATACAGCTGCAGGGGATTCATGGACTTCCCTGGGAGTTCACCTCTGAAGGGCCTAGAGGTCTAGAATATTTTTTTGGTTCACAATGACTAGTTACAGTACCTTCAACTGTTATGCATATAGTCATTTTCAATACAATATTACATTTAGTGGATGTAAATGGAGCAACCATTGTAAGGTTCTTTCTAATAGAGATGACATGTATGTGCCTTAAAACCATCTTGAGAATTCATTGTTTCCAACAAGAAAGAATCGTTCATGCCTTTGAATTAAAAGGGTCTTTTTCTGTTAAGATGAAGGAAAATTGATTTTTGAATTGCAATGAAATTCACATTGGACAAAACTTACCGACTTAATCTGTAAGTGCCAAGTGCACGCCCTGGCAGTGTGAAGTGTGCCTGCATTGCTCTTCAACCCATCTTCAGAACCCTGTCCGCAGCCGGGAGACCATTCTGTTTCTCTAATTCAGTAAATACGGTGTCTGATTGACGTTTAAAGTTATCTGATATTGCCACAATGTTTTTAATGGTCATTTCTTTTTTACTCAAATGTATCCATTTCTTAAAATCGAATAGATAAAGATCATTTAGTCCCATATCTGAATGCTTTAAAAGTCCATAAAAGCATGAAGTATCTTCTCTTTAAAATCTTTTCAGAGCTCAGTTCTGATGCTGGGTGTTCTCCATCTTGAAAAGATGAGGAAGCAGGAACAGTTGGCAGTAGAGGAAATGCAAGCACCGGAGAAGGACTGGAAGGCACCAGGCCAGTTCCCATCATGCTCTGGTGGGAGAAGGCTTTGAGAGAAATCTACAGAGGGGACAGAATCTGGGGAGGATGAGAAGTGGTGGCCAGGAAAACTATGGGACTGAGCATGGGACAAAAGTTATGTGGCGCAATGAGAGGCTGGGAGCAGAAACCTGAGAGAATCTTGCAAGGTTCCCATTTGTCTGAGCCCGTAGCTGGGTATGGATGAAAATGTCAGAATGACCTTGTCACCAAGGGTGACTGAGGTACAACCAGACACTGAAAGCTACCCTGCTCTCATATTTTCCTAGGTTAGATAAACTGAACATTCTATTGCCAGGGCATCTTTCCACACTGAAGGCTATTTGAAGCTTAGGTGCAATTAATGGTCTATATTTCCTATGATTTCGTACAGACTAAGTTTTTAACTTATAAGCAGTGAGCCTCCCTTAGGATATTGCTCCACTCCAAAGAGGCCAGAATGATTTTAATAATAAATGTATTCAGTGCATATTTATAGATCCATATTTTATTTGTGACTTAGAGTTTTTGTGGGTTTTCCTTTGTTTATGCTAATTAAAGGTGAACCCATTTCTCTTAAACATATACAGAGCAGAAGCACCAATTCTAGTAGAGACTCAGAAAGGGGAGGTGCGGAAAGAAGAGGTCTGCTGGGCCCTCCTCCCTTCCTTATTTGTGTCGCCACGCTGTGTTACCGGACAAGAGGCAAAGACTACAGGAACTTGGAGAGAAGACTGAATTTTCAATGGTGACAGGCTAGATTTTATTTAATTTTGTTTTTTAGAGAAGATAGATGCTTGCTTGGTGATGCATGTCTGTAATCTCATCACATGGGTGGTATAGGCAGGAAGATTTCAAATTCACAGTTAGCCGGTGCCATACCACCTCCAGTCTGGCTTACTTCACACATCATGGGGTCTTAAGGTTCTTCCTGCTTCAGTATTATTTCATTCATTTTTAAGCTCAATACTGTTCCATGCTGTATCCACTGGGACTTCTGGGACTTCTTTACCCATCTCTCCAGAGAGAACATGTTACAGAAAGGTGGAAACTGAGATACAGTAAAACAGTTAAGGTCCAGCCAAAACAGATGCTTTGAACATCTTCTGTATGGGTGACTAGGTTTATCCTAGTGCTGTAAAATTTAATAGCGCCTAAATTAAACATCAGTATACATATTATACCATTAAAGCCTAACCTACATGTTTCAGTTCTTCCATGTATATTTTATAGGTAATAAGGTGCTCTGATTAAAATTTTACTTTGTGTTGTGTTCTTTTCCATTTTCTATGGATTTCACCCGAATACCAGAAACTCTTGGATTCACAGGGCTGGAGAGAACTCTGGGGATTCTCACTACAAAGACAGGAACCACGGAAAGGACCCTGCCTCCAGGTCAGTGTGACAGCGGCCAGAGGAAACTGGCTGTGATACTGTGGCTCCTCAGGAAAGGACAGGGAGCAGAAGCGCAGTGGTGGCTGTTTGTCTGGAAGTGGGGGACTTGGATCAATGTCAGCCCTGGGACGGACGGTCATGTGAACGGGGGACCTGCTGTGGTTACTGCATCACGAACTGAACATGGGCTCGGCTGCCAGTTACCATGATTTCACAAGCTGGTTAAGATCTGCCACTTTAACCATGTTGAGTTGTGGTTTGACTACACAAAGCGCACTCATGCTGTTGTGAAGCCATCATTTTCTCCATCGCGAGAAAGGCTTTCCTTCCCAAACTGAGCCTCTGTGATCTAATGAACACTCCTGCTTTCCTCCCTCCTCCAGCTTTTGGAAATGACTGTGAGTGTGAGTGTGTGTGTAAGTCTGTGAGTGTGTGTGAGAGAGTGTGTGTATGTGTGTGTGAGAGTGTGTGTAAGTGTGCGAGTGTGATTGTGTGAATATGACTGTGAATTTGAGTGTGTGTGTATGACAGAGTATGTTTGTGTGTGTGTGAGTGTGAGTATGAATGTGAGTGTGTGCATGAGAGTGTGAGTGTGTGAGTGAGTATAAGTGTGAGTGTGTGTATGAGTGTGAATGTGAGTGTGTAGGGGTGTGGTGTGTGTAAGTGTGTGTGAGAGCATTTGTGTATAAGTGTGAGTGTGTTTGTGTGAATGTGAGTGTGGTTGTGTGTGTGTGAGTGTGTGTGTTGATGAATCTGTATCGCGGGTACCTCACACAGAAGACCACAGTACATTCACCACTAAATCTCTGGCTTGCTATTTACTTTTATGCCTTTGAGGTTCTTACACACTATGGTGTGTATTAAATTTTCATCCCCATTAAGGTTGCATAAACTCTGTGGTCTGAACATGTCAGACTCTGTCTACCCATCAACCCCCAAATGGACACCTAAGCCGCTTATACATTTCGGCTAGTACAAACAATGCTGCCGTGAGCAGTGCCATGCAAACACATTTAAACGTCCACAGCCAGCTGCTCTGTGGGGTCATCCAGAATGTGGTGACTGTTCTTAGTCCTTAAAGGAATTGCTCAGTTGTGGTCCACTGTGGCTGCACAGTTGCCTTCCTTCCAGCTGTTCCACAAGTCCAGCTCCAGAATGTCCTATCCACGCTTACATTTCCTGGGTGCTTGTTTTGTTCCGGTTTTGGTTAACTTTTAATATTTATTTATTTTACATTATGCATATGAATGCTTTGCCTGTGTGCAAGTGTGTGCACCACATGCATACTTGTTGGATCCTCTGGAACTGGGGTTACAGACAGTTGTGAGCCACCGTGTGGGTGCTTGGGACTGAGCCTAGTTCCTCTGCAAGAGGAGCCAGTGCTTTTCACTGCCACCCCATCTCCCCAGACTTTGTTCCAGTTTTTGACAATGGTCAAAATATGAAGTAGTAGTCCACAGGGGCTTTGATTCACGTTTAGTGGTGTTCAGTAAATTTCCACGTGCTTACTGATCCTATTCTGAAGATTTAAAAGTTAAATTTTATCAACATAACAGCTCCAGCATGTCAAAGAATAATGTTTGTAAAGGAGAAACCAAATCAAAGAAACTCAAATAGGTCACTTTTTCATGCTGTGCGTAAGTCCTGTAGTGAGTCTGGAAACTCTGAAAGAGAAATGAGCACTCCTAGGGAGGTGCCAGGCAGGGGATGTGGGACAGCAGTGAGAGGCCCCGCCTTCAGGACGGGAGGAGACAGAGAGGCTGGAAGTGGGAGGGCAGGAGGGGAGCGCTGTGCTTGTAGAGAGTAACTTTAACTAATTTATGTAGAGACAGACTCTTACTTTGTACACTTGGCTGGCCTCGAACTCAGAGATCTGCCTGTTTCTGCTTCCCAGGTGCTGGGGTTAAAGGTATGTACCACCAGGCCCAGACCCGCAGTGGATATTTAAGAGGGTTTCATGAGTAACTTTTTATGTTATTCACTATGAACGCTTCAGTATATCCATTTAATAAATGTTTATTGCTTTAATCACTAAATCCTAATTTTTTTCACAGTCATTTGTCCTTATAAGAAAACAATCATTTTGAAAGAAAATTAAAGTCAAATTCTTAAGAGTTTCTAAATTCTAATAAACATAAATTATTAGGATTTTAATGACAGAATGACTTTGACCAAACATATCATAATCATAATAATCATACTATTATAATAAGCATATAAAAGCATAATAAGCATCAGCAAAACTCACACACAGGGTAGAAAACTTCTGTCATAGAAAATAGGAAACGTTGCTGCTCTGTGGGGTGTGGCTTTTCAGCCTCAGTTGTCCTGAACGACCAAACGTGATGCATCCAGCTGAACCTAAAGCTAGTTGTTCTGATGCTCTAGGCTCTAAGATGGTTACTTGTACAAAAATAGGCAATCAAAACACTCAGTACTCTCCAGACTCAAAGCATACTGGGTCTCAGGTACCCAGCAGACACTTAACATTCATTGTGTCATTAAAATGTTGTAACAAACCAATACGGAGAACACACTCCAAATAAAACCAGGCATGGCTGTTTAGAACATATGCTCTTTAGAGTACTATTCAAACCGCTGGTGCACTAAGATCTTCCAAGTATGAATTATATTGAATGGAAACAGACAAAACACATGACATAATATCATTAATAGACAATAATTCTCATCTGCATGATTCTTTCATAACTAATCTTGAAGTTTGCAGTAAATGCAGCTCTCACTCCCTGTCTAAGAAGTTTCTGCAAGGTCTGAAATTTCTTTTTCTTCTTTCTTGTCTCCAAGTTGGATTAGCTGGTGTGATGTCCTGCCCCACATTGCAGGCACCATTTATAGTAGTACACTGCTGTGGTGGTTTAGTAAACAAGACAAGGAGGCATATTCATTGGTGCAAACTCTGTCAGACCTCAGCAGAGGGAACCACCACCATGGCCAGTGCCACACTCCACAGTGGAATTCCGAGCTCTCAGCTCAGGTGTTTTTATTGATTCAGAACTCCTCAGGTGCAGATCATAAGCAATCAAACATCCCCCACAGAAATCCGACACCTGCAGACAATACAAAATGCCAAGGCCTATGCATCCCTTTTTCCAACAGTGCACAAAAATAATTAACTTAAATATAACTGAAAGTAAACTTTCCCAACAGTTAGCCAGCATGCAGTGTGGCTAACTGGGAATTGACTAGCTTCAAAAGCTGTCTTATACCAACCTAAGTGTTATCTAGTGAAAATTAGTCATATTCTGAAATATTAAGAAACTAAATAAAATACTTTAAATGACTCACAAACAAAAATAAGAGAAACTAAAATAATAATCTGAAATAAATATAAACGAAGACACAACATATCAAAACTCACAAAATGCAGCTAAAGAAATATAAAAAAATTTATGGGACTAAGCTACTTTGAAGAAAATAAATTTCAAATCAGTGACCTCAGGTTCTACCTTAAGACAAGACACTGAAAAGTAAATAAAAAGCAAACCAAGCAGAAAAAGAAAAACAATAAAGGTCAGATTGAAAAATCAATGTTTGATTTTTCAACAAAAAGCGACAGGGAAAATGAAGGGAGCAAGAGTCCTTTCTCGTCTGAAAGGATGATGTACACTGATTTATCAGACTCCTCAGCAAAGAGAGAAGTCACATCACTGGGTGCAAAGAAAGGGTGACCACTGCGGGTTTTACACACAGCACAAACAGTAATTCGGCCCGACCAGGACCTTTACTTATGTGTGTGCATCTGTATGTACGTATGTGTGGAGGCCAGAGATCAACACCAGGTGTGTCCATCTTATCTCGAGACAGGCTCTGTCACTGAACTCTGCACTCAGGGACCGGCTAGACAGCACGCCCGACAAGCTCTGCCTCATCCTGGGAGCTTGTCCTTTACGTGGTTACTGGGAAGCTGAACCAGTATGCTCATGGTTGCATCGCGGACACTTTACCGACTGAGCCGTCTTCCCAACCCCGAGGAGCAACATCATACTCATCAACTTGGCGACTTCTCCAGAAGTGAGACCTTCCTTGGAAGATTAAAAGCAAGCATAATAAATCTAAAGTGCAAACTAATAAAAGACATCTGGATAGTCTTGTGTCCACTGAACACAGTGATCTTTGAAAAGCTCACAGAGTAAGCTGCGTCTGGATGTCTGTCTTCACTTGTAAATTTCACCAAACATTGAAAGGAAACAACACCTATTCTCTACACATACTTAAGAAAAACTGAAGATGAGGTAGCACCTCCCAACTCATCCTTCTTAGCCAGCATTGTTCTGACAGAATACAAGCCGAGGATGTTAGGTAACATTGGAGAAGACTGGAGATAAATGACAGAAATAAACTTTCAGAAAATAAAAGTCAAAATTAACTACCTCATGAGCACGGACAACGAGGTTAGGGTTAGGGTTAGGGTTAGGGTTATATACCATGGGGTTTCATTCATCCATCACCTACAGAAAACCGGCTGGAACTAGACGTCATCATGGTGAGCAAAGGAAGTGAGCCTCACAACTGCACACATTGCATGTGTTCTCTCACAGAGGAGCACCAGAAGAATACTAAACAAACAAACAGAGAATGCCATGAAAGCAGAGGTGCACTCTTACAGACGCGGGAGGAGGGGGGAGGGGAGGGGGTGGAAAGAGGGAGTAATACGATCAGAGCACATTATATGTCTATCTGACAATGTCACAATGACACCTACTTCTGTAGAGTTGGCACACGCTAGTAAAGAGAAGAAAAATAATACACCATAACTGGGTTGGGTTGGTCTTAGAATGAGATTTTCATATAATCTTTGAAAATCATAAATAATGTATATATAATTTAATAGACTGATGAAAGAAACATAATGAACTCACTAGATACAATCTAAAAGCATTTGACCAAAAAACATATCAATTCCTTTTAAAATTCCACAGAAAATAAGTACTCCAAGAGAACTTAACTAATATAAAAAACATCTCCAATACACACACGGTGATGGGATACTAAAAACTTTGCCTCAAAGATCTTCAATCCAACATTACACTTGAGGTAGTAACTGGACCAGTAAATCAAGAAAAAAGACAACAAGGGACTGGGGAAGGACTCAATGGGTAAGAGTGGTTGCTTCTCAAGGATGAGGACCCAAGTTCAAATCCCAGTACCCAAGTAAAATGCTGGGTGTGGCTACACTCACTTGAATCTCAGCATTGGGGGGTGGAGACAGGCAAACCCTGGGAGCAGACAAGCCAGCAAGCTTAGTCCTCAGAGCCAGCTTAGAATTCAGCAAGAGGTTGGGTGGTGGTGGCGCACACCTTTGATCACAGCACTCAGGAGGCAGAGGCAGGAGGATCTCTGTGAGTTCGAGGCCAGCTTGGTCTACAGAGTGAGTTCCAGGACAGCCAGGGTTACAACAGAGAAACCCTGTCAAAAAAAAAAAAATCAGCAAGTGACCATGTCTCAAAGAAATAAGCAAAAAGAGATGAGACAGTTGGGAAGGGTAGGGAGAGCGAGGGGTGGGAGAGAGAGGAGAGGAACGAGTGACTAGAACATCTGGATACACACATGAAACTGTGCACGGATAAAGTAACTCAAGATATAATCTTGGTTTTCTGTTGTATTTTTTTGACACAGGATCTCACTACGTAGCCTGGCTGGCCGGGAACTTGCTGTGTAGACCAGGCTGACCTCCCACTCTAGAGACCTGCCTCAGCCTCCCAAATACTGGCACTATAGACGTGTATCACCACACAGCTTTTAAACATATACAAATTTTTAAAACACTTTGATAAGCTAGACATTATCAAAATGAATATATCTTTGAAAAATACAGTTAATTTTATCTTTGAAAAATATAGGTAATTTTAAAAAGAAAGAAAGGAAGGGAGGGAGGGAGGGAAGGAGAAGGGCCAGTGAGTGGGTGGCCCATGCCTGTAATCCAGCACTCCAGAGGCCTAGGAGGCAGTTCTCTGCGTTCAGAGGCCACATGATCTACACAGCAAACTGCAGGTCAGCCGTACCGAGACTCTGTCTCAAACAACAGCAGCAGCAGCAACAAAATCACAAAACAAAAGCAGCGAACAAGACAACCAGTCCTTTTACAGAAAAGAATACCTTATGAAGCATATAAAATAAATCCTTGAATTTAAAATATATGTTTAAGAACCTCTAAGAATGCAATAAAATACTCTAATAAAAAATACTGAAAGAAAATCAAGCAAAGACTGTACCCAAGTAGATATGGGGTGTTAAGCAAGCCATGAGCCATTACGGAAACACAAACTGAAAACGAAGGGGAGCACCACAAGCCTACTAAAACAGCTACACCAAAAACATCTAATCACATTGGATACAAGAGAAAATGTGGGGTAACTGGAACCTCCACCCCGCCTTGGGAATACAAACTGGCAATCACTGTGGAATTATATGGCTTAGTTAATCTAGAAATGAAAGCAAATTCAATAACATACACATTCGTAGTAGCTACGTGTATAATAGCGTAATAACTAACAATGTCCGCCAGCAGGTGAAGGGATGAGGGTGTTAGGCAAAGCCACACAACAGGACTCAGCTGCAGAAAGAAAATAAGATACCAAAAGAGGGAACAGCAAATAATTGCTTAGTGAAACAGGCAAGACTACTGAATATAAACTGTACAGCCTCATGACTGAAAATTACAGAAAATGCAAATAAGTCTAGACTGAGAACGTAGGAAAGCAGTGGAGGCTTCGAGATGGGAGAGGAGGAAGGACAGGGAGCCTTGGGGGATGGACACGTACGTCTGTAACATCAGCCTGGGGAATGCTGTCCTGCTGTTAGAGATCCTAAGACTTACTGATGTGTATATCCCGGACAGGGGCGACTTACACTCTGGCCATTATAAGTTGATAGCACTGCAAAAGATGCAGCCCAGCTGCTTTTCAGGGAAAAGATATGTTCTAAAATAAAATATACACTGATAGGTAAACACTGAGAATTTTCAGCAGAGACAGCCACACTTTGCCAAGCAGCCTTGCAGAACATTTGTGATCAGATTGTTGTTCTTCACTAACACATATAAAGTTATCTTCTGTGTGCATGTATGTATTTATGCGTATGTACATATACGTATAGGCATTAAAGTGGATATTACATGTGTACGTATGGGAATGTCGATCTGGAATGAAGGGTAGAAATAATAAGAGCATTAAATGCCTCACATAAACTAATGATAACACTGTCTAGAACTGGTAAGCTTGTTTAATTCAATTCTTTACATCTAACACAAACAGAACAAAAGAAAATCACCACTGATTTTCTAATCCACTGCATGATTTCCCAATCCTCCCATTTTGAAAGGAAAATTTGCATACAAACATAAGCAAATCTGGAATGTTTTAATTTGGGAGAAAACTATCCATAAAAACATAGGGATTAACATCATCTTTAAGATAAATGATCAATTTGAGAGGGAAATGTTTTCAACAGCTTCATTAGTAACGACTGAATGAGGGCCAGCCAGAGGCCTCTTGCCATAGGCCTTGGGCCAGTCTGGGATCTTAGTTTGAGTTCCTCAATGGAGACAGACTCAGATAGACAGCTTTTCTTCTCCAGTGCTCTGCTGGCTGCTTAACATACTTATCGATTCTGGGATTTAGGGTCGCTGAATACTTTCTTAATTAAGAGCTCTGGGCTATTGACTGTCTTCATTTCCCTGGTGCCTCTTTTCTTAGTCTCCAGTAAAATTAAAAACTCTCTGTACCAATTTTTCAACTCATCCCAAGGGGAATTGCTTCAATTTACTATAAAAATGTCAATGGCTGGCCAGCGGCCTAATCTCCAAGGGTCGGGATCCCTGTTCCCGCCATCTCTTTTCCCTCTTCCCGAGGTCAGGTCGTGATGATTAAGTCTCTTCCACAACTCCACTGAGGGGCTGTGTTTGCAAAGCTACCCAGGACTACAGACTCCTGTGACATACGGAGGTAGCAGCCTACCCTGACTCACAAGGCTGGCCTCACAAGCCATCCAGGCTGCGGGTCAGAATTACTGTTTACAGTTAGGATTCAGCATTCACACTCATGACAGACAGAGGTATGTGTTCACAGACACTGCAAAAATATATAAGGCTATTTTGGAGAAGTCACTCTAGAGACAAGCTCTAATTTCTTTGTTTTAAAATTATTTTAGGGCTGGAGAGATGGTTTGGTGGGTAAGAGTGCTTACTGCACACACATGAGGGCATGAGTTTGGATCCCCAGAACACTTATAAAAAGCCAGACATAGACCTAAGAGTCCATAACCCCAGCACAATGGGGAGCAGAGACAGAAAGAGCATTGGGTTTACCGACCACCAGCTCAGTGAGAGACTCTGTCTTCAGGAAATAAGGCAGAGAGTAAAGAGAAGGAATCCTGATGTCCTCCCTGGCCTCTGTATGTGGACTTCAGTTTGTACACACATGCGCGCGCGCACGCGCGCACACACACACACACACACACACACACTCATACACACACACACACTCACACCACACAACAAGGAAAGTACTTCTTTATTGGAAAATATGCTTAAAATTATTCCATGTCTTTTGGCCTTTCAGAATTGAGCTTATGTCATTTCAAAAAGTGTTCAGGCAAAGAACTACATTGAAGAAGAATGAGCAGAACTTAAAGTGGGTCCATTAGAAATCTGCTGAAATTCTGAACCTATGTGTAATCTTGTCAAACATTGTGATCAGAGCAATAAGACTCCTTAAGAACTCTGTGATGGAAAGAGCCATACAGAGCTCTGTGAGGGGCCAACTATCAAACCAGGGAGAGGCCTGCCTCTCAGGAATAGAAGTCTGCATTCCTTTCTTAGGATCAATTCTGAACTCTGATGTGCTCAGCCTCTGAAAGAATCTTAAATAGCTACTGGAAGGGGCTTAGAAGCAAGGGGGAGGTTGCGTATTATAATATTGCGTCAAATTAGGGCAGAAATAAAGTTACAATAGAAGACAAATGAAATACAGCTCAGAAATCATAATGTAGAGAGAACTTTTTTAAGGAGCAATATTCAAATGCTCCCAGGGATTATGAGTCAGATGAAATTAAGTCCTACAATATTTTTAGGCGATGTTTGTGTGATACATTTACCTAAAGGCTTATCCTACAGCAGTATGTTTCTGCTTTTATCACTTGCCTGAGGATGGAAAAATATCAATGGGTTTAGAAGTTTTAAACCTCTTTAATATTTGCATGATATTAGATGTACTATAATCACATATAAAACTACCTCACAGAGAGCTTTGAGAATTGCTTTTGCCTGAGGTCTCTGGCACTAATACTTGAAGAGATTAGAAACATCTTGGTTATTATAAAGGGTGTTCTTCTGCTCATAGAAATCAAACAAGCACTGAAACACTGAGACAGAAAAGGAGACGTTGTAAGTCAATGATATTTCCCTTAATTGCCCATGGTTCTTATCATAGATTAAAAACCAATCTCAGAAATGAAAAAGCTACACGGCCCCATATTTGTCATAACACTAATTTACTGAATGTACGGAGGAATCCCATTAGCATAGATTTAAATAGATGTCTATATGATACTCAAGGGCTGGTCTTACTAATTTGCTTTGGGTTCAAGGAGGCAGTGGCGGACAATAGCATCCCAAGGAATGAGAGGAGTCATAGTCCCAGCACACGGCTACACAATTTCTGCATTTCTAGAATGATTTTCCATTATAATTTCCCCAAACCCTATCCCATTATATGTTTTTGCATTCCCCTGGGCTGTAATAATTTTTCTTTGCTATAAATAATCTTTCCCTAGCTGAAGCATTCTATTATTTTATGACCAACAGACCACAGGATTTAAATTATAGTCATCTAACACGAGATGCTGCCCTTCCATTCTAACCTTCGGGTGCTTTGCTTCTGTCTCCTTTTTTTTTCCTTCTAAATGTGTAAAATTAGGGTCATTTATATGCTGAATATTGATCAGAAGAGGAAAGCATACAAAGTATGAGCTGTGCCCTGACCCTGGCTTTCTGTTCATGTATTACCTATCACACCAATCACATAATCCCGTGCAGAACGTCTTTATGATGGAAGAGTAAAGGGGTTACACTGAGCAATCTGATTTTCCTCAGGGTTCACAAAACCAGAAAGAAGACTGACTGAAAACGTGTTGCTTTAAAATGTCAGGGTTTTGATGACCGTTTCCTTTATGGCTTTAATGTTAGTTTTGGTCATCTCTGAGTTTGTGTAAAATGAATGGAAGTTTTTTGAGATGTGGGATAATAAGAACTTTTGAGTGTTTTACATCAAATGCAGGCCCGTGGTTGCTGAGGCAATATCTCCTTTCTGATTGGCAGATGGGGCTGACAGAATGTGAAGATGCACATGGAATCCTATCCAGAAGGATTAGCAGCATCTGAATGTGGTATGAGTGCTTTGGAGTAGACACAGCCCTTCAGTGGGTCGGCCTGGGGATGCTGAACACACTGTACTATCCTGAATATTCCCAATGAGAAAACACCTGACCCTCCAACAGCACTGCTTGCAAGTTACAAAAACCCTGCCTGTCTGGTGATTGTAGTCCCTTTTGCCTTCTGCCTTCTTTTCAAGGCAAATCACAACCATTTATTGAGCAACTATGCACGCTGGCCTAGCGAAACATCAGTGAATAAACTACAATTCCTTTCTTCAAGGACCTCCCTACCTAGAAAAGTGACTAGTAAGCACAGGACTTTGTAGACATTTGTCTACTTGTTGAGCCAGGAACAATAGCCAAAAAACAAATAGAATTCCTGACATGAAAGCCGTCAGTTTATTTGGGAAGAGAACAGAGCCTGACTGTAGGCTCACCAGAGAGCAGTTATTCGGGGTCTGGGGGGGGTGATAGAAATGTGTCACACTCAGGAGCAGGAGTGAGGGGCTGGGGCTGAGGGCACGTGTCCCCGCCATGAAGGAAAACAGAAAAAAGGCGCAGCAGGTCCAAGGGGTGCTTGGAACCCCTGCTGTATGCGTGATATTTTTCTTCTCTTCTCCAGCTCATTATGCTCCCTGTTCTCATCTAAACCAATCGCATACCAACGGGAAAAATGGAAAGTTCCTAGTCAAAAAGTCAGTATGTGGGAACATGTAAGTATGTACATGTACAAATTCAGGTTGAAGCGTGAGATCTGCCATTTCTTAACCTTCTAGTATGAAGGTTAACTTTGTCATAGGGAAGATAACTAGATGATGACGGACACAACCCAGAAGGATGTGCTTTATTCCCAAAGGACAGCATTCTCCAGCTCTTTAAGAGGGTTTGTGCAGGCAGAGACGAGGAGGGGGATGGATGGTGCGGTGTGGCTGTCCCAAGCCGAGGCCTGTGCATGCAAGTTGAGTGCCACCCAGTAAGAGAACAGAAGTAGATGGTAGGTGTGGCCTCTAGTTGACAGATGCTAACAACACGTTCAAGGTCTATCCCAAAACATCCATACAGATATCTCCTTTTAGAGTTATAGAATCCTGAACACAGACATAAAAATTGTAAAAACTAATGTAGACTTACCTGGATGGAAGGGATTCTAATTTATTCCTAGCCCCTTATCATTGACATTGGTTTGGTGACTCATTTTATCTTCCAAAACAAGTAAGAATATTTATATTAACTTATTTTATCTATAAGTCATGCTTTTGTTTACTGTTGCTATGTTTGTTTGGGGAAAGAAAAGTAAAGAGGAGTTGAGGGCAGGCTGAGTGATTGTCTTGCCTGCCACACGAGCATGAGGGCCTGTGGTTTAGTCCCCAGCTCCACATACACAGCCAGGCACAGTTGCGCGTGTGTGTAATCCCAGCTGGGG
This sequence comes from Cricetomys ansorgei, assembly GCA_026225945.1. Taxonomy (NCBI): domain Eukaryota; kingdom Metazoa; phylum Chordata; class Mammalia; order Rodentia; family Nesomyidae; genus Cricetomys; species Cricetomys ansorgei. The sequence continues at coordinate 67,817 of JAMJFZ010003891.1, forward strand.
CGATGGAGGCCAGTTGGCAGAACTGGGGAGCTCCAGGTCCAGTGAGAGACCCTGTCTTAGAAAAGCAAGGCTGACAGTGATTAAGAAGAAACCTGCCATGGATCTCCGAACTTCACACATAGTACACACATGGACTTGTGCAAACAGCCACAAAGACATACACACACACACACACACACACACACACACACGAGAACAAGGAGAAAGGGACAAACTCTGGCTTAAAGTTCTTCTCTAATAAGAAAGAATGCTAGAGTGACAGAATTTTCCTCTTTGACTCAAAGAAAATTGAAATGAGAATCTCAGTGGTGTCCTGTGATTTTGTGCTTTAGTGGCTTCTGGATTAGCCTCAAATAACGGAGGCAGACTCAGCCAAAGAGATGGGAAAAATGGGAAGATGCATCGTAGCAATTTTGTCCCCTCCTCAGGCCTGGAATTCCTTCTGCAGCATCTACACATGTTGGCCCTCTATCTATCTTAACCTCAATGATAAGGGCCTTTAAGTCTTACAAGTAAAACCTTACTACCCAGAGACTTGAACTCTGACTTTATTCCCCTTAAGAAGAGAATTCAGTTTCTCTATAGCTCTTTCCATCATTAAATCATCCATCCATCTAAGTTCTGTCCCTTGGCATCTCAAAGAACAGGTCAGGTCATTTAAATAAATGAAGTCTCTTGCCACATTTTAAAGGCTTATCATGAGCCACTGTGGTTTTTCTAAAGGGAAGAGCTTTATAACCACATTCCTCAAGGGATACAGTATCTATCAGGGTCTTATCTCAGGCACTGGCTTTGAACATGGATAAAGAGGTCCTCTGAGACTGTAGAGCTGGGATGAGTATGGACAGTGGAGCCTGAGATGTCTTTATAAACACACACCCTGGACTTACACAACCTTTTCCTCTTATCTTCAATTATTTTGACAGATCTTCTCATGACAAAGCAATCTGTCACTTTTGTGGTTGCTGAACATCAGCCTGGGTTTCAGCCTGAATTCAGATGCATAGATTTATCTGAATTCTGGAGAGTGTGTCTGTCACTCAGTGGATCTTCCATTTTGCCAAGCTTGGAGTCAAGTCCCTTAAGCAGGCCTTCTGTGCTTTCATGAAGCAAGTGGAAAGAGTCTGGGAGGAAGAACTGAGCAGGTGGCCCTGACAAGTCGCTAGAGATTCCTCTCTTTTAACTGCACGGTCGTACTAAACAAGTCGTTCTCGGAGCCACAGACCCTCTCACTTCTATGCTCATCTAAGAAGAATCGTAAAGAAAGCAAATGTGCGCTCTGTGCTGTCCATTCTGAAGCTCCCCCACCTGCCCAGCACAAGTAAAGACTTGCACCCCAATCTGTACATACAGAATCTGTTCTGGGGGCAGGGGGGCAGCAGCCAACTCAAAGCCACAAAGCCCGGGGAGTGAGTTCTGATTCACAGCTCCACACTCACTCACAGATACATCAAAGGGAGAAAATGGTAGTGACCACGTCGTGAATCCATGCCATCGGGTCAGGCTGTCCTTTATCAGTCTACCCACATGCACAAATTACAAGTCCAGTATCTAAACAGTTACTGGACAACAGATCCATGCACAGAAATTTTCTTGAACAGTTTTCCAGAAATCGGTGCCCAGTTTGCTGGTTGATAGCTGCTGTGAAAGCAGGAACACCATGTTCTTCCAGTCCCCATCCTCTTTGCCAACAGGCAGGTGTCAGTTAGAGAATGGACAGAGGTTTCTGTACCTTCTAGAATTTTCTCAGGACTTTGCCACACTAGAGATTTGAGCTCCTTACAGATGAGTGATTTATTGTTGAACCACATGGATACAGATGGCATATGGGAATCACTGACCCTGGCCTTACTACAACCTAGTCTTGGAAAACAGCCAAGTCTTTAAAGCCCTTAGCGTTCATCTCTCTTTACCATACAGCGAGTCAATGGCAGCAATTATGCCATCACTGTAATGGTCTGATAGATTTTAGTTTGTCCACATTGAAACTCATGATTTCAATCCTCCAGGCTATGCTGTGGGGCAGGGAGGAACAGAGAACTCCAGGTAAATCTTCTTGTTGGAAAAGATGAATTCTCATCAAAGTGGGTTGTTTTAAGTGAGCCTGCGGACAGCCTGATTTCCTGTTCAACAATACTGCCCTACTCTCACACAGGCTCCTGATATGCGATACCATTCCTCATGCTGTCTATAGCCTGGAATCATCCCCAGATGTAGATGTCATGCTGCTTAGACTTCCGGCCTCCAGAACTGTGAGCTTACTAAGCCTACTTTATTTACAAAGTACTCAGCCTCAACTATTTTGCTGGAGTAATACAAAATGAAATAAAAATAGTTTTGTTGTGAAAAATCAATTGGTTGGTACTTTACAAGCATTTAACCTAACTCCTAGGGGATCAGAGGAACACAGAGTCAGCTGTCATGTCAGACAGCTGACTGGTTCTCTGCTATCACTTATTTGCAATATGTTTTATTACCTCTGTTTTTTTATTTTTGTTTATTAATCTTTTAGTTCTAACAGAAATACATAGACAAAAAAGAGCAAACAGTTCTTTCCTTAACTGTTCATTAACACATTGGCACCATGTCAACCATTCTAAATGACAAGAAAAAACTTTCTTTCCAGGTCTGTTCAAAATGTTGAATAAGATAAATTAAGGCTATTTTTCATGTGTCCATCAATTGATCTAGCCATCCGTATACCCACCTATTCATTCAGCCATCCAGCTAGCCATCCGTTCCTTCGTACTTCCCTACCGCCAGACCACAGACCATAAATTATCCCTTGCTTCATCTCCATCAGATAATTTTTGCAGTGTCCCATCATACTTTATAGTTGTTCTTGGTCCCTTTGGCCATTTACACTTTCACTTCAGAATGTGAATTCAGAGGGACACATCTAAATTGGTTCTGTGAGATGTCACACCGTTTTCTTTCCTGATATTACCAGGGAGCAGTTGAATAGTCAGGATTTCTCCTTCCTGGAGCTTAAGTCAAATTCCTAGAGGCCGAATCCTGTTTTCCCATCTGCACTTGGGAGATCAATTTTCCCTAAACTCCTGGTCTGTGTCTGGTTACCATGACATTTGCTTTCTTGTTGATGAAGACCTCCATGATAATGAGGTCCCTGCTTCTGACTCTGAAACTCGGTCTAGGTCGTATGTGGTCCCTTTGTGATTTCCTTTCTGTTTTCAGAAAATGTTGACAAGTGAAGTAAAAAAAAAAAAAAAAAAAAACAAAAAACCAAACTACTTCCAGTAAGAAATATTAAAAGCATTTGATCACTCAATAGTTTGGGGTCCTTCAACGTGCCAAGAAGAACCATGATAGTCTCTCCTCATACGACAAACACAACCACTGAGAGAGGAGGCATGCACTCTGTTCTCTAAGGCTCAGAGGTAGGCCCAGTGCAGGCTGAATCAGCTCAGAGATATGCTTCCTTTGGTTACATACTGCATTAAAAAACAACAAACAAACAACAAGCCACTTCTCCAGAATACAAGAGTTACTCATGAAAATATAAACTGCTTAATTCCAGAAAATAAAAGCTAAAAACCTAGAAGACCCAGTGTCCATTCCTGGTTGGTTTCTGAACTTGACATGAACCTCAGCAGACCTGGGAAGAGCTAATCTTAAAGAGAAAATGTCTCCATGAGGGGGCCTGTAGGTAAGTCTGTGGGGCAGCAGTTTCTCGATGAGTGATTGATACGTGAGGCCCCAGTTTACTGTAGGCCGGGCCACCCATGGCACACGGCCCTGGATTGCATAAGAAAGCAGACTGAGCAGGCCATTAGAAACAAGCCAATAAGCAGCTTTCCTTTGTAGATTATGCATCCGTTCACATGTCAAGTTCCTGCCCTGACTTCCCTAGATGATGATCACACGTTGGAAGATGAAATAAACCCTTTCTTCTCCAGGTTGCCTTTAGTAATGGTGTTTTATCACAGGGACAGAAACCCTAACTAAGACACCTAGTTATTCAACAGCGAGGTTTCTGTGTAGAGAAATCAGCTGTAGACGAGGAGGTGCTGCCCCTGCACAGACTCTCTTTCCCCCTGAAGATGGAGAGAAAGTCTACAGGCTTGTGAACAACCACAAGGGCACATCCGGGTTAAAGAATACAACTGGGCCCACTCTAAGCCCTGCAGACATCCATGACCGCCTCACTCATCCTATACCATGGCTACAATGTCCCTATTCATTTAGGACTCCTGCAAATCAAGTCTACCATTACTGCTCCCTTAGACCTGTACATTATCAGTGTAACCCAGGCCACACCCAGCCATAATGCACCTTGTGAATGATGGGAAGAAGGTGCCCTTCTTCCTCTTTGCAGCCATCCGTCAGAAAACTGCTGTGAGTTACTGATTGTATGAGATAACAATAGACGTCTTCTCTATGCTCAATTTTTCATAAAAAGGAGTAAGCAACGAACTTGAGAAGCACAGGGTATGACAGTGCCTACTGTCAGGTGATACTGGTGAGCAGAACCCAGTCTGCATCAGCACCACCACGGGTCCGGGCTGTCAGTCTGCATCAGCACCACCACGGGTCCGGGCTGTCAGTCTGCATCAGCACCACCAGGGGTCTGGGCTGTCAGTCTGCATCAGCACCACCACTGGTCCGGGCTGTCAGTCTGTATCAGCACCACCACGGGTCTGGGCTGTACCTTCTTCTCTCCTACTGTACTTCCCAAATCAATACATCCTCTGCTATTCACCACATCTCATGATGATCTCCCTGCCCAGGATGGTTCTTCCTTCTGACCATTATTCCTCTGAGGTGCCTTTCTTAGCCAAGCTTGAGCTCTATGTGTTCCACCTGCTGCTATTTGAAGAATCATCTCCACAAAGCTCCAAGGTCCCTTGAGAAAATAATCAGGAGGCTTATTTTTCTAGACCCACAAAATACTGCACCCAACTGCCATACTTTTCCCTTGTTTCCATTTTTAAATGGAAAAAGGAGGGACACATTAGCATCTCCCCGCAAAATGTCCCTTTCTTTGCTGATCTCTTGTAAAACAAAACAAAACTAAACTAGAGTAGCTGGCACACTCATTTTAAAACCACTTATGAAGAAAACATATTTATTAAAATGTAGTGACTATTTGGCAGTAGGCTATTCTTTGGAAAAGTGTGGAAAAGCAGAACACTTCAACATCCCTATTTCACTGTAGTGCAGAAACACTGGAGCCCTGTGTCTCGTTGTCATTGGAGAACAAGCCAGGCAGAGGTGTTCACCTCGGATCTCTTGACTCAGAGCTCAGTGTAGCCTAGTGAGATTCCAGTAATTAGCAAGAGTTGAGACTGGGGGGAGCCCAAAGATGGCATTTAATAAAAAATAAGCAGAAGTTGGGGAAGTTCATCGTTTAAAAGGGTCTAAGAATTTACTTTAAGAGGCAATGGCTGTCCTTGTACAGGAAGGCTGTCATGGAACTGTAGGCCAGTCTTACTACAAGCCTCAAAGGGCACTTACTAAGTGCCCCTCTTTCTAGAAGGGCAAGGATTCTGTAGACACTTGGTCCAGTGAGAGGTGGACACTCCTCACAGAACACTCCCAAACAGTGCCCCAGAACCTGCTCCAGTCTCCACCCCCTCGGTATGTGTCAAACAGTGCTATCTCCAATTACACACTGTACTTCAGTAGTTTGCATAACTGGTGTTGGGAAAGTGGACTGCAGTGTGTGGATTTCATAGGAAAACACAAGTGAAAAAGGAAAGAAAAGGAAAATGTCAATTCACAAATGGAGGTTTCGATATCAATATCACCAGCCTTCATCTTTTCCAAATATGTGCTTTTCAAATTTATCATTGTTAAGTAAATGACTTCTACAGCAAGAAAGGAGAAATGAACAACCTCAGAGAGAGACCAAATACTATAAGATGACTCTTTTCATGGATAACCTTTTAATTTTTTTAACATCCATCTTCACTTAATATTAGCACTTCCTAGCGAGTGAGATCCAAGAGTCTCAATGGCGTTTTGTAACCTGCAGTCAATCAACTTTTTAATGGTGTATCTGCATTGTGTGTAGTGATGTGTTCTACAAAGACAATTTCTTTCCAGTATATTGTGTACTTTGACCATATTTACCATCCTCCTACCCTCCTTCTGCTTTTATCTAGTAACACACACACTATGTCAAATTGAGGAACCATACATGAGAAAATAACAGCATAGGTTACTTCACTTACGTGAAGCATCATCAAGTTGCTTGCAATTTTTCCATCCCCCCCCCCCCCACGCCGTGGAAGCATTCATAGCTATAAACTCCTTCTGAGAACAACTTTCACTGTAGCCCGTGGACCCTGGTATGTTGTGCTTACATTCTACTTTGACTCTAGGAACTCTTACTCCCCTCCTGATTTCTGAGATGACACGTTCATATTCGTCATTTACTGTGTTCGGTGTCTACACACAGGTGTATTTTCTGGTTTCTCTTCATGCTGACTTCCAGTTTGACTCTACTGATATGAGACAGCATACATGGCATTACTTCTTTTCATATATTTGCTAAAATTTGCTTTGTGCCCTAGAATTTGGTGTAAGAGTACCCCGTGGGTGGCTAGTACAGACATCTACTCTGCAGTGCTGGGGTGGGTGGGATGGTCTATAGATGTCTTTTAGGTCATTTCATCTATAATGCCATTTAATTCTGATGTTTTATTGTGGATTTTGTAGTTAGTTTTGTGAAACTGTGTACACTGATCGAGGCTTTAGGATTTCAATGTCCTCTTAATGGGGTACTCCCTTCATCAGTGTGGCTTCCTTGTTTCTATTTCTTTGCTTATGACATATACTAATATATATCATCAGATAGTAGTATATATAGATAATAATATGCTGTGCCTGCTTGCCTGATAGCTCCATTTGTGTAGAGTTCCTTCCATGCCCTTTCATCATAACACTGTGTTTGTCTTTGCCAATGGTATGTGTTTCAAGTAGGCAACAAACAGTGTCTTATTTCTTAATCCAGGCTGCATCTTCTGATCAGAGAATCGAGGCTATTGACATTCACTTATTACTCAAAGCTCTGTATTAATTCCTGGCATCTCATTTGTTTGTAAAATAATTGGCATTTCCCAATCCTCATTTCTTTACTCTCCTAGTAATTTTTTTTCTTTCCTGTGGCCTCCTAGGTGTGTTTTATTTTATGTTAACAGTTTAGAATATCTTCTACAATACTGGCTGTAAACTCTTAAAATTTATGTTTATCAGAGAAGGATTATTTTCCTCCTTAACTGTGAAGAATAGTTTTGGTGGATATAATAATCCTTATGAGCTTGAAATGTGATACTTTATGCCCTCTTGATTTTTAGTGTCTACTAGGAAATCTTCTGTTATTCTTTCCAGGTTTGCCTATATATATGACTCTGTGCTCTTACTTGTATCTTGAATATTATTGCCTTGCTCTGTGCACTTAGTATTTTAACTGTGATACAGGGTTTTCTTTTCTGGTTTTGTCTGCTCGATGTTCTAAATTCCTGACTCTTATTGGCTATCACTCTCATTGCCATGGTAAATTTTCTGCTATGATTCATCGGACATATTTTCTATGCTTTTACCTTGTTCTTCTTTGTGTCCTTAATTTGTAAATTGCAATGATGTCCCATAGATCTCATATGTTCTGTTAGTACTTTCTTATAATTTTTATCTTTGTCATTTTCTGAATTTTCTACTGTATTTATCCACTGTTCAAGGGCTGATATTCTGCTTTATACTGAATACAATCTGTTGTTCCATTTTATTTGACTTATTCAATGTCTTAGTTTCCTTCCTATTGCTGTGAAGAGACACCATGGCCTAGGCAAATCAAAAATAATGTATTTAATTGGAAGCTTGCTTAAAGTTTCAGAGGGGAGTTCATGATCATCATGGCAGGAAGTAGATAGCCATGGTGCTGGGGCAGTAGCCGAGAATTTTAGGCAGCAGGAGGGGATGAGGAGACAGAGGGCTTGGCATGGGCTTTTGAAACCTCTAAGTCTATTTCCAATAAGACCACACTTCCTAATCCTTCCCAAACAGTTCCACTCCATGGTGATTAAGCATTCAAATATATAAGCCTACTGGGGTTTATTCTTATCCAAACCACTATATTCAACATTTTTCAAATTTCTAAGTATTTTTTTAGCATTTCTATATCTTTATTAAATTTTCTGTTCATCTTCTACACCAACCTCCTTACTTTATTCGGCTGACTGTATTCTCTAACTCAGGAGTTTATTCATGTATGTTTAGCAGAACATTCTTTAGTTATCCTTTCAAATTTTTGTCTGGAATCTCAACTAATTCACTCTCGTTGGAATCCATTACTGAGCAATTGGTAATTTTTGAAAGAACCACGTTGTTTTAATTTTCCATGTTTCTGTATTTCTGTTTTAGAACTTGAGCATAGTTGGGTCATTGGCTTTCTTTTTCTTTTTTAGTTACCTGTTGTTTCAGCTGAACATTTATGGTATTCAGATGAAACTCAGTTGCATTACAACATGGTTGAAGTGTCATGTCTTTTTACCGGAGTAGAGGGTAGCTAAACTTCCAGGCCATGTGTTCAAGGTGCCAGGCTTGATTTCCAGCACCTCTCCAAGAGTAAAATACTAGGAAGTCACTACAGCTGATGGATAGACAAGCTATAACAGTACACTAACGGTCAATTGAAAATTACTGCTATTTAAATTCCAACAATTTTACAAGAGTAAAAGAATAAAGAGAGTATGATATGTAGCTAGGTATTAGTTACAAAGGCAGGGATGCAGAGAAAGTAAGAACAACAAGACTAGTGGTTAGTATTAGAGTAACAAAGCAAAGTGGAGAGAGCCAATGAACTCAGTATTCAATGAAGACAAAGGAGTTCCAGATAAAGGGAGAATAAAAATAGAAAGAATAAGATGAAATCAGATAACGGAAAATAATCCTAGGCTGTAACAGGGAGATCCCTAGCATTAGGCCAACCTGTGCTCTTTAGTAAAGACTACCTGGAACAAAAACAGGTAAAAACACAAAAGAGAAGAGGACAAGACAAAATGGTCTACACGGTTTAAATTAGTTAAAAGTCTATCTCAGGTGCAGGACCTATCGCCATGTGGTCCACTCCGGCTGAAGCCTCAGGCCGTCTGACTCAGTGTTCTCCTTTCATCTAGAGATATTCTGAAGGCCACATCTCAGGGCACATTCCTGACACTTGCTCTTACACCCTAGCTTCACAACAGTGGGTTTGCATAACAAAAACATGTTGGCGGAGTCATGAAATATTCCTCAAGAGTAAAAGGGTTTTGAACATACAACAACCAAAAACTAATGGAAATAAAGCAGAACACAAACCCGCTGAGCTTCTGGCAGTGCTGGCCTGTGTTGCCTGGTATGGCTTCACTTCAGTGTTGGCTCTAAACACGGAGCATTCTCACGTATCTGCACCTGAAGTCTCTGCGTAACACCAACCAATGCAACCTGGAGAACCTTAGCGGAGACTATTTTGTGTTATACACTGTGAGTTACTTACTGTACCAAGTCTTCTGCTCTTATAAAAAGATTTGGTTTGTTTACAGTAAACCCTGTTTGCTATCATTAATCCTAAACAGTTATCAAATTCAATGTCTTGAGATTGTATAAATCCTTTTAGGTTACAATGTCTGGCTTTAAAAATCACTGTTTGAATTGTTAAGCTTAGTTGCATAAAAATCATTCAGCCAACTTTTGCTTAGGTGTAGGAGAGAATTTCCAGTAATTCCTGAATGGTCCTAGGCATGTATGACACTTTGTACTATGAATGCACAGATGACTGTAAAATCAAAATATAAATTAACTCTTAAAAAAACACGGCATATTCTCTTTATTCTGTAAGTTCAAATAACCAGCCAAGATTTAATTATTTATGTAAAAAATGAATAAGCACATCTATCTCATTATCATGTAAGTTTGATAAGGACTTCAATAAATGTAAATTTTAATGTATATCAAAGAATTGTTTTAAAATAAAATTCTTTATAATTTGTGATCAGAAAGTATTTTATTTGCATGCATATTTTATATACTTTACTTACAAGCTTGCTGTTGCATAAATTCTTGGATGAGAGCGGTCATGGGTGGAAAAGTTTGTGGTTTTCTGATTTAGAGGACAAGAGCTCCTCATTCTCTCCTGCCTGAGTTGCTGGCTAGATCTGGAAAGCACAGCCTGGCAAAGCCATTGAGAGCAAAAGCAGAGTCACCCACCATCCAGGACACTGGAAAAGTCCTGCATAAGCTGGGATGGGCTGCTCCCAGGAAAGAACAACTGGCTTCCAGTAACAACTGAGACCTGCCCATTGGGCATCAACTGAAGTCATCACAAATCAGGTCAGGAATCACAAGTGATATATCCATGAAATGCCTGGGATGGCCAGGAACATTTGGGGTATCTCAAATAGATTAAAAACCCTGTCTGTGATTTCTTCTGATATCAACTTAGGTGTTGGGTTATTTTCATAAAACTCAACAGAAAATCTATGTCAAAACTTTTAAATCACAAAACATTCACATTACTGTCTTCAGGGTGTGTGTGTTGCTCATGCACAAGTGCACCTATTCACACTCTAGGAAAGATTTACACTCTTCATGCCAACTTCAGCACGTGCTCTGGCTACAAGTCAGCCTTGCCTCTGCTTCCTCAGGGAATGTTTGGGTGACAGAGAGTCCTGTATCCAAACAGTCTCTACGATTTAAAAGTTAGAGTCACCCATCTGCCACAAGTGACAGTGCCAACTGCTGAGGACAGAGTGAACAGTGATTCCAAGCACCGTGCTAATTCTCTGCATTCAGGAGTTATTAAAAAACTGAAAATGATTGATGTCTGCCATCTCATCAACACTGTCTCCCACTAAATTACCATTGAGGAGCTCAGATTGCATGTAGAATGGGTGACAGGTGTTCTGGGATGCCTACTGAGTGACACTTGTTTCAGCAAAGGTGGGTTCTCTTAAGGGAGGGTCTCACCCTCAAAATATTTCCTGTGAAGCTCATAAGACTTCATTATGTCTTAATAAGACTTTGGATTCATGTTCCTGTTCCAAAAGTGAGAAGGAGGAATTATACTTACACACACATCTATTACACATATATATGTATCTAAGTTATATTATATAAGTTATATATATATGTAATAGATATAAACATATCATATATACATATATGTATATGTACATATATATATAGATACATACACATTATGTATACATATATTCATTATATATGTATATATAATGTATATACATTATGCCTGTACATTATATATGCACATATATGTTTTATATTTATATATATATATATCCCTTATATATTCACCTAACAAAATAAAATTATTACTTATATTATGATAGCCCAGAAACTATAGGATTATGTAGGACTTGAATGAGTTAAAGTTTTACTTCTACAGTAAGGAAGTCACTGAATTCTGCTAGCTGGGTAGAGCCTCTCCCTGCTCTCCTGAGAAGAACCAGGCTTGCAAGTACTGCCTTATGAAGTCACTGCCACACTTCTGGTCAAAACACGGATCCTGTTTGCTAAGGGCAGGAGGTTGGAAGTACTCCCTGCAATGTTTGCTCCAGAAATCATGTCTAACTGGGACAGAAACTTCCCTCTGTGGGCATGGGGACTCAGTCACATTAACAGATTCAACACTGTTTTCCGACCTATGAAAGTTGTAAGAAACCATGGGCTTGTTGTACTGGACCCAGCTGAGGTCAAAGGCACTAGGGACACCCCCACCACCCAGGGGAGGAAAGACCAGGTCCTCCCCCGTGCTGTCTGCCTACAGGTGATCCATACTAAGGGTGACGGCCATGCACCAGGGATGGGAACCTACGCACCTCCTACCTATAAATTTCTTGGCCCACCCCTGAATAAACGACCTCTGTTTCCACCAGACGGAGTCCCAGGACTGATTCATTGCATCTCGTTCATTAGTTCTCAGCACGGGGAATCAGAGTCCACCATGATCCCAGAACCCTGTCTCCCCCCTCCCGTGCTCCCCCAGCACAGGCTCCCTGTGCCTGGCCAGTACAGGGGAGAACTGGTGGAAACTCAGCTGGCTGTAGGCCGGGACAGAGAGGTAACAGACCATCACAGGAGCCATACTAACGTGGGCTGAGGTTAAGCTTTTTTTTTTTTTTTCCCAAAGCATGAGCTTTAGCCCAGGCCAACAAAGCTGAGTTCCTCCGGTCCCCGAGCTGGTCAGTATGCCTGTAACAAGTGTGGCATCTGGCTCAACAAATCAGCCATTTACTAGTCCTGGTGGGCCCGAGAGCACTAATGTGTGAACACCAGTTCTCCAGTGGGTGCAAAGACACAGGATTGTTTCCTATGGTTGGTGGGAATACCTACATTTGGAGAGAGGTCCTGAGTTCTCTCAGTGTTGGGTGAAGATGACTAACGACTCGTCTCGAGACATGCAGTTAGAAGCACAACTCCCGAATTCAGGGATTATTTCAGCACATCACATCTTTTAGGGATTTACTCTTCCTATTCTAATTAGGACAGATATTTAATTAGCAAATTCTTATCTCTAAAGGGAAATATTGACTTGAAGACAACCATTTTCAGCCACAAGACTGTAAACACAACCTGGCAAACTGGTATTAACCAGCCTCATTAGGAAAGAAATTTTTAAAAAGCCAACCAATTTTTTTCTATAACAAAACACCACCCAAGACAACAGTTAGGAAGTATCAACTCTTTCCCTCTCTCCTTCTCACATTCCCAAGGCCTGTGAGGTGGCTTTGGCATTGACATAAACATTGAAAGGTTCATCTTTAAGTGAACTGGCAGTGAGACAATCCCTGGTCTTTACTGATCTCGGTGCAGGTAGGTCAGATAAACAGACTCATAAATATATGCTATTGATATTGTTACATTAGCACATGTGAATAATCAGATTTAATCAGCTCGAAGTAAGTGGAGAGACATCTGAGAACTAAGAGAGAGCAGGTGGGTCTCTGGCTTATGCAGAAATCTTAGAACGGGCAGCATTTTCCGGGAGCCTCTGTCTCCCTGGCAGCTGCAGTGTCAGCGGGCACTGATCTATCATCATTACTCTCTGGTTCACACTGGCTGCTGGGGACATCAATATGAGGACAAGGGAGTCATGGCATGGCGGGGAAGATACTTAGGAATGCAACGAGATTAGGGAAAAGGAATGGAGTGAATGAAGCACAAGACTAAAGAGATGTGAGCTAAGGGCATGAGATTAAAGGAAATTTTCAGAAAATATTGGAGCGTTGCTTTTTAGGACCAAGTAGTAAACTGCTTCTAATAACGTATTGCTTTACATAATACAGTTGTATTTCAGTATTATGTGTGGCTAACGCACTTTGAAAATCATTCGTTTGGATAGATCTGCAAATAGATTTTGAAGTGAATTTAAGCATCAGAAAGAATTTAGTGGATATACATATTGATGCAGCGGGTCAGGACCTGGAGGCAGTGAGAGGAGAAAGGCTCTGCTCCTGACTAGGGTTCGTGCAATCGCCATAAGGTCAAGTACGCATCCATAACCACAATGGCAGACAGCAGGGCAGCTGCAGAAGGGGTGATCTCCATACCTGTAACATATCTCGTGTGCCTCAAGAAAGCCAGAAGGGCTCTCCAATCTCTTGGTTTTGTTCAGATTATTCAGACTTCCTCTATTTTAATGTAATATAGATATAGTGCTCCAATAGGATTCTGTCTTGATAAGTATTTATTCAGCTGCATTCTAAAGTTTAAGCCATTGTCCTGGGAATTTGTTGGGAAAAGTTAACTTTTTAAAGGTTTCTGAATATAAAGATACAATCAAACCAGAATGAAATTCTTCCTGAATACAAATGTCCAGGATTTCCCAAGTGGAACACTCACAGATATGAGACGGAGGGAAACAAAAATGGCTCCACATCTAAACTCCAGAGCTCTGTGCTATAGAAACAGCTCTGAATTTCTTCCTGAAGGCAAAATGCTCTTCTTAATCCGGGCAGTATTTGAATTAACAATGTGGAAGAATTTTTTAATGAAATTTTTGTACCTCACTAATTGGGATACTAGACCTTTCATGAGGTCTCACAGAAATATGAATAGCCATGGTTGAGTTATCACTAAGGCTTTTCTGAATAACTAATTTAGAATTCTTAGTTTAGTTTCAACCCATTTGGTTGAAAGCAGCAAAAGTGGGAAAGAATGTGTCAAATCAGCCAACTGTTACAGAAAACATTCTCCTCCGTGTCCTTAAGGGGTTGGTGTTGGGAGTTCCACAGTGAGATCCAAATGCAAGACCCTTGTCTAAATGCTAGCGACTATTTGTATAGTTCTCCTTCATCTCCCTGCCTATTTTACAGCCTCTCTAGATGACCTATAATGCCTAACATGACACAAATACAATAGTCGTCATAGTGTGTTGTTTAGAAATAATGACAAACATAAGTCTTATTCGATATAGATGTAATTTAAAACTATTTAGTACCCAAAGTTGGTTGGATGTAGGGATGCAGAGCTCCTATCACGAATTTAAACTAACCTGAACACTGCCATGGTTACCTCTGTATTTTCACTGTAGTATAACTGCAATATAATTTTCCATTAATAATAGAAAACACAGAGGTTACTTAAGAAACATACAGTAAATCAAGCAAAAAAGCCAGCCATTGAGGTGAACAAGACCCTGAATGCTCCATCAATCTGCAAATCAGCCCAGGTGATTAACATATATATCATTACACATTGGGGGGTTAGTTGATTATTGAGATGCTAAGACTCTTTAAATGTTATCAATGGTTCCTTGGCTTCTAATCCACAAAGGAGTACACTCACATAATGACTGCAAAAATCTTTGCTGTAGTTTTATTTTCCAGGCAAACACAAACTGTACTGGTTTTAGACGCAGTCCAGGTTTTTGTTTTATAGGTGGTTACTCAAAGGTTCTTATTTTTATGACAAAACAGCATACGGTGCCACAAAAGCAAACTTCTCTGTGTCTTTCCTGAGTCATTATTACCAGGGACATGGCTCATAAAGCACAAGGAGAGGCCACCACTTTTGTAGAGGCATTTGAAGCAAACGCCCAGGATAGTTAAGGTCTATAATCATAGGCGGAGCTCCTACTTGAAAACAGAGAGGTTTTTCAGAACAATAAAGATGGTCTTCTTGAGACAGTGTCCCCCTGTGTCTGCTGGGCTAGTCTAGGGATGCCCTCCTCTGCCTCACACTCCTGAGAGCTGCGACTGCAGCACGCCCCCTGCAGCAGCCCCCCTTCACACAGTCTACGCCATACCAACCCGGCAGTTCTTGCCAGCAGGCACGTCTACACTGCTACCTTTTCTCCTTCCTGACACAAAGCCCTCACTCGTGGTCTCCTCCTGAGATATGGCACAATGGATGGACATGTTAAACAGCATTCAATTGTTAGTCTCGAAGACGAAGACACAGCTGGTAATGTCTGTCTATTTGTTTTAAAGACAGTCCTGGCAATCGGTTTTTGCTAAGGCTGTGATAGCCCCACATGCATTCTCCAGACTGTTTCGGCTTGTTCTGTGACTTTACAGAGGCCGTGGTGAATGTGTACGAGGTGGCCAGAGCTTGCTTATTTGGTGCTGCAGTGGCCACCCCTATCTTAGCTCCTCACAGGAACAGGAAGGGCTCATTGCTCTCCTGGCTTCCAGACACTGTGAAAGGGTAGGGAAGGAGGGATGAGGGCAGACCACAGTGACACTGGAGAAGGACCGCATGAAGTGCTCTGAAATCTGCAGCCAGGCCTCCCCAAAGCTGCATGTGATTAAACATGTGACGTTCGCCATCCACTTGGTAAGTGTACTACATGAATTCACTCTGTGTGTCAGTTTTTGGAAAAGGCTATTAGGCTGTGAATGTGTGGAGAAGACAAGAGCTTTAGAATCTGTAGGACATGTGCACATGTAGACAGCTGACATTTCCATTTCTTAAGAAGTCGTGACATTATATAAAGCTTCTGCTTCTGAAACAGATAGAGCCAAAACTGTTCATTGCAAAACACAGACAAGGAGCACGCTGTGGAAGGCTCCTCGTAAACATCTCGGGATAAGAAAGCCATCTCACGATGCTCTGAGAAGTCTGGTCTTCTGGCCACTCCCGCTCTGGGACCTGACAGCAGTCTGACTCAGACTGGTGCTGAGCCTGGTCCTGTGCCAGTCCAGCCATCTGCTGTCGGCTCACAAACGGAATCACAGTGGGAAAGAAAGTTTGCGTGGAGGTGCCATTCCCATATGCATCCACTCCACAGACCGCAGGTGTAGCTGTGCTTCGTGGAACACCGAGCACCAAGCAAGACTGGAGAGCATACTGCACAGCACTTCTGGGATTGCTCCCAGTATTAGATACATGTCACATTAGCATGAAAACATATGGCCTTTGATATTCAGTCTCCACTGTCACAGAGACTTTGAGATCAGAGGTTCCTCGTTTTACCTTCCTTTACGAGTCAGCATCCACTCAGGACACTATCACACTGTGGTGATTTGGGAGCGTTATTTTAATTCTTAATGCAAATTTATTTTCAACAGATGTGGTTCTGAATCTATTACATTAAGTGAGCAGGAGAAAAGCATACGACATTTTCCTGGTTTCTGGCTGAAATCCCGCAGGCTGCTGGGTGCCCCACACTAGGGCAAGGGCCAAGCCAATCTCCACTCATCGCTGGTCTCCAGCCCAGGGGAGGGCATCACCAGGCATCGGTACCCTGTGTTGTAGCCCAAAGGCCACGGGTGTCTTTTTGATGCCCAACCCCTACGAGTGTTCAGGCACGATCCACACTTTCCCACGTCTCCGAAGCATCCCCACCCCTAGAACACTCCTTCTGAAAGCTTTGGGGTTTCTAAGGTCATGTCCCATGGCATCCTGGCTTCCTAGCCCTCTCTGTTGCACTGCTCTTCCCTGCTGCTTGGCTGGGACCAGGGGGACTGCGGGAGTTTAAGTGCTGT
>JAMJFZ010003892.1:0-83565 GCA_026225945.1 Cricetomys ansorgei
CCACATTGGTTGTGCCCGCTGCATGAGAATTGCTGCCTCATATGCACAGGCCCTGTTAGAACCTTCTGTTTCTCTTAAGTGTTTGGGTGCTCAGGATCAAACCCAGGACTTTGTGAATCCTGGAGAGGTACGATCCAAACATTTCCTTTGCTTTCCTTTCGTTTCCTTTCCTTGTCTTTTCTATTCATTCCCTTTCAGTTTTTTGAGATAGGATCTATCTGAGCTCCCCTCACAGACAACCCATGCTTCTGCTTCAAGCACTGTTGCAGCTCGGTGACAGGCCCATGTCCACAAGCGTGGCAGAACGTTTCTACCAGCAATGAAGAAATCAGATGATGGAGATGTGCTGGCATCCAAAGGGAGAGTTGTTTTCTACAAAATCACCTCCAGAGCATTTATGATGCCTGCTTGCCCTAGCAGGGGCCTGGATTCAGTACTCAGTGTCTACATGCTAGCTCCTACATGTGGCTACCGTTCCAGTGGTTCGAACATCCAGTCTGCTGACCCTTGAAAGAAGCAGCTGGTGTAAGTGAAAAAGCTGACATTGACCCATAATGGAGGAGGGCTCCTTGATCTTGCCTACTGCAAAGATGCAAAGGGGAGCATCAGCCACAAGTTCCTGTGAGCAGAAAGAACCCGGGACAAAACAGGAAGGGGTTCGTGGAATTTAAGAACAGGGACCCAGTGGCTCAGCAGAAGGATCAGGAGTCACGGGTGGGAGTGCAAATGAGCAGGGTCTGAAGAAGGGAGGTTTTCAGGGCAGCGAGAAGAGGCTATCCATGTGTCCCGAAGGGTCCCTGAATGGATTCTCTGAACCCTTCTGCCCCAGCAATGAGCTTGTTTGCTCATTGCTGGGGCAGAAGGGTTCAGAGTCCAGGCGTGAAGGAGCCTCCGTGGAAGTTGCCTGCCTCCGCAGAGTTAGCCAGGAGCCAAATGTTGGCACTTGAGCCCCAGTTGAAAGTTACTGCCTTGGTCTCAAGCCGGTCTGGAAGCTTAACCCTCGCGTCACAGGGGACTGGAGATGTTTTGGAAGGCATTTGCATGCCTGTGTCTCAGGGAAACACGGTCGGTGTGCCCGAAATAGTGGATTCCGTGATTGGAACAGTGCATGGCGTTTCTCGATTTACAGGACAAAGTCAGAAATGAACACCACATCCTGAGGGGATCGTCGTGGGCTTGGAAAGATCATTGACATCTGTTCTTGGCAAAAGGGGTCATAAAATAAAATGGCCAAAGCGGCTGTTTACAAGTCCGAAGTGACCCTACAATATTTGATTCAGGACCCACAAAATACCGACTCTCCACAATCACTACGGTCTGATCACGATCTGCTGTCGAGCATGATTCAGTCAGCTGTGACTTGTTTCTACACAGTGGTTGTCAAACTTCCTGCGACTGCCACACTTGAAGACAATTCCTCGTGTTGTGAGAACCCCAACAATGAAATTATTCTGTTGCTAACTTGTAAGTGTTGTTTTGCAAAGCTACTTCTATCAAACGTATTGCAAATGTCTGACATGCAGCAGTTCTTAATCGAAACCTGGGACACAGTCGCCTCAAGCCCCAACTGGCTTGAGCCCCTCAGCATGAGAATTGCTGGCCTATATGCACAGGCCCTTTTATAACCTTTGGTTTCCTTTAAGTGGTTGAGTGTTCAGAATCAAACCCAGGACTTTGTGAATACTTGAGAGGTACGACCCGAACCTTTTCTTCCTTTTTTCCTTTTCATTTCTTTTCCTTCTTTCTTTTCTATTGTTTCGTTTCTAAATTTCCGAGTCAGGATCGTTCCTGGTTCTCTGCTCATACATTCCATCCTTCCGACTCAGTCACCCTTGTGTTTCGGTACAGGCTGTGTCCCCAAGCATTGCAGACCTTCTTCCAAACAATGATGGGATCAGAAGGTGGAGATGTGCAGGCATCATATATGAGAATTTTTTTCTCCAAGAAAACCTGCAAGCGTTTATGATGTCTGAGTGACCTCGCAGGGGCCTGGATTCAGTCCTCAGCATCTAGATGGTAGCCGCTCTATGTGGCTACCTTTGCAGAAGTTCCAACATCCACATTGGTGACCCCTGCAGAGACCAGCTCCTGTAAGTTAAAAAGCTGACATTGACCCGTAATGGTGGAGGGCTCCTTGATCTTGCCCCGGGGAAAAAAGCAAAGAGTAGAGTCAGCCACAAGATCTTGTAAGCAGAAAGAACCAGGGAAAGGACCGGAAGGGGTTCCTGGAATTTTAGAGAGAGGACCCTGGGGCTCAGCAGGAGGATCAGGACGCACGGGTGAGGGTGCGCCTGAGCATAGTCAGAAGAAGGGAGGTTCTCATGGCGGCGAGAAGAGGCTCACCACGTGTCCGGAAGGGTCCTTGAATGAATTCTCTGAACCCTTCTGCCCCAGCCATGAGCAGTTACTGCTCATGGCTGGGGCAGAAGGGTTCAGAGGGCAACCATGAAGGCAACTCCCTGGAAGCTGCCTGCCTCCGCAGTGGCAGTCTGCTGCCACACGGTGGCGCACGTGTCCCACTTGATAGTAACTGCATCTGTCTCAAGCTGGTCTGGAGGCTGAACCCTAGCTTCACAGGGGACTGGAGATGTTTTTGAAGCCATTCACATGATTGTGTCTCATGGACACACAGTCGGTTTGCCCGAAATAGTGTATTCCATGGTGGGAACAACGCATGGCGCTTCTCGAGTTACAGGACAAAGTTCAGAAATGAACACCACATCCTGAGGGGATCAGCGTTGGGTTCGAAAGAACATTGACACCTGTTCATGGCAAAAGGGGTCATAAAGAGAAATGACCAAAGTGGCTGTTTACATGTCCGAAATGCCCCTACAATATTTGATTCAGCACCCCCAGTATAGCAAGTCTCCACAATCACTAAGGGCTGATCATGATCTGCTATGGAGCATGATTCACTCAGGTGTGACTTATTTCTACACAGTGGTTCTCAACCTTCCTAAGACCGCCACACTTGAATACACTTTCTCGTGTTGTGGGGACCCCGATAATGAAGTTCTTCTGTTGCTAATTAGCAACTTTTGTTTTGCGAAGCAACTTGTATGAATCTTAATGCAAATGTCTGACACGCAGCAGTTCTTAATCGAATCCTGGGACAATGTTCTTCACGCTCCACATTGGTTGTGCCCGCTGCATGAGAATTGCTGCCTCATATGCACAGGCCCTGTTAGAACCTTCTGTTTCTCTTAAGTGTTTGGGTGCTCAGGATCAAACCCAGGACTTTGTGAATCCTGGAGAGGTACGATCCAAACATTTCCTTTGCTTTCCTTTCGTTTCCTTTCCTTGTCTTTTCTATTCATTCCCTTTCAGTTTTTTGAGATAGGATCTATCTGAGCTCCCCTCACAGACAACCCATGCTTCTGCTTCAAGCACTGTTGCAGCTCGGTGACAGGCCCATGTCCACAAGCGTGGCAGAACGTTTCTACCAGCAATGAAGAAATCAGATGATGGAGATGTGCTGGCATCCAAAGGGAGAGTTGTTTTCTACAAAATCACCTCCAGAGCATTTATGATGCCTGCTTGCCCTAGCAGGGGCCTGGATTCAGTACTCAGTGTCTACATGCTAGCTCCTACATGTGGCTACCGTTCCAGTGGTTCGAACATCCAGTCTGCTGACCCTTGAAAGAAGCAGCTGGTGTAAGTGAAAAAGCTGACATTGACCCATAATGGAGGAGGGCTCCTTGATCTTGCCTACTGCAAAGATGCAAAGGGGAGCATCAGCCACAAGTTCCTGTGAGCAGAAAGAACCCGGGACAAAACAGGAAGGGGTTCGTGGAATTTAAGAACAGGGACCCAGTGGCTCAGCAGAAGGATCAGGAGTCACGGGTGGGAGTGCAAATGAGCAGGGTCTGAAGAAGGGAGGTTTTCAGGGCAGCGAGAAGAGGCTATCCATGTGTCCCGAAGGGTCCCTGAATGGATTCTCTGAACCCTTCTGCCCCAGCAATGAGCTTGTTTGCTCATTGCTGGGGCAGAAGGGTTCAGAGTCCAGGCGTGAAGGAGCCTCCGTGGAAGTTGCCTGCCTCCGCAGAGTTAGCCAGGAGCCAAATGTTGGCACTTGAGCCCCAGTTGAAAGTTACTGCCTTGGTCTCAAGCCGGTCTGGAAGCTTAACCCTCGCGTCACAGGGGACTGGAGATGTTTTGGAAGGCATTTGCATGCCTGTGTCTCAGGGAAACACGGTCGGTGTGCCCGAAATAGTGGATTCCGTGATTGGAACAGTGCATGGCGTTTCTCGATTTACAGGACAAAGTCAGAAATGAACACCACATCCTGAGGGGATCGTCGTGGGCTTGGAAAGATCATTGACATCTGTTCTTGGCAAAAGGGGTCATAAAATAAAATGGCCAAAGCGGCTGTTTACAAGTCCGAAGTGACCCTACAATATTTGATTCAGGACCCACAAAATACCGACTCTCCACAATCACTACGGTCTGATCACGATCTGCTGTCGAGCATGATTCAGTCAGCTGTGACTTGTTTCTACACAGTGGTTGTCAAACTTCCTGCGACTGCCACACTTGAAGACAATTCCTCGTGTTGTGAGAACCCCAACAATGAAATTATTCTGTTGCTAACTTGTAAGTGTTGTTTTGCAAAGCTACTTCTATCAAACGTATTGCAAATGTCTGACATGCAGCAGTTCTTAATCGAAACCTGGGACACAGTCGCCAAGCCCCAACTGGCTTGAGCCCCTCAGCATGAGAATTGCTGGCCTATATGCACAGGCCCTTTTATAACCTTTGGTTTCCTTTAAGTGGTTGAGTGTTCAGAATCAAACCCAGGACTTTGTGAATACTTGAGAGGTACGACCCGAACCTTTTCTTCCTTTTTTCCTTTTCATTTCTTTTCCTTCTTTCTTTTCTATTGTTTCGTTTCTAAATTTCCGAGTCAGGATCGTTCCTGGTTCTCTGCTCATACATTCCATCCTTCCGACTCAGTCACCCTTGTGTTTCGGTACAGGCTGTGTCCCCAAGCATTGCAGACCTTCTTCCAAACAATGATGGGATCAGAAGGTGGAGATGTGCAGGCATCATATATGAGAATTTTTTTCTCCAAGAAAACCTGCAAGCGTTTATGATGTCTGAGTGACCTCGCAGGGGCCTGGATTCAGTCCTCAGCATCTAGATGGTAGCCGCTCTATGTGGCTACCTTTGCAGAAGTTCCAACATCCACATTGGTGACCCCTGCAGAGACCAGCTCCTGTAAGTTAAAAAGCTGACATTGACCCGTAATGGTGGAGGGCTCCTTGATCTTGCCCCGGGGAAAAAAGCAAAGAGTAGAGTCAGCCACAAGATCTTGTAAGCAGAAAGAACCAGGGAAAGGACCGGAAGGGGTTCCTGGAATTTTAGAGAGAGGACCCTGGGGCTCAGCAGGAGGATCAGGACGCACGGGTGAGGGTGCGCCTGAGCATAGTCAGAAGAAGGGAGGTTCTCATGGCGGCGAGAAGAGGCTCACCACGTGTCCGGAAGGGTCCTTGAATGAATTCTCTGAACCCTTCTGCCCCAGCCATGAGCAGTTACTGCTCATGGCTGGGGCAGAAGGGTTCAGAGGGCAACCATGAAGGCAACTCCCTGGAAGCTGCCTGCCTCCGCAGTGGCAGTCTGCTGCCACACGGTGGCGCACGTGTCCCACTTGATAGTAACTGCATCTGTCTCAAGCTGGTCTGGAGGCTGAACCCTAGCTTCACAGGGGACTGGAGATGTTTTTGAAGCCATTCACATGATTGTGTCTCATGGACACACAGTCGGTTTGCCCGAAATAGTGTATTCCATGGTGGGAACAACGCATGGCGCTTCTCGAGTTACAGGACAAAGTTCAGAAATGAACACCACATCCTGAGGGGATCAGCGTTGGGTTCGAAAGAACATTGACACCTGTTCATGGCAAAAGGGGTCATAAAGAGAAATGACCAAAGTGGCTGTTTACATGTCCGAAATGCCCCTACAATATTTGATTCAGCACCCCCAGTATAGCAAGTCTCCACAATCACTAAGGGCTGATCATGATCTGCTATGGAGCATGATTCACTCAGGTGTGACTTATTTCTACACAGTGGTTCTCAACCTTCCTAAGACCGCCACACTTGAATACACTTTCTCGTGTTGTGGGGACCCCGATAATGAAGTTCTTCTGTTGCTAATTAGCAACTTTTGTTTTGCGAAGCAACTTGTATGAATCTTAATGCAAATGTCTGACACGCAGCAGTTCTTAATCGAATCCTGGGACAATGTTCTTCACGCTCCACATTGGTTGTGCCCGCTGCATGAGAATTGCTGCCTCATATGCACAGGCCCTGTTAGAACCTTCTGTTTCTCTTAAGTGTTTGGGTGCTCAGGATCAAACCCAGGACTTTGTGAATCCTGGAGAGGTACGATCCAAACATTTCCTTTGCTTTCCTTTCGTTTCCTTTCCTTGTCTTTTCTATTCATTCCCTTTCAGTTTTTTGAGATAGGATCTATCTGAGCTCCCCTCACAGACAACCCATGCTTCTGCTTCAAGCACTGTTGCAGCTCGGTGACAGGCCCATGTCCACAAGCGTGGCAGAACGTTTCTACCAGCAATGAAGAAATCAGATGATGGAGATGTGCTGGCATCCAAAGGGAGAGTTGTTTTCTACAAAATCACCTCCAGAGCATTTATGATGCCTGCTTGCCCTAGCAGGGGCCTGGATTCAGTACTCAGTGTCTACATGCTAGCT
This sequence comes from Cricetomys ansorgei, assembly GCA_026225945.1. Classification (NCBI taxonomy): domain Eukaryota; kingdom Metazoa; phylum Chordata; class Mammalia; order Rodentia; family Nesomyidae; genus Cricetomys; species Cricetomys ansorgei. The sequence goes on from JAMJFZ010003892.1 coordinate 6,714, forward strand.
CCTACATGTGGCTACCGTTCCAGTGGTTCGAACATCCAGTCTGCTGACCCTTGAAAGAAGCAGCTGGTGTAAGTGAAAAAGCTGACATTGACCCATAATGGAGGAGGGCTCCTTGATCTTGCCTACTGCAAAGATGCAAAGGGGAGCATCAGCCACAAGTTCCTGTGAGCAGAAAGAACCCGGGACAAAACAGGAAGGGGTTCGTGGAATTTAAGAACAGGGACCCAGTGGCTCAGCAGAAGGATCAGGAGTCACGGGTGGGAGTGCAAATGAGCAGGGTCTGAAGAAGGGAGGTTTTCAGGGCAGCGAGAAGAGGCTATCCATGTGTCCCGAAGGGTCCCTGAATGGATTCTCTGAACCCTTCTGCCCCAGCAATGAGCTTGTTTGCTCATTGCTGGGGCAGAAGGGTTCAGAGTCCAGGCGTGAAGGAGCCTCCGTGGAAGTTGCCTGCCTCCGCAGAGTTAGCCAGGAGCCAAATGTTGGCACTTGAGCCCCAGTTGAAAGTTACTGCCTTGGTCTCAAGCCGGTCTGGAAGCTTAACCCTCGCGTCACAGGGGACTGGAGATGTTTTGGAAGGCATTTGCATGCCTGTGTCTCAGGGAAACACGGTCGGTGTGCCCGAAATAGTGGATTCCGTGATTGGAACAGTGCATGGCGTTTCTCGATTTACAGGACAAAGTCAGAAATGAACACCACATCCTGAGGGGATCGTCGTGGGCTTGGAAAGATCATTGACATCTGTTCTTGGCAAAAGGGGTCATAAAATAAAATGGCCAAAGCGGCTGTTTACAAGTCCGAAGTGACCCTACAATATTTGATTCAGGACCCACAAAATACCGACTCTCCACAATCACTACGGTCTGATCACGATCTGCTGTCGAGCATGATTCAGTCAGCTGTGACTTGTTTCTACACAGTGGTTGTCAAACTTCCTGCGACTGCCACACTTGAAGACAATTCCTCGTGTTGTGAGAACCCCAACAATGAAATTATTCTGTTGCTAACTTGTAAGTGTTGTTTTGCAAAGCTACTTCTATCAAACGTATTGCAAATGTCTGACATGCAGCAGTTCTTAATCGAAACCTGGGACACAGTCGCCTCAAGCCCCAACTGGCTTGAGCCCCTCAGCATGAGAATTGCTGGCCTATATGCACAGGCCCTTTTATAACCTTTGGTTTCCTTTAAGTGGTTGAGTGTTCAGAATCAAACCCAGGACTTTGTGAATACTTGAGAGGTACGACCCGAACCTTTTCTTCCTTTTTTCCTTTTCATTTCTTTTCCTTCTTTCTTTTCTATTGTTTCGTTTCTAAATTTCCGAGTCAGGATCGTTCCTGGTTCTCTGCTCATACATTCCATCCTTCCGACTCAGTCACCCTTGTGTTTCGGTACAGGCTGTGTCCCCAAGCATTGCAGACCTTCTTCCAAACAATGATGGGATCAGAAGGTGGAGATGTGCAGGCATCATATATGAGAATTTTTTTCTCCAAGAAAACCTGCAAGCGTTTATGATGTCTGAGTGACCTCGCAGGGGCCTGGATTCAGTCCTCAGCATCTAGATGGTAGCCGCTCTATGTGGCTACCTTTGCAGAAGTTCCAACATCCACATTGGTGACCCCTGCAGAGACCAGCTCCTGTAAGTTAAAAAGCTGACATTGACCCGTAATGGTGGAGGGCTCCTTGATCTTGCCCCGGGGAAAAAAGCAAAGAGTAGAGTCAGCCACAAGATCTTGTAAGCAGAAAGAACCAGGGAAAGGACCGGAAGGGGTTCCTGGAATTTTAGAGAGAGGACCCTGGGGCTCAGCAGGAGGATCAGGACGCACGGGTGAGGGTGCGCCTGAGCATAGTCAGAAGAAGGGAGGTTCTCATGGCGGCGAGAAGAGGCTCACCACGTGTCCGGAAGGGTCCTTGAATGAATTCTCTGAACCCTTCTGCCCCAGCCATGAGCAGTTACTGCTCATGGCTGGGGCAGAAGGGTTCAGAGGGCAACCATGAAGGCAACTCCCTGGAAGCTGCCTGCCTCCGCAGTGGCAGTCTGCTGCCACACGGTGGCGCACGTGTCCCACTTGATAGTAACTGCATCTGTCTCAAGCTGGTCTGGAGGCTGAACCCTAGCTTCACAGGGGACTGGAGATGTTTTTGAAGCCATTCACATGATTGTGTCTCATGGACACACAGTCGGTTTGCCCGAAATAGTGTATTCCATGGTGGGAACAACGCATGGCGCTTCTCGAGTTACAGGACAAAGTTCAGAAATGAACACCACATCCTGAGGGGATCAGCGTTGGGTTCGAAAGAACATTGACACCTGTTCATGGCAAAAGGGGTCATAAAGAGAAATGACCAAAGTGGCTGTTTACATGTCCGAAATGCCCCTACAATATTTGATTCAGCACCCCCAGTATAGCAAGTCTCCACAATCACTAAGGGCTGATCATGATCTGCTATGGAGCATGATTCACTCAGGTGTGACTTATTTCTACACAGTGGTTCTCAACCTTCCTAAGACCGCCACACTTGAATACACTTTCTCGTGTTGTGGGGACCCCGATAATGAAGTTCTTCTGTTGCTAATTAGCAACTTTTGTTTTGCGAAGCAACTTGTATGAATCTTAATGCAAATGTCTGACACGCAGCAGTTCTTAATCGAATCCTGGGACAATGTTCTTCACGCTCCACATTGGTTGTGCCCGCTGCATGAGAATTGCTGCCTCATATGCACAGGCCCTGTTAGAACCTTCTGTTTCTCTTAAGTGTTTGGGTGCTCAGGATCAAACCCAGGACTTTGTGAATCCTGGAGAGGTACGATCCAAACATTTCCTTTGCTTTCCTTTCGTTTCCTTTCCTTGTCTTTTCTATTCATTCCCTTTCAGTTTTTTGAGATAGGATCTATCTGAGCTCCCCTCACAGACAACCCATGCTTCTGCTTCAAGCACTGTTGCAGCTCGGTGACAGGCCCATGTCCACAAGCGTGGCAGAACGTTTCTACCAGCAATGAAGAAATCAGATGATGGAGATGTGCTGGCATCCAAAGGGAGAGTTGTTTTCTACAAAATCACCTCCAGAGCATTTATGATGCCTGCTTGCCCTAGCAGGGGCCTGGATTCAGTACTCAGTGTCTACATGCTAGCTCCTACATGTGGCTACCGTTCCAGTGGTTCGAACATCCAGTCTGCTGACCCTTGAAAGAAGCAGCTGGTGTAAGTGAAAAAGCTGACATTGACCCATAATGGAGGAGGGCTCCTTGATCTTGCCTACTGCAAAGATGCAAAGGGGAGCATCAGCCACAAGTTCCTGTGAGCAGAAAGAACCCGGGACAAAACAGGAAGGGGTTCGTGGAATTTAAGAACAGGGACCCAGTGGCTCAGCAGAAGGATCAGGAGTCACGGGTGGGAGTGCAAATGAGCAGGGTCTGAAGAAGGGAGGTTTTCAGGGCAGCGAGAAGAGGCTATCCATGTGTCCCGAAGGGTCCCTGAATGGATTCTCTGAACCCTTCTGCCCCAGCAATGAGCTTGTTTGCTCATTGCTGGGGCAGAAGGGTTCAGAGTCCAGGCGTGAAGGAGCCTCCGTGGAAGTTGCCTGCCTCCGCAGAGTTAGCCAGGAGCCAAATGTTGGCACTTGAGCCCCAGTTGAAAGTTACTGCCTTGGTCTCAAGCCGGTCTGGAAGCTTAACCCTCGCGTCACAGGGGACTGGAGATGTTTTGGAAGGCATTTGCATGCCTGTGTCTCAGGGAAACACGGTCGGTGTGCCCGAAATAGTGGATTCCGTGATTGGAACAGTGCATGGCGTTTTCTCGATTTACAGGACAAAGTCAGAAATGAACACCACATCCTGAGGGGATCGTCGTGGGCTTGGAAAGATCATTGACATCTGTTCTTGGCAAAAGGGGTCATAAAATAAAATGGCCAAAGCGGCTGTTTACAAGTCCGAAGTGACCCTACAATATTTGATTCAGGACCCACAAAATACCGACTCTCCACAATCACTACGGTCTGATCACGATCTGCTGTCGAGCATGATTCAGTCAGCTGTGACTTGTTTCTACACAGTGGTTGTCAAACTTCCTGCGACTGCCACACTTGAAGACAATTCCTCGTGTTGTGAGAACCCCAACAATGAAATTATTCTGTTGCTAACTTGTAAGTGTTGTTTTGCAAAGCTACTTCTATCAAACGTATTGCAAATGTCTGACATGCAGCAGTTCTTAATCGAAACCTGGGACACAGTCGCTCAAGCCCCAACTGGCTTGAGCCCCTCAGCATGAGAATTGCTGGCCTATATGCACAGGCCCTTTTATAACCTTTGGTTTCCTTTAAGTGGTTGAGTGTTCAGAATCAAACCCAGGACTTTGTGAATACTTGAGAGGTACGACCCGAACCTTTTCTTCCTTTTTTCCTTTTCATTTCTTTTCCTTCTTTCTTTTCTATTGTTTCGTTTCTAAATTTCCGAGTCAGGATCGTTCCTGGTTCTCTGCTCATACATTCCATCCTTCCGACTCAGTCACCCTTGTGTTTCGGTACAGGCTGTGTCCCCAAGCATTGCAGACCTTCTTCCAAACAATGATGGGATCAGAAGGTGGAGATGTGCAGGCATCATATATGAGAATTTTTTTCTCCAAGAAAACCTGCAAGCGTTTATGATGTCTGAGTGACCTCGCAGGGGCCTGGATTCAGTCCTCAGCATCTAGATGGTAGCCGCTCTATGTGGCTACCTTTGCAGAAGTTCCAACATCCACATTGGTGACCCCTGCAGAGACCAGCTCCTGTAAGTTAAAAAGCTGACATTGACCCGTAATGGTGGAGGGCTCCTTGATCTTGCCCCGGGGAAAAAAGCAAAGAGTAGAGTCAGCCACAAGATCTTGTAAGCAGAAAGAACCAGGGAAAGGACCGGAAGGGGTTCCTGGAATTTTAGAGAGAGGACCCTGGGGCTCAGCAGGAGGATCAGGACGCACGGGTGAGGGTGCGCCTGAGCATAGTCAGAAGAAGGGAGGTTCTCATGGCGGCGAGAAGAGGCTCACCACGTGTCCGGAAGGGTCCTTGAATGAATTCTCTGAACCCTTCTGCCCCAGCCATGAGCAGTTACTGCTCATGGCTGGGGCAGAAGGGTTCAGAGGGCAACCATGAAGGCAACTCCCTGGAAGCTGCCTGCCTCCGCAGTGGCAGTCTGCTGCCACACGGTGGCGCACGTGTCCCACTTGATAGTAACTGCATCTGTCTCAAGCTGGTCTGGAGGCTGAACCCTAGCTTCACAGGGGACTGGAGATGTTTTTGAAGCCATTCACATGATTGTGTCTCATGGACACACAGTCGGTTTGCCCGAAATAGTGTATTCCATGGTGGGAACAACGCATGGCGCTTCTCGAGTTACAGGACAAAGTTCAGAAATGAACACCACATCCTGAGGGGATCAGCGTTGGGTTCGAAAGAACATTGACACCTGTTCATGGCAAAAGGGGTCATAAAGAGAAATGACCAAAGTGGCTGTTTACATGTCCGAAATGCCCCTACAATATTTGATTCAGCACCCCCAGTATAGCAAGTCTCCACAATCACTAAGGGCTGATCATGATCTGCTATGGAGCATGATTCACTCAGGTGTGACTTATTTCTACACAGTGGTTCTCAACCTTCCTAAGACCGCCACACTTGAATACACTTTCTCGTGTTGTGGGGACCCCGATAATGAAGTTCTTCTGTTGCTAATTAGCAACTTTTGTTTTGCGAAGCAACTTGTATGAATCTTAATGCAAATGTCTGACACGCAGCAGTTCTTAATCGAATCCTGGGACAATGTTCTTCACGCTCCACATTGGTTGTGCCCGCTGCATGAGAATTGCTGCCTCATATGCACAGGCCCTGTTAGAACCTTCTGTTTCTCTTAAGTGTTTGGGTGCTCAGGATCAAACCCAGGACTTTGTGAATCCTGGAGAGGTACGATCCAAACATTTCCTTTGCTTTCCTTTCGTTTCCTTTCCTTGTCTTTTCTATTCATTCCCTTTCAGTTTTTTGAGATAGGATCTATCTGAGCTCCCCTCACAGACAACCCATGCTTCTGCTTCAAGCACTGTTGCAGCTCGGTGACAGGCCCATGTCCACAAGCGTGGCAGAACGTTTCTACCAGCAATGAAGAAATCAGATGATGGAGATGTGCTGGCATCCAAAGGGAGAGTTGTTTTCTACAAAATCACCTCCAGAGCATTTATGATGCCTGCTTGCCCTAGCAGGGGCCTGGATTCAGTACTCAGTGTCTACATGCTAGCTCCTACATGTGGCTACCGTTCCAGTGGTTCGAACATCCAGTCTGCTGACCCTTGAAAGAAGCAGCTGGTGTAAGTGAAAAAGCTGACATTGACCCATAATGGAGGAGGGCTCCTTGATCTTGCCTACTGCAAAGATGCAAAGGGGAGCATCAGCCACAAGTTCCTGTGAGCAGAAAGAACCCGGGACAAAACAGGAAGGGGTTCGTGGAATTTAAGAACAGGGACCCAGTGGCTCAGCAGAAGGATCAGGAGTCACGGGTGGGAGTGCAAATGAGCAGGGTCTGAAGAAGGGAGGTTTTCAGGGCAGCGAGAAGAGGCTATCCATGTGTCCCGAAGGGTCCCTGAATGGATTCTCTGAACCCTTCTGCCCCAGCAATGAGCTTGTTTGCTCATTGCTGGGGCAGAAGGGTTCAGAGTCCAGGCGTGAAGGAGCCTCCGTGGAAGTTGCCTGCCTCCGCAGAGTTAGCCAGGAGCCAAATGTTGGCACTTGAGCCCCAGTTGAAAGTTACTGCCTTGGTCTCAAGCCGGTCTGGAAGCTTAACCCTCGCGTCACAGGGGACTGGAGATGTTTTGGAAGGCATTTGCATGCCTGTGTCTCAGGGAAACACGGTCGGTGTGCCCGAAATAGTGGATTCCGTGATTGGAACAGTGCATGGCGTTTCTCGATTTACAGGACAAAGTCAGAAATGAACACCACATCCTGAGGGGATCGTCGTGGGCTTGGAAAGATCATTGACATCTGTTCTTGGCAAAAGGGGTCATAAAATAAAATGGCCAAAGCGGCTGTTTACAAGTCCGAAGTGACCCTACAATATTTGATTCAGGACCCACAAAATACCGACTCTCCACAATCACTACGGTCTGATCACGATCTGCTGTCGAGCATGATTCAGTCAGCTGTGACTTGTTTCTACACAGTGGTTGTCAAACTTCCTGCGACTGCCACACTTGAAGACAATTCCTCGTGTTGTGAGAACCCCAACAATGAAATTATTCTGTTGCTAACTTGTAAGTGTTGTTTTGCAAAGCTACTTCTATCAAACGTATTGCAAATGTCTGACATGCAGCAGTTCTTAATCGAAACCTGGGACACAGTCGCCCAAGCCCCAACTGGCTTGAGCCCCTCAGCATGAGAATTGCTGGCCTATATGCACAGGCCCTTTTATAACCTTTGGTTTCCTTTAAGTGGTTGAGTGTTCAGAATCAAACCCAGGACTTTGTGAATACTTGAGAGGTACGACCCGAACCTTTTCTTCCTTTTTTCCTTTTCATTTCTTTTCCTTCTTTCTTTTCTATTGTTTCGTTTCTAAATTTCCGAGTCAGGATCGTTCCTGGTTCTCTGCTCATACATTCCATCCTTCCGACTCAGTCACCCTTGTGTTTCGGTACAGGCTGTGTCCCCAAGCATTGCAGACCTTCTTCCAAACAATGATGGGATCAGAAGGTGGAGATGTGCAGGCATCATATATGAGAATTTTTTTCTCCAAGAAAACCTGCAAGCGTTTATGATGTCTGAGTGACCTCGCAGGGGCCTGGATTCAGTCCTCAGCATCTAGATGGTAGCCGCTCTATGTGGCTACCTTTGCAGAAGTTCCAACATCCACATTGGTGACCCCTGCAGAGACCAGCTCCTGTAAGTTAAAAAGCTGACATTGACCCGTAATGGTGGAGGGCTCCTTGATCTTGCCCCGGGGAAAAAAGCAAAGAGTAGAGTCAGCCACAAGATCTTGTAAGCAGAAAGAACCAGGGAAAGGACCGGAAGGGGTTCCTGGAATTTTAGAGAGAGGACCCTGGGGCTCAGCAGGAGGATCAGGACGCACGGGTGAGGGTGCGCCTGAGCATAGTCAGAAGAAGGGAGGTTCTCATGGCGGCGAGAAGAGGCTCACCACGTGTCCGGAAGGGTCCTTGAATGAATTCTCTGAACCCTTCTGCCCCAGCCATGAGCAGTTACTGCTCATGGCTGGGGCAGAAGGGTTCAGAGGGCAACCATGAAGGCAACTCCCTGGAAGCTGCCTGCCTCCGCAGTGGCAGTCTGCTGCCACACGGTGGCGCACGTGTCCCACTTGATAGTAACTGCATCTGTCTCAAGCTGGTCTGGAGGCTGAACCCTAGCTTCACAGGGGACTGGAGATGTTTTTGAAGCCATTCACATGATTGTGTCTCATGGACACACAGTCGGTTTGCCCGAAATAGTGTATTCCATGGTGGGAACAACGCATGGCGCTTCTCGAGTTACAGGACAAAGTTCAGAAATGAACACCACATCCTGAGGGGATCAGCGTTGGGTTCGAAAGAACATTGACACCTGTTCATGGCAAAAGGGGTCATAAAGAGAAATGACCAAAGTGGCTGTTTACATGTCCGAAATGCCCCTACAATATTTGATTCAGCACCCCCAGTATAGCAAGTCTCCACAATCACTAAGGGCTGATCATGATCTGCTATGGAGCATGATTCACTCAGGTGTGACTTATTTCTACACAGTGGTTCTCAACCTTCCTAAGACCGCCACACTTGAATACACTTTCTCGTGTTGTGGGGACCCCGATAATGAAGTTCTTCTGTTGCTAATTAGCAACTTTTGTTTTGCGAAGCAACTTGTATGAATCTTAATGCAAATGTCTGACACGCAGCAGTTCTTAATCGAATCCTGGGACAATGTTCTTCACGCTCCACATTGGTTGTGCCCGCTGCATGAGAATTGCTGCCTCATATGCACAGGCCCTGTTAGAACCTTCTGTTTCTCTTAAGTGTTTGGGTGCTCAGGATCAAACCCAGGACTTTGTGAATCCTGGAGAGGTACGATCCAAACATTTCCTTTGCTTTCCTTTCGTTTCCTTTCCTTGTCTTTTCTATTCATTCCCTTTCAGTTTTTTGAGATAGGATCTATCTGAGCTCCCCTCACAGACAACCCATGCTTCTGCTTCAAGCACTGTTGCAGCTCGGTGACAGGCCCATGTCCACAAGCGTGGCAGAACGTTTCTACCAGCAATGAAGAAATCAGATGATGGAGATGTGCTGGCATCCAAAGGGAGAGTTGTTTTCTACAAATCACCTCCAGAGCATTTATGATGCCTGCTTGCCCTAGCAGGGGCCTGGATTCAGTACTCAGTGTCTACATGCTAGCTCCTACATGTGGCTACCGTTCCAGTGGTTCGAACATCCAGTCTGCTGACCCTTGAAAGAAGCAGCTGGTGTAAGTGAAAAAGCTGACATTGACCCATAATGGAGGAGGGCTCCTTGATCTTGCCTACTGCAAAGATGCAAAGGGGAGCATCAGCCACAAGTTCCTGTGAGCAGAAAGAACCCGGGACAAAACAGGAAGGGGTTCGTGGAATTTAAGAACAGGGACCCAGTGGCTCAGCAGAAGGATCAGGAGTCACGGGTGGGAGTGCAAATGAGCAGGGTCTGAAGAAGGGAGGTTTTCAGGGCAGCGAGAAGAGGCTATCCATGTGTCCCGAAGGGTCCCTGAATGGATTCTCTGAACCCTTCTGCCCCAGCAATGAGCTTGTTTGCTCATTGCTGGGGCAGCAAGGGTTCAGAGTCCAGGCGTGAAGGAGCCTCCGTGGAAGTTGCCTGCCTCCGCAGAGTTAGCCAGGAGCCAAATGTTGGCACTTGAGCCCCAGTTGAAAGTTACTGCCTTGGTCTCAAGCCGGTCTGGAAGCTTAACCCTCGCGTCACAGGGGACTGGAGATGTTTTGGAAGGCATTTGCATGCCTGTGTCTCAGGGAAACACGGTCGGTGTGCCCGAAATAGTGGATTCCGTGATTGGAACAGTGCATGGCGTTTCTCGATTTACAGGACAAAGTCAGAAATGAACACCACATCCTGAGGGGATCGTCGTGGGCTTGGAAAGATCATTGACATCTGTTCTTGGCAAAAGGGGTCATAAAATAAAATGGCCAAAGCGGCTGTTTACAAGTCCGAAGTGACCCTACAATATTTGATTCAGGACCCACAAAATACCGACTCTCCACAATCACTACGGTCTGATCACGATCTGCTGTCGAGCATGATTCAGTCAGCTGTGACTTGTTTCTACACAGTGGTTGTCAAACTTCCTGCGACTGCCACACTTGAAGACAATTCCTCGTGTTGTGAGAACCCCAACAATGAAATTATTCTGTTGCTAACTTGTAAGTGTTGTTTTGCAAAGCTACTTCTATCAAACGTATTGCAAATGTCTGACATGCAGCAGTTCTTAATCGAAACCTGGGACACAGTCGCTCAAGCCCCAACTGGCTTGAGCCCCTCAGCATGAGAATTGCTGGCCTATATGCACAGGCCCTTTTATAACCTTTGGTTTCCTTTAAGTGGTTGAGTGTTCAGAATCAAACCCAGGACTTTGTGAATACTTGAGAGGTACGACCCGAACCTTTTCTTCCTTTTTTCCTTTTCATTTCTTTTCCTTCTTTCTTTTCTATTGTTTCGTTTCTAAATTTCCGAGTCAGGATCGTTCCTGGTTCTCTGCTCATACATTCCATCCTTCCGACTCAGTCACCCTTGTGTTTCGGTACAGGCTGTGTCCCCAAGCATTGCAGACCTTCTTCCAAACAATGATGGGATCAGAAGGTGGAGATGTGCAGGCATCATATATGAGAATTTTTTTCTCCAAGAAAACCTGCAAGCGTTTATGATGTCTGAGTGACCTCGCAGGGGCCTGGATTCAGTCCTCAGCATCTAGATGGTAGCCGCTCTATGTGGCTACCTTTGCAGAAGTTCCAACATCCACATTGGTGACCCCTGCAGAGACCAGCTCCTGTAAGTTAAAAAGCTGACATTGACCCGTAATGGTGGAGGGCTCCTTGATCTTGCCCCGGGGAAAAAAGCAAAGAGTAGAGTCAGCCACAAGATCTTGTAAGCAGAAAGAACCAGGGAAAGGACCGGAAGGGGTTCCTGGAATTTTAGAGAGAGGACCCTGGGGCTCAGCAGGAGGATCAGGACGCACGGGTGAGGGTGCGCCTGAGCATAGTCAGAAGAAGGGAGGTTCTCATGGCGGCGAGAAGAGGCTCACCACGTGTCCGGAAGGGTCCTTGAATGAATTCTCTGAACCCTTCTGCCCCAGCCATGAGCAGTTACTGCTCATGGCTGGGGCAGAAGGGTTCAGAGGGCAACCATGAAGGCAACTCCCTGGAAGCTGCCTGCCTCCGCAGTGGCAGTCTGCTGCCACACGGTGGCGCACGTGTCCCACTTGATAGTAACTGCATCTGTCTCAAGCTGGTCTGGAGGCTGAACCCTAGCTTCACAGGGGACTGGAGATGTTTTTGAAGCCATTCACATGATTGTGTCTCATGGACACACAGTCGGTTTGCCCGAAATAGTGTATTCCATGGTGGGAACAACGCATGGCGCTTCTCGAGTTACAGGACAAAGTTCAGAAATGAACACCACATCCTGAGGGGATCAGCGTTGGGTTCGAAAGAACATTGACACCTGTTCATGGCAAAAGGGGTCATAAAGAGAAATGACCAAAGTGGCTGTTTACATGTCCGAAATGCCCCTACAATATTTGATTCAGCACCCCCAGTATAGCAAGTCTCCACAATCACTAAGGGCTGATCATGATCTGCTATGGAGCATGATTCACTCAGGTGTGACTTATTTCTACACAGTGGTTCTCAACCTTCCTAAGACCGCCACACTTGAATACACTTTCTCGTGTTGTGGGGACCCCGATAATGAAGTTCTTCTGTTGCTAATTAGCAACTTTTGTTTTGCGAAGCAACTTGTATGAATCTTAATGCAAATGTCTGACACGCAGCAGTTCTTAATCGAATCCTGGGACAATGTTCTTCACGCTCCACATTGGTTGTGCCCGCTGCATGAGAATTGCTGCCTCATATGCACAGGCCCTGTTAGAACCTTCTGTTTCTCTTAAGTGTTTGGGTGCTCAGGATCAAACCCAGGACTTTGTGAATCCTGGAGAGGTACGATCCAAACATTTCCTTTGCTTTCCTTTCGTTTCCTTTCCTTGTCTTTTCTATTCATTCCCTTTCAGTTTTTTGAGATAGGATCTATCTGAGCTCCCCTCACAGACAACCCATGCTTCTGCTTCAAGCACTGTTGCAGCTCGGTGACAGGCCCATGTCCACAAGCGTGGCAGAACGTTTCTACCAGCAATGAAGAAATCAGATGATGGAGATGTGCTGGCATCCAAAGGGAGAGTTGTTTTCTACAAAATCACCTCCAGAGCATTTATGATGCCTGCTTGCCCTAGCAGGGGCCTGGATTCAGTACTCAGTGTCTACATGCTAGCTCCTACATGTGGCTACCGTTCCAGTGGTTCGAACATCCAGTCTGCTGACCCTTGAAAGAAGCAGCTGGTGTAAGTGAAAAAGCTGACATTGACCCATAATGGAGGAGGGCTCCTTGATCTTGCCTACTGCAAAGATGCAAAGGGGAGCATCAGCCACAAGTTCCTGTGAGCAGAAAGAACCCGGGACAAAACAGGAAGGGGTTCGTGGAATTTAAGAACAGGGACCCAGTGGCTCAGCAGAAGGATCAGGAGTCACGGGTGGGAGTGCAAATGAGCAGGGTCTGAAGAAGGGAGGTTTTCAGGGCAGCGAGAAGAGGCTATCCATGTGTCCCGAAGGGTCCCTGAATGGATTCTCTGAACCCTTCTGCCCCAGCAATGAGCTTGTTTGCTCATTGCTGGGGCAGAAGGGTTCAGAGTCCAGGCGTGAAGGAGCCTCCGTGGAAGTTGCCTGCCTCCGCAGAGTTAGCCAGGAGCCAAATGTTGGCACTTGAGCCCCAGTTGAAAGTTACTGCCTTGGTCTCAAGCCGGTCTGGAAGCTTAACCCTCGCGTCACAGGGGACTGGAGATGTTTTGGAAGGCATTTGCATGCCTGTGTCTCAGGGAAACACGGTCGGTGTGCCCGAAATAGTGGATTCCGTGATTGGAACAGTGCATGGCGTTTCTCGATTTACAGGACAAAGTCAGAAATGAACACCACATCCTGAGGGGATCGTCGTGGGCTTGGAAAGATCATTGACATCTGTTCTTGGCAAAAGGGGTCATAAAATAAAATGGCCAAAAGCGGCTGTTTACAAGTCCGAAGTGACCCTACAATATTTGATTCAGGACCCACAAAATACCGACTCTCCACAATCACTACGGTCTGATCACGATCTGCTGTCGAGCATGATTCAGTCAGCTGTGACTTGTTTCTACACAGTGGTTGTCAAACTTCCTGCGACTGCCACACTTGAAGACAATTCCTCGTGTTGTGAGAACCCCAACAATGAAATTATTCTGTTGCTAACTTGTAAGTGTTGTTTTGCAAAGCTACTTCTATCAAACGTATTGCAAATGTCTGACATGCAGCAGTTCTTAATCGAAACCTGGGACACAGTCGCTCAAGCCCCAACTGGCTTGAGCCCCTCAGCATGAGAATTGCTGGCCTATATGCACAGGCCCTTTTATAACCTTTGGTTTCCTTTAAGTGGTTGAGTGTTCAGAATCAAACCCAGGACTTTGTGAATACTTGAGAGGTACGACCCGAACCTTTTCTTCCTTTTTTCCTTTTCATTTCTTTTCCTTCTTTCTTTTCTATTGTTTCGTTTCTAAATTTCCGAGTCAGGATCGTTCCTGGTTCTCTGCTCATACATTCCATCCTTCCGACTCAGTCACCCTTGTGTTTCGGTACAGGCTGTGTCCCCAAGCATTGCAGACCTTCTTCCAAACAATGATGGGATCAGAAGGTGGAGATGTGCAGGCATCATATATGAGAATTTTTTTCTCCAAGAAAACCTGCAAGCGTTTATGATGTCTGAGTGACCTCGCAGGGGCCTGGATTCAGTCCTCAGCATCTAGATGGTAGCCGCTCTATGTGGCTACCTTTGCAGAAGTTCCAACATCCACATTGGTGACCCCTGCAGAGACCAGCTCCTGTAAGTTAAAAAGCTGACATTGACCCGTAATGGTGGAGGGCTCCTTGATCTTGCCCCGGGGAAAAAAGCAAAGAGTAGAGTCAGCCACAAGATCTTGTAAGCAGAAAGAACCAGGGAAAGGACCGGAAGGGGTTCCTGGAATTTTAGAGAGAGGACCCTGGGGCTCAGCAGGAGGATCAGGACGCACGGGTGAGGGTGCGCCTGAGCATAGTCAGAAGAAGGGAGGTTCTCATGGCGGCGAGAAGAGGCTCACCACGTGTCCGGAAGGGTCCTTGAATGAATTCTCTGAACCCTTCTGCCCCAGCCATGAGCAGTTACTGCTCATGGCTGGGGCAGAAGGGTTCAGAGGGCAACCATGAAGGCAACTCCCTGGAAGCTGCCTGCCTCCGCAGTGGCAGTCTGCTGCCACACGGTGGCGCACGTGTCCCACTTGATAGTAACTGCATCTGTCTCAAGCTGGTCTGGAGGCTGAACCCTAGCTTCACAGGGGACTGGAGATGTTTTTGAAGCCATTCACATGATTGTGTCTCATGGACACACAGTCGGTTTGCCCGAAATAGTGTATTCCATGGTGGGAACAACGCATGGCGCTTCTCGAGTTACAGGACAAAGTTCAGAAATGAACACCACATCCTGAGGGGATCAGCGTTGGGTTCGAAAGAACATTGACACCTGTTCATGGCAAAAGGGGTCATAAAGAGAAATGACCAAAGTGGCTGTTTACATGTCCGAAATGCCCCTACAATATTTGATTCAGGACCCCCAGTATAGCAAGTCTCCACAATCACTAAGGGCTGATCATGATCTGCTATGGAGCATGATTCACTCAGGTGTGACTTATTTCTACACAGTGGTTCTCAACCTTCCTAAGACCGCCACACTTGAATACACTTTCTCGTGTTGTGGGGACCCCGATAATGAAGTTCTTCTGTTGCTAATTAGCAACTTTTGTTTTGCGAAGCAACTTGTATGAATCTTAATGCAAATGTCTGACACGCAGCAGTTCTTAATCGAATCCTGGGACAATGTTCTTCACGCTCCACATTGGTTGTGCCCGCTGCATGAGAATTGCTGCCTCATATGCACAGGCCCTGTTAGAACCTTCTGTTTCTCTTAAGTGTTTGGGTGCTCAGGATCAAACCCAGGACTTTGTGAATCCTGGAGAGGTACGATCCAAACATTTCCTTTGCTTTCCTTTCGTTTCCTTTCCTTGTCTTTTCTATTCATTCCCTTTCAGTTTTTTGAGATAGGATCTATCTGAGCTCCCCTCACAGACAACCCATGCTTCTGCTTCAAGCACTGTTGCAGCTCGGTGACAGGCCCATGTCCACAAGCGTGGCAGAACGTTTCTACCAGCAATGAAGAAATCAGATGATGGAGATGTGCTGGCATCCAAAGGGAGAGTTGTTTTCTACAAAATCACCTCCAGAGCATTTATGATGCCTGCTTGCCCTAGCAGGGGCCTGGATTCAGTACTCAGTGTCTACATGCTAGCTCCTACATGTGGCTACCGTTCCAGTGGTTCGAACATCCAGTCTGCTGACCCTTGAAAGAAGCAGCTGGTGTAAGTGAAAAAGCTGACATTGACCCATAATGGAGGAGGGCTCCTTGATCTTGCCTACTGCAAAGATGCAAAGGGGAGCATCAGCCACAAGTTCCTGTGAGCAGAAAGAACCCGGGACAAAACAGGAAGGGGTTCGTGGAATTTAAGAACAGGGACCCAGTGGCTCAGCAGAAGGATCAGGAGTCACGGGTGGGAGTGCAAATGAGCAGGGTCTGAAGAAGGGAGGTTTTCAGGGCAGCGAGAAGAGGCTATCCATGTGTCCCGAAGGGTCCCTGAATGGATTCTCTGAACCCTTCTGCCCCAGCAATGAGCTTGTTTGCTCATTGCTGGGGCAGAAGGGTTCAGAGTCCAGGCGTGAAGGAGCCTCCGTGGAAGTTGCCTGCCTCCGCAGAGTTAGCCAGGAGCCAAATGTTGGCACTTGAGCCCCAGTTGAAAGTTACTGCCTTGGTCTCAAGCCGGTCTGGAAGCTTAACCCTCGCGTCACAGGGGACTGGAGATGTTTTGGAAGGCATTTGCATGCCTGTGTCTCAGGGAAACACGGTCGGTGTGCCCGAAATAGTGGATTCCGTGATTGGAACAGTGCATGGCGTTTCTCGATTTACAGGACAAAGTCAGAAATGAACACCACATCCTGAGGGGATCGTCGTGGGCTTGGAAAGATCATTGACATCTGTTCTTGGCAAAAGGGGTCATAAAATAAAATGGCCAAAGCGGCTGTTTACAAGTCCGAAGTGACCCTACAATATTTGATTCAGGACCCACAAAATACCGACTCTCCACAATCACTACGGTCTGATCACGATCTGCTGTCGAGCATGATTCAGTCAGCTGTGACTTGTTTCTACACAGTGGTTGTCAAACTTCCTGCGACTGCCACACTTGAAGACAATTCCTCGTGTTGTGAGAACCCCAACAATGAAATTATTCTGTTGCTAACTTGTAAGTGTTGTTTTGCAAAGCTACTTCTATCAAACGTATTGCAAATGTCTGACATGCAGCAGTTCTTAATCGAAACCTGGGACACAGTCGCTCAAGCCCCAACTGGCTTGAGCCCCTCAGCATGAGAATTGCTGGCCTATATGCACAGGCCCTTTTATAACCTTTGGTTTCCTTTAAGTGGTTGAGTGTTCAGAATCAAACCCAGGACTTTGTGAATACTTGAGAGGTACGACCCGAACCTTTTCTTCCTTTTTTCCTTTTCATTTCTTTTCCTTCTTTCTTTTCTATTGTTTCGTTTCTAAATTTCCGAGTCAGGATCGTTCCTGGTTCTCTGCTCATACATTCCATCCTTCCGACTCAGTCACCCTTGTGTTTCGGTACAGGCTGTGTCCCCAAGCATTGCAGACCTTCTTCCAAACAATGATGGGATCAGAAGGTGGAGATGTGCAGGCATCATATATGAGAATTTTTTTCTCCAAGAAAACCTGCAAGCGTTTATGATGTCTGAGTGACCTCGCAGGGGCCTGGATTCAGTCCTCAGCATCTAGATGGTAGCCGCTCTATGTGGCTACCTTTGCAGAAGTTCCAACATCCACATTGGTGACCCCTGCAGAGACCAGCTCCTGTAAGTTAAAAAGCTGACATTGACCCGTAATGGTGGAGGGCTCCTTGATCTTGCCCCGGGGAAAAAAGCAAAGAGTAGAGTCAGCCACAAGATCTTGTAAGCAGAAAGAACCAGGGAAAGGACCGGAAGGGGTTCCTGGAATTTTAGAGAGAGGACCCTGGGGCTCAGCAGGAGGATCAGGACGCACGGGTGAGGGTGCGCCTGAGCATAGTCAGAAGAAGGGAGGTTCTCATGGCGGCGAGAAGAGGCTCACCACGTGTCCAGAAGGGTCCTTGAATGAATTCTCTGAACCCTTCTGCCCCAGCCATGAGCAGTTACTGCTCATGGCTGGGGCAGAAGGGTTCAGAGGGCAACCATGAAGGCAACTCCCTGGAAGCTGCCTGCCTCCGCAGTGGCAGTCTGCTGCCACACGGTGGCGCACGTGTCCCACTTGATAGTAACTGCATCTGTCTCAAGCTGGTCTGGAGGCTGAACCCTAGCTTCACAGGGGACTGGAGATGTTTTTGAAGCCATTCACATGATTGTGTCTCATGGACACACAGTCGGTTTGCCCGAAATAGTGTATTCCATGGTGGGAACAACGCATGGCGCTTCTCGAGTTACAGGACAAAGTTCAGAAATGAACACCACATCCTGAGGGGATCAGCGTTGGGTTCGAAAGAACATTGACACCTGTTCATGGCAAAAGGGGTCATAAAGAGAAATGACCAAAGTGGCTGTTTACATGTCCGAAATGCCCCTACAATATTTGATTCAGGACCCCCAGTATAGCAAGTCTCCACAATCACTAAGGGCTGATCATGATCTGCTATGGAGCATGATTCACTCAGGTGTGACTTATTTCTACACAGTGGTTCTCAACCTTCCTAAGACCGCCACACTTGAATACACTTTCTCGTGTTGTGGGGACCCCGATAATGAAGTTCTTCTGTTGCTAATTAGCAACTTTTGTTTTGCGAAGCAACTTGTATGAATCTTAATGCAAATGTCTGACACGCAGCAGTTCTTAATCGAATCCTGGGACAATGTTCTTCACGCTCCACATTGGTTGTGCCCGCTGCATGAGAATTGCTGCCTCATATGCACAGGCCCTGTTAGAACCTTCTGTTTCTCTTAAGTGTTTGGGTGCTCAGGATCAAACCCAGGACTTTGTGAATCCTGGAGAGGTACGATCCAAACATTTCCTTTGCTTTCCTTTCGTTTCCTTTCCTTGTCTTTTCTATTCATTCCCTTTCAGTTTTTTGAGATAGGATCTATCTGAGCTCCCCTCACAGACAACCCATGCTTCTGCTTCAAGCACTGTTGCAGCTCGGTGACAGGCCCATGTCCACAAGCGTGGCAGAACGTTTCTACCAGCAATGAAGAAATCAGATGATGGAGATGTGCTGGCATCCAAAGGGAGAGTTGTTTTCTACAAAATCACCTCCAGAGCATTTATGATGCCTGCTTGCCCTAGCAGGGGCCTGGATTCAGTACTCAGTGTCTACATGCTAGCTCCTACATGTGGCTACCGTTCCAGTGGTTCGAACATCCAGTCTGCTGACCCTTGAAAGAAGCAGCTGGTGTAAGTGAAAAAGCTGACATTGACCCATAATGGAGGAGGGCTCCTTGATCTTGCCTACTGCAAAGATGCAAAGGGGAGCATCAGCCACAAGTTCCTGTGAGCAGAAAGAACCCGGGACAAAACAGGAAGGGGTTCGTGGAATTTAAGAACAGGGACCCAGTGGCTCAGCAGAAGGATCAGGAGTCACGGGTGGGAGTGCAAATGAGCAGGGTCTGAAGAAGGGAGGTTTTCAGGGCAGCGAGAAGAGGCTATCCATGTGTCCCGAAGGGTCCCTGAATGGATTCTCTGAACCCTTCTGCCCCAGCAATGAGCTTGTTTGCTCATTGCTGGGGCAGAAGGGTTCAGAGTCCAGGCGTGAAGGAGCCTCCGTGGAAGTTGCCTGCCTCCGCAGAGTTAGCCAGGAGCCAAATGTTGGCACTTGAGCCCCAGTTGAAAGTTACTGCCTTGGTCTCAAGCCGGTCTGGAAGCTTAACCCTCGCGTCACAGGGGACTGGAGATGTTTTGGAAGGCATTTGCATGCCTGTGTCTCAGGGAAACACGGTCGGTGTGCCCGAAATAGTGGATTCCGTGATTGGAACAGTGCATGGCGTTTCTCGATTTACAGGACAAAGTCAGAAATGAACACCACATCCTGAGGGGATCGTCGTGGGCTTGGAAAGATCATTGACATCTGTTCTTGGCAAAAGGGGTCATAAAATAAAATGGCCAAAGCGGCTGTTTACAAGTCCGAAGTGACCCTACAATATTTGATTCAGGACCCACAAAATACCGACTCTCCACAATCACTACGGTCTGATCACGATCTGCTGTCGAGCATGATTCAGTCAGCTGTGACTTGTTTCTACACAGTGGTTGTCAAACTTCCTGCGACTGCCACACTTGAAGACAATTCCTCGTGTTGTGAGAACCCCAACAATGAAATTATTCTGTTGCTAACTTGTAAGTGTTGTTTTGCAAAGCTACTTCTATCAAACGTATTGCAAATGTCTGACATGCAGCAGTTCTTAATCGAAACCTGGGACACAGTCGCTCAAGCCCCAACTGGCTTGAGCCCCTCAGCATGAGAATTGCTGGCCTATATGCACAGGCCCTTTTATAACCTTTGGTTTCCTTTAAGTGGTTGAGTGTTCAGAATCAAACCCAGGACTTTGTGAATACTTGAGAGGTACGACCCGAACCTTTTCTTCCTTTTTTCCTTTTCATTTCTTTTCCTTCTTTCTTTTCTATTGTTTCGTTTCTAAATTTCCGAGTCAGGATCGTTCCTGGTTCTCTGCTCATACATTCCATCCTTCCGACTCAGTCACCCTTGTGTTTCGGTACAGGCTGTGTCCCCAAGCATTGCAGACCTTCTTCCAAACAATGATGGGATCAGAAGGTGGAGATGTGCAGGCATCATATATGAGAATTTTTTTCTCCAAGAAAACCTGCAAGCGTTTATGATGTCTGAGTGACCTCGCAGGGGCCTGGATTCAGTCCTCAGCATCTAGATGGTAGCCGCTCTATGTGGCTACCTTTGCAGAAGTTCCAACATCCACATTGGTGACCCCTGCAGAGACCAGCTCCTGTAAGTTAAAAAGCTGACATTGACCCGTAATGGTGGAGGGCTCCTTGATCTTGCCCCGGGGAAAAAAGCAAAGAGTAGAGTCAGCCACAAGATCTTGTAAGCAGAAAGAACCAGGGAAAGGACCGGAAGGGGTTCCTGGAATTTTAGAGAGAGGACCCTGGGGCTCAGCAGGAGGATCAGGACGCACGGGTGAGGGTGCGCCTGAGCATAGTCAGAAGAAGGGAGGTTCTCATGGCGGCGAGAAGAGGCTCACCACGTGTCCAGAAGGGTCCTTGAATGAATTCTCTGAACCCTTCTGCCCCAGCCATGAGCAGTTACTGCTCATGGCTGGGGCAGAAGGGTTCAGAGGGCAACCATGAAGGCAACTCCCTGGAAGCTGCCTGCCTCCGCAGTGGCAGTCTGCTGCCACACGGTGGCGCACGTGTCCCACTTGATAGTAACTGCATCTGTCTCAAGCTGGTCTGGAGGCTGAACCCTAGCTTCACAGGGGACTGGAGATGTTTTTGAAGCCATTCACATGATTGTGTCTCATGGACACACAGTCGGTTTGCCCGAAATAGTGTATTCCATGGTGGGAACAACGCATGGCGCTTCTCGAGTTACAGGACAAAGTTCAGAAATGAACACCACATCCTGAGGGGATCAGCGTTGGGTTCGAAAGAACATTGACACCTGTTCATGGCAAAAGGGGTCATAAAGAGAAATGACCAAAGTGGCTGTTTACATGTCCGAAATGCCCCTACAATATTTGATTCAGGACCCCCAGTATAGCAAGTCTCCACAATCACTAAGGGCTGATCATGATCTGCTATGGAGCAT
Source organism: Cricetomys ansorgei (assembly GCA_026225945.1). Lineage (NCBI taxonomy): Eukaryota > Metazoa > Chordata > Mammalia > Rodentia > Nesomyidae > Cricetomys > Cricetomys ansorgei. The sequence continues at coordinate 27,936 of JAMJFZ010003892.1, forward strand.
GATTCACTCAGGTGTGACTTATTTCTACACAGTGGTTCTCAACCTTCCTAAGACCGCCACACTTGAATACACTTTCTCGTGTTGTGGGGACCCCGATAATGAAGTTCTTCTGTTGCTAATTAGCAACTTTTGTTTTGCGAAGCAACTTGTATGAATCTTAATGCAAATGTCTGACACGCAGCAGTTCTTAATCGAATCCTGGGACAATGTTCTTCACGCTCCACATTGGTTGTGCCCGCTGCATGAGAATTGCTGCCTCATATGCACAGGCCCTGTTAGAACCTTCTGTTTCTCTTAAGTGTTTGGGTGCTCAGGATCAAACCCAGGACTTTGTGAATCCTGGAGAGGTACGATCCAAACATTTCCTTTGCTTTCCTTTCGTTTCCTTTCCTTGTCTTTTCTATTCATTCCCTTTCAGTTTTTTGAGATAGGATCTATCTGAGCTCCCCTCACAGACAACCCATGCTTCTGCTTCAAGCACTGTTGCAGCTCGGTGACAGGCCCATGTCCACAAGCGTGGCAGAACGTTTCTACCAGCAATGAAGAAATCAGATGATGGAGATGTGCTGGCATCCAAAGGGAGAGTTGTTTTCTACAAAATCACCTCCAGAGCATTTATGATGCCTGCTTGCCCTAGCAGGGGCCTGGATTCAGTACTCAGTGTCTACATGCTAGCTCCTACATGTGGCTACCGTTCCAGTGGTTCGAACATCCAGTCTGCTGACCCTTGAAAGAAGCAGCTGGTGTAAGTGAAAAAGCTGACATTGACCCATAATGGAGGAGGGCTCCTTGATCTTGCCTACTGCAAAGATGCAAAGGGGAGCATCAGCCACAAGTTCCTGTGAGCAGAAAGAACCCGGGACAAAACAGGAAGGGGTTCGTGGAATTTAAGAACAGGGACCCAGTGGCTCAGCAGAAGGATCAGGAGTCACGGGTGGGAGTGCAAATGAGCAGGGTCTGAAGAAGGGAGGTTTTCAGGGCAGCGAGAAGAGGCTATCCATGTGTCCCGAAGGGTCCCTGAATGGATTCTCTGAACCCTTCTGCCCCAGCAATGAGCTTGTTTGCTCATTTGCTGGGGCAGAAGGGTTCAGAGTCCAGGCGTGAAGGAGCCTCCGTGGAAGTTGCCTGCCTCCGCAGAGTTAGCCAGGAGCCAAATGTTGGCACTTGAGCCCCAGTTGAAAGTTACTGCCTTGGTCTCAAGCCGGTCTGGAAGCTTAACCCTCGCGTCACAGGGGACTGGAGATGTTTTGGAAGGCATTTGCATGCCTGTGTCTCAGGGAAACACGGTCGGTGTGCCCGAAATAGTGGATTCCGTGATTGGAACAGTGCATGGCGTTTCTCGATTTACAGGACAAAGTCAGAAATGAACACCACATCCTGAGGGGATCGTCGTGGGCTTGGAAAGATCATTGACATCTGTTCTTGGCAAAAGGGGTCATAAAATAAAATGGCCAAAGCGGCTGTTTACAAGTCCGAAGTGACCCTACAATATTTGATTCAGGACCCACAAAATACCGACTCTCCACAATCACTACGGTCTGATCACGATCTGCTGTCGAGCATGATTCAGTCAGCTGTGACTTGTTTCTACACAGTGGTTGTCAAACTTCCTGCGACTGCCACACTTGAAGACAATTCCTCGTGTTGTGAGAACCCCAACAATGAAATTATTCTGTTGCTAACTTGTAAGTGTTGTTTTGCAAAGCTACTTCTATCAAACGTATTGCAAATGTCTGACATGCAGCAGTTCTTAATCGAAACCTGGGACACAGTCGCTCAAGCCCCAACTGGCTTGAGCCCCTCAGCATGAGAATTGCTGGCCTATATGCACAGGCCCTTTTATAACCTTTGGTTTCCTTTAAGTGGTTGAGTGTTCAGAATCAAACCCAGGACTTTGTGAATACTTGAGAGGTACGACCCGAACCTTTTCTTCCTTTTTTCCTTTTCATTTCTTTTCCTTCTTTCTTTTCTATTGTTTCGTTTCTAAATTTCCGAGTCAGGATCGTTCCTGGTTCTCTGCTCATACATTCCATCCTTCCGACTCAGTCACCCTTGTGTTTCGGTACAGGCCTGTGTCCCCAAGCATTGCAGACCTTCTTCCAAACAATGATGGGATCAGAAGGTGGAGATGTGCAGGCATCATATATGAGAATTTTTTTCTCCAAGAAAACCTGCAAGCGTTTATGATGTCTGAGTGACCTCGCAGGGGCCTGGATTCAGTCCTCAGCATCTAGATGGTAGCCGCTCTATGTGGCTACCTTTGCAGAAGTTCCAACATCCACATTGGTGACCCCTGCAGAGACCAGCTCCTGTAAGTTAAAAAGCTGACATTGACCCGTAATGGTGGAGGGCTCCTTGATCTTGCCCCGGGGAAAAAAGCAAAGAGTAGAGTCAGCCACAAGATCTTGTAAGCAGAAAGAACCAGGGAAAGGACCGGAAGGGGTTCCTGGAATTTTAGAGAGAGGACCCTGGGGCTCAGCAGGAGGATCAGGACGCACGGGTGAGGGTGCGCCTGAGCATAGTCAGAAGAAGGGAGGTTCTCATGGCGGCGAGAAGAGGCTCACCACGTGTCCAGAAGGGTCCTTGAATGAATTCTCTGAACCCTTCTGCCCCAGCCATGAGCAGTTACTGCTCATGGCTGGGGCAGAAGGGTTCAGAGGGCAACCATGAAGGCAACTCCCTGGAAGCTGCCTGCCTCCGCAGTGGCAGTCTGCTGCCACACGGTGGCGCACGTGTCCCACTTGATAGTAACTGCATCTGTCTCAAGCTGGTCTGGAGGCTGAACCCTAGCTTCACAGGGGACTGGAGATGTTTTTGAAGCCATTCACATGATTGTGTCTCATGGACACACAGTCGGTTTGCCCGAAATAGTGTATTCCATGGTGGGAACAACGCATGGCGCTTCTCGAGTTACAGGACAAAGTTCAGAAATGAACACCACATCCTGAGGGGATCAGCGTTGGGTTCGAAAGAACATTGACACCTGTTCATGGCAAAAGGGGTCATAAAGAGAAATGACCAAAGTGGCTGTTTACATGTCCGAAATGCCCCTACAATATTTGATTCAGCAACCCCCAGTATAGCAAGTCTCCACAATCACTAAGGGCTGATCATGATCTGCTATGGAGCATGATTCACTCAGGTGTGACTTATTTCTACACAGTGGTTCTCAACCTTCCTAAGACCGCCACACTTGAATACACTTTCTCGTGTTGTGGGGACCCCGATAATGAAGTTCTTCTGTTGCTAATTAGCAACTTTTGTTTTGCGAAGCAACTTGTATGAATCTTAATGCAAATGTCTGACACGCAGCAGTTCTTAATCGAATCCTGGGACAATGTTCTTCACGCTCCACATTGGTTGTGCCCGCTGCATGAGAATTGCTGCCTCATATGCACAGGCCCTGTTAGAACCTTCTGTTTCTCTTAAGTGTTTGGGTGCTCAGGATCAAACCCAGGACTTTGTGAATCCTGGAGAGGTACGATCCAAACATTTCCTTTGCTTTCCTTTCGTTTCCTTTCCTTGTCTTTTCTATTCATTCCCTTTCAGTTTTTTGAGATAGGATCTATCTGAGCTCCCCTCACAGACAACCCATGCTTCTGCTTCAAGCACTGTTGCAGCTCGGTGACAGGCCCATGTCCACAAGCGTGGCAGAACGTTTCTACCAGCAATGAAGAAATCAGATGATGGAGATGTGCTGGCATCCAAAGGGAGAGTTGTTTTCTACAAAATCACCTCCAGAGCATTTATGATGCCTGCTTGCCCTAGCAGGGGCCTGGATTCAGTACTCAGTGTCTACATGCTAGCTCCTACATGTGGCTACCGTTCCAGTGGTTCGAACATCCAATCTGCTGACCCTTGAAAGAAGCAGCTGGTGTAAGTGAAAAAGCTGACATTGACCCATAATGGAGGAGGGCTCCTTGATCTTGCCTACTGCAAAGATGCAAAGGGGAGCATCAGCCACAAGTTCCTGTGAGCAGAAAGAACCCGGGACAAAACAGGAAGGGGTTCGTGGAATTTAAGAACAGGGACCCAGTGGCTCAGCAGAAGGATCAGGAGTCACGGGTGGGAGTGCAAATGAGCAGGGTCAAGTGCAAATGAGCAGGGTCTGAAGAAGGGAGGTTTTCAGGGCAGCGAGAAGAGGCTATCCATGTGTCCCGAAGGGTCCCTGAATGGATTCTCTGAACCCTTCTGCCCCAGCAATGAGCTTGTTTGCTCATTGCTGGGGCAGAAGGGTTCAGAGTCCAGGCGTGAAGGAGCCTCCGTGGAAGTTGCCTGCCTCCGCAGAGTTAGCCAGGAGCCAAATGTTGGCACTTGAGCCCCAGTTGAAAGTTACTGCCTTGGTCTCAAGCCGGTCTGGAAGCTTAACCCTCGCGTCACAGGGGACTGGAGATGTTTTGGAAGGCATTTGCCTGCCTGTGTCTCAGGGAAACACGGTCGGTTTGCCCGAAATAGTGGATTCCGTGACGGGAACAGTGCATGGCGTTTTTCGATTTACAGAACAAAGTCAGAAATGAACACCACATCCTGAGGGTATCGTCATGGGCTTGGAAGGCAGAGTTCCCTCAGGCAAGGCAGTGAAGTGAAGCTGTAGCCCTGGGTCTTGGTCTCCTGTCCTTGAAGCTCACCTCAGCTCTTTGTACCCTGACTCTCACTTATCCCAAGAAAGGGGTTTAAGACAAGTCATTTCTATTTTATCATGAGTTTAGTGTTCCTTGGGCCTGTTTAGTGTGGAATAAAAGACTTTTTCTTCTTTGGAAGTCCTAGCAGGTTTTTTCCTTAAAGGAGTAACTTAGAAGAGACTAAAAAAATCAAAAGGCCAACAGCATGTAAATTTTCTCTGTGTGTTCTTAAAGTAGAAGGACTTGGAGAGTAAATAATGTGTTAGACAAAAAGACATGGAACTCTAGAGTCAGAAAGAAAAAAAGAAAAAAAAAGAATCAACCTCTGCACGTTATCTTCTGAGTACGACATGTGACACACACCGTAAATGTAAAAACATGCAGAACAGCGATGGTGCATGGATGAATAGCATGTGCACATTGTAACTTTGGAAGGTAGGAATACACTTAGCAGAGAATCTGTCATTGCACACAAAGCTTGTAACACACTGAGAGTGAGGGGATGGCTTGACTGTGATTCTCTAGTCTCTTTGGCTACGGCTGAGTAGACAAAGGGTCATTGGAGTTCTCAAGGTCAACAAAGATGGAGAAAGGAGTAAGTGCTCAGGCTGTGATGGCAAGTCTCCCACACCAAGAAGTTGAGTGAGAGATGTGATAGGGTCCTTGACTTACTCACCATTTGTGGTTTGAATGAGACTGTGGAGCCTAGGCTCATGTATTTGAATACTTAGTCACCAGGGAGCGGTACTCTTTGAGAAGAATTATGAAGTGTGTCCTTGTTAGAAATGTGTAATTCGGAGTGTGCTTTGAGATTTCTAAAATCCAGGCCCAGTCCAGTCTCTGTGTCTTTTTGTCTTTCTGTCTGTATCTTTCTGACTTCAGATGATGATGTAGCTCTCTTTGTACCTGTCTCTAACCTTGCCTGCCTGCATACTTGCATACTTCCTTCCATGAAGATAGTGGACTAAACTTTTGAAGTTTAGTTTTGTTGTTGGTCTTGTTTTTTGTTTGTTTTGTTTTTGTTTTCTTTTTGGAGCCAGGCAGGTTTTGTCTGTTTTAACTCTGGCTGTCCTGGTATTGAGTCTGTAAAGCATGCTGGCCTTGAACTCCAAGAGATCCTCTAGCCTCTGCCTACCAAATGCTGGGATTAAAGGCGCCGTTCATGACCACCAGCAGCTGTAGTAGCATCTAATTTTATTGTCAACATTTGAGAGGAAGAGGCAGTAGGATCTGTATGAAGTTGAGGTCAACCTTGTGTAATCATGGCTGCTCATGGCGACCTTGTGTTAAAGACAACAAAGAATTAAAATGTGGAATGTTAGAGGAAGACACTGTATATCTATGTCCAGCTTCCATGCACCTATAGAAACACATAAACCTGCATCTATGTACGTACACACGTACACATGATATACCCCCGAAAATGAAGAAGAGGAAGGTGAAGAGGAAAAGGGGGAATTCAATAATATTTGAGGTGCATCCGAGTGAGTATTTCAGAGTCGGTACAGTAGCATGTATGAAGCTGTGTATTCAGTCCTTAGCACCAAAAAAAAAAAAGCTCAATGAGTTGAAAGTAAGCAGCAGCGAAGAATAAAATGTAGATGAGGGGTGGAGATGGAGCTTGACGGGAAAGGGCTCATGTAGCATGCTTGAGAGCTGTTCCGAAAGTTGGTGGGCCTTGTGGGCGGTGGTCTGAGTACCCATAGCTCATGCACACTTGCCAAATGCTAGGATCAGCTGTGGATCAGCCGGCAAGTGCTGGTATAAAAGGCAGCGAACACCTGGGAACACCCTAGGCTTCAGGGCAGGTGAAACCCCTTGGAGCACCGACTCCCTCCCCCCTTTAGCCCCTCCCCCCTTTCCCTGGGCCCGCACGGGGTCGGCCTCTGCGTGGGAAACAGGGTCCAACTCCTTGAAAGTAAACTTGCCCGAGCTTCCAGGGCTGGGAGAGAAGGAGCGATTCTGCAGGGGTGTCTGAGGCCCGGAAGACTAGTGTCAAGTTTCAGCCCCTAATGACATCACTGGCGAGGTACTAAGGCCTGGGAACGGCTTGTTGGTGGTTGTTGAGTGAGGGAAGGCACGGGGTTGAGCGAGAGGGACCACGCCACAGGGCCCAACTTGCGAGTGAACCCCCGAGCCAGGAGGCTTCCTACTATAGGCGGCGGTGGCTGCTGCCAGCGGGGAGGGAGGGACCGGGCGGTCTTGGAGCCGCGGGAGTGGAGCACTGCCCGGTGCAGGCATCTTCCTCAGTCCATTCACGCACTGCAGCGCGTGTGTGCAGAGCTGCTGCTCGTTGCGGTGTTGGAGGCGAGCCCCAACTCTGGCGAGAGATAAATGGCTTCTGACGACCCCTCCTCGGCAAGAGAGCTCCTGGGATTTCACCACGCGGCGGCTCTCAGGTCGTGCCTTGCTTGCTTCCCATGAGAATCTTTAAATGGGCCTCTTCTCCCTCCCTTCTCCCATGACGGTGTAATCCCGTCCTCTCCCGGCATGCCAAGGCCTCCAGGCGCTGTGCGCACTGGCTCTGGTCGCCTCCGCAGCCGGGAGTTAAGAAGTAGAGGGCCCTAAGGGGGCCCCTGAGCTGTGGGTGGGGAGAAGCAACTAGCATCCCCCACCAGGGCTCCGTTGCTCCGCCTGAGTGCCCCGCCTCCGCGCCCATAGATGGATCAGGCTATCGTGCGGAGGGCCAGCTTTGAATACGATAAAAGTCTGTTGCCCGCCGGCTGTAATGGCTTTTGCTGTTGGACTGTGTGGTAGGAAAAGAGGAAGGGCGACGTTTGTGCTGTGTTGCAGGTTGGGAGAATTGTTTTTTGTACCTTATACCCTATGTTCCGGGTGAGTGTTACTGCTAGATTACCATGTTGCCTGCCCGGCTGCGTCCGGTGATAGCATCATGAACAGCATTCATTAGGGAACTTGAGTATATAGCAGGGCGACCAAAGGCCCAGCGTAGGTGACCCCAGAGCTAGTCTCTGGGGTCTCTCAATGTCTTAGGCTGGGACTGGCTGAAAACTTGCGTCTAGGTCCACTTGTCACAAGTGATCCGTGGACGGAGGGAAAGGCACAAATAAAAGCCCCTGGAGTTTGTGTGGTCACTAAAACCGGGGCTGTGATTTCTGCATCGGGGCCGGGTTCTGTTTGTGTCTCAGGTCCCCTTCCCAACTGTGTAAAGCCTGGAGCCACTGGAAAGGCGCCATCTGCTTATCATTTGAATCTGAAAGTAAGTTTGTGGCTACTTAGGTTTGAAACCTGGGAGGAGGGAGCAGGGTAAAGACTCTGGCGCGGAGAGGTATGATCCTCTCTAGCTTGTTGGCAGTGCCATGTGGGCTTCCGTGGTTCTTGTGGTCTTGAAATCTTTAAGGCAGAATAGGAGAAGGTGGGGGAGGAGATCAATCCTTGGTTGTCGGGAGTGACTTAATAGGCCCACCGCTGTGTGTGTGTGTGTGTGTGTGTGTGTGTGTGTGTGTGTGTGTGTGTGTATATGTGTGTATGTGTGTATGGTGAGGTGGTCGCTTTTTCCAGTAGCAGCTCCCTGGCAGGGCAGGGGCGCGAAGTTGCATAGAAGTGGGTTAGGGGCAGGCCAGGTACATACAGCAGGTTCTTTCGGAAGCCTAAGCTAGGGCTGCGCATCTGTCCCTCCACCTTGCTCACCCCCCCCCCCCCCCCCCCCCCCCCCCCCCCCCCCCCCCCCCCCCCCCCCCCCCCCCCCCCCCCCCCCCCCCCCGCCACCGGCCAAAGAGTTGGTACAGGAGTCTTTTTGGGGCTCGCCAGGAGTGCTCCAAGATGTTGCAGTGCCTGTAGGTCCTGACTGCTGCTCGCAAGGGTTTGTGTTGCGCTCTGTCGCTTGTTTGTCTCATGTGAGCCTCGTTAAGTGCCGTGATTTATTACTCAGCCTAGATGCTCAATTTTCGAATCTGCAACAGATTAAAAAGGGCAGGGGGGATGTGGCCCGAGGTCGGTATATTTTCTCAATCAGACCAAAGCAGCCCGGCAGCTGTTTGAAATTTGCCTATATTTTCAGGCTCAGGTGGAAAGACAGTCCTAACAGTCAAGATGTCCTTTTTCCTTCCTTGTCCCTGAGATCTTGGCAGTGATCCAAAGTAGGTGATTAGTAGCTCCATAAAAAGACACTGGAGAGGAGGTAGTACAGAGCTGGAAGAGAAGGAAGGCGTTAGGGGATAGAGGCTGTAGGGACACCCCCCACCCTAGCCACCTACTTGTAACTAGTTCCAACCTCATAGGTTTCAGCACCTCTCAATCCTGCCACATCACTAGGAATCGTCAAGGAATTACTGTGTTGATTATGTCCTCAGGAACTCCTCCTGGCCACACCAAGAGGTGTGGTTTACTAATGTCATTGAGAGTCTGAAGCCAATCAAGGTGGCAGTCATCTCAACTCCTCAGAGTGTTCCAGGCAAGGTCCACGAGGTCTCTCCATGGCTCACCTCCTATGTCCATGCAGGGCCTCTTGCACTGATGTGATAAGTGTTGTACTCTGAAGGAAATGTGAACCAGAGGCTTGTAGAGCTAGCTGTTGATCCAGTATTTGAAGGAGGGAGGCAGGTTCTGAAGATGTCCCTGTGGAGAGGAGTTGATATCTCTTTGAGGGAGTGTAAGTTTGTATTTGTTTGGTGTCTGCTCCTGTGTTCTTGGCTCTGTTTCCATAGAGCCTGGGCAAAGAAGAGATAGACAGAAGTTGAAGCATCTCCATTTTCACTTGTATGAACATAGCCAAGAAGGGCTAACAGCACCTGGTAGAGCCCAAGACAGCTGATTTCTCAGAGCATGAAGAACTATGGAAGGGTCTATGTTCTTCTCAGCTCCCTAGGGCCTTGGGGAACCCGAATCTGGCCCTTTTATAGCTGTATGAGAGTGTCCTCTGTTGCCCCCCCCAACAGACACATGCAGAAACTCATGCATGCAAACACACACGCACACGCACACATGCAGGTCTGCACACAAGTGCCTGTGCACAGAGGAGGCAAGTGTTGTCCATGTGATCTGACTCTTGGAGGGTGGGGTGAGACCTAGGAAAGAGGTCCTGTCCCATAGGCAGGGGCTACCTGAGAGTCCTCAAATGCCAGCAAACCACTGAGTGAAACTGAGAAAAGTGGCAGAGAGATCTGCTGTCCTACTGACAGAATGTTTTTTGTACCCCAGGCAGAGGCCCAGGTGTGGGTGCAGAAGACACCAGCTGACGGACACCCTCCACTGCTCCTTTCCCTGACTGCAGCAAGCCTTTTTCTTCTGGTAAGTCTGCCTCTCCCCCACCATCACCTGTGATCCATATTTTCATTCTGTAGCCCTGGCTGCCTTGGAAGGCATGCTGTAGACAAGGGGGTCCTTGAAGTCCCAGAGATCTGTCTCCCTGGGCTTCCAGAGTGCTTGGATTAAAGGGTGCCTCTGTCCTTGACTAAGCCCTTGAATTTGTATGATCTTCCTGCTTCCAGTTGTGTAGTGCTAGGCTGATAGGTTTTCACCTTGTTTATATTTCTGTGGTTTGGGAGGATGGAATCCAGGGAGTAAGGAGTGCCAGACAGGCAGGCACTCAGGCACCTGTCCAGTCCATCCCTTGTTGATATGTTTCTCTGACCCGACCTGCTGGGTTCTGCAACGATAGCCCTAGGAGAGGGAGTGAGGATTGAGGGGGACAAGGAAGACGCAAGAGAGATGAAGGTAAGACAATGGATTCTGATCAGGCCTTCATTTATTGAACACACAGCACAGATTTTTAAAGAAGTTTCAAGGTGGGGAGGGGGTTTGGGAGTGCGTAAGCATAGGTTACTGTGGTAACTCTATAGGGCAGGCAGGCTGGTTGCCTATCTGAGGTCACTGGGTCAAGGAGCCAGAGGTGATAAAAATGCAGCTTCAGGATTTCTCCCAAGACCCCCTGTCTGCCAAAGGTGCTGTTTGAGCTAATTTATAGGTGTAGAAACATCCCACGGAATGAGGGAGAGATAGAATTGTTAGTGAAGTGGTGGTTCCTTTAAACTGGGCGGCTTCAGGCTAACTGACCTTTGTCTGAGCTCTGTCTGTGAGGACTGGAGGAAAATGGAGCCTTTTTAAGCTAAAAATGGGGTGCCGTGTCTCAAGTCTGAGCACCCAAAAGCACGGCCCTCTACATTTCTCCATGGGTTGCTTCCATGTTTATAAAACAAACAGCTGTCTGTGTTTGTGTGCAAAAGTGGAGGCCAGAGATGAACAACAGATGCTTTTGGGCCCCTCTACCAGCCTCTACCTTCCCTCCCTCTCCTCCCCTTCCTCCCCTCCCCGAGATTCCCCTTCCTTCCTTCCTTATGTGTTCTGATCCTGGGTCTCACTATCTAGCTCTGGTGAGGCCGGAACTCCCTAAGTTCGCCCAAACAGGCCTAGAATTAACAGCTCCACCTGCCTTGGCCTGTCAAGTGCTTGGATAAAATGTTTGTTGCGCCCTACCTGGCTCCACCTTATATTTTTGTAAGTGTCTGTGAGTGAACGTGGAGCTCACCGCTGGTTAAGCTGAGTGACCAGGCAGGTCCAGGATGCCTTGGTTATGCCTCCACAGCACTGGGGTTACAGGATTGCAAGGTGAAGTGGGAGGCCAGGTTGTTTTTGCATCCTGGCTTCCTTCCACTGGGCCCCCCATCGTTTCCAGGAATCGCTGTACCTTGGAGGAGGCTGGTGATGGGCTAAAGGCAGGGCTTAGTGCAGTTGTCACCTCCTGGACTTTTATTGCGTGCATGTGTGATAAATGCATGTGGGAGCAGCAGGTGAGCTCAGCACCTCTCTCACCCCAAGGCAGAAAAGGAAGGGACTGACTGTGCCTCACCCTCAGCCAGCCAGGCAGCAGCCTGTATTTTGTTCCTTGTTAGATCTGCTGTGTTCACAGACAGACACTTTTTTTTCTCCCACCCCTCCTGGAAGTGTTTTTTGATGAGGCAATTTGTGCAAAGCCAGTCTGTTGTGGGCACAGGTTAGGATGTCCAGATGATGCATCGGTGGCCATGAAATGTCCTTAGATGGTCGAGGGTGTTTGTTTTGCAACCCATGGACTCTCTTTGGAGCCCTGTCAGGCAGAATAGGAGACCAGTGTACAGAGAGGGCCCTGCACAGTTGTGGATGGCAGAGTTCCCTCAGGCAAGGCAGTGAAGTGAAGCTGTAGCCCTGGGTCTTGGTCTCCTGTCCTTGAAGCTCACCTCAGCTCTTTGTACCCTGACTCTCACCTATCCCAAGAAAGGGTTAGGGTCAGGCAGAATAAGAGACCAGTGTACAGAGAGGGCCCTGCACAGTTGTGGATGGCAGAGTTAGGGTTAGGGTTGGGGGTTAGGGATAGGGTTAGGGGTTAGGGGTTAGGGTTGTTAGGGTTAGGGTTGTTAGGGTTAGTGTTGTTAGGTATAGGGTTAGGGTTAGGGGTTGTGTTTAGGGTTAGGGGTTAGGGGTTAGGGTTAGGGTTACGGTTAGGGTCTGCTCGTGGCTGGGGCAGAAGGGTTCAGAGGACATCCATGAAGGAAATTCCATTGAAGCTGCCTGCCTCTGTAGTGGCAGTCTGCAGCTAAACGGTAGCGTAAGTGCCCCATTTGATAGTTACTGCATCTGTCTCAAGCTGGTCTGGAGGCTGAACCCTAGTTTCAGAGGGGACTGGAGATGCTTTTGAAGACATTTGCATGACTGTGTCTCAGGGAAACACAATACATTTGCCCAAAATAGTGTATTACATGGTGGGAACAATGCATGGCGTTTCTAGTGTTACACCACAGAGTCAGAAATGAACAACACATCCTGAGGGGATCAGCGTTGGGTTGGAAAGAACACTGAAATCTGTTCTTGGTCAAAGATGTCATTAAGAAAAAATGCCAAAGTGGCTGTTTACAAGTCTGAAATGACCATATAATATTTGATTCAAGACCCACAATATACCAACTCTCCACAGTCACTAAGGGATGATCGTGATCTGCTATAGAGAATGATTCACTCAGGTGTGACTTATCTACACAGTGGTTCTGAACCTTCCTCAGATTTGCATATTTTAAGAGAGTTCTTCGTGTTGTTAAAACCCCAACAATGAAATTATTCTGTTGATAACTTGTAACTGTTGTTTTGCAAAGCTACTTCTATCAAACTTAATGCAAATGTCTGATATGCAGCAGTTCTTATTCGAACCCTAGAACAGAATCCTTCAAGCACCAAATTGGTTGAAACACTCAAATGAGAATAGCTGGCCTCTATGAACAGGCCCTGTTAGAAACTTTGGTTTCTTTTAAGTGGTTGTGTGTTCTGATTCAAGCACAAACTTTATGAATACTGAAGAGGTACAATCCGAAACTTTTCTTCCCTTTTCCCTTTTCTTTTCTTTTCTTTTCTTTTCTTTTCTTTTCTTTTCTTTTCTTTTCTTTTCTTTTCTTTTCTTTTCTTTTCTTTTCTTTTTTTCCTTTCCTTTCCTTTCCTTCTTTTCTCTTTTTGGTTTTTAAATTTCTGATTAAGGATCATTTCTAGTTGTCTATACCAATATTCTACCCTTCTACCTCAGTCAGCCTTGACTTTCTGTGACTGGCTGTGTCCCAAAGCTAGGCAGACCTTCTTAGAAACAATGATGGAATCAGAAAACGGAGATGTGCTGGCATCCAATGGGAGAATTATTTTCTGCAAGATAACTTCCAAGTGTTTATGATTCCTGTGTGACTTTGCTGGGGCCTGTATTCAGTACTCTGCTTCTAGATGCTAGCTGCTATATGTGGCTGCCTTTTCAGAAGTTCCAACATCCACATTGGTGACCCCTGCAGAGATCAGCTCATGTAAGTGAAAAAGCTGATATTGACCCGTAATGGTCGAGGGCTCCTTGAATTTGCCCTATGGAAAAATGCAAAGAGTAGAATCAGACACAAGTTATTGTAAGCAGCAACTACTACGGAAAGAATAGCAAGGGGTTCATGTAAGTTTAGAAGGGGGATCGTGCGTCTCAGACAGAGGATCAGGACACACACAGGTAAGAGTGCAATTGAGCATGGTCAGGAGAAGGGAGGTTCTCATGCCACAAGAAGAAGGCTAACCACCTGTCCAGAAAGGTCCTTAAATGAATTGTCTGAACTCTTCTGCCCCAGCCATTTGCTCTTGGCTGGGGCAGAAGGGTTCAGAGGACATCCTTGAAGAAAACTCCATGGAAGCTGCCTGCCTCCACAGTGGCCGTCCGCAGCTATACGGTGGCGTATGTGCCCCACTTGATAGTTACTGAATCTGTCTCAAGCTGGTCTGGAGGTTGAACTCTAGCTTCCTAGTGGACTGGAAATGCTTTTGAAGCCATTCGCATGATTCCGTCTCACGGAAACACAGTATGTTTGACCGACATAGTGTATTCCATGGTGGGAACAATGCATGGCGTTTCTAGATTTACAGGTCAAAGTCAGAAATGAACACCACATTCTGAAGGGATCAGCGTTGGGTCGGAAAGAACATTGACATCTGTTCATGGCAAAAGGGGTCATAAGAAGAAAAATGGCCAAAGTGGCTGTTTAGAAGTTCCTAAGTGACCCTTTAATATTTGATTCAGGACCCACAATATACCAGCTCTCCACAATAACTAAGGTCTGATCCTCATCTGCTATCGAGCATGATTCAATCAGGTTTGACTTATTTCTACACACTGGTTCTCAACCTTCCTCAAATATCCACACTTAAAGACAATTCTTCGTGTTGAGAGAATCCCAATAATGAAATTAATTGTTGCTAACTTGTAACTGTTGTTTTGTAAAGCTACCTCTATGGAACTTAATGCAAATGTCTGATATGCAGCAGTTCTTATTCGAAAACTAGGACAGAGTCCTCAAGCCCCAGATTGGTTGAGCCCCTCAGGTTGAGAATTGCTGGCCTATTTGAACAGGCCCTGTTTGAAACTTTTGTTTCTTTTCAGTGATTTTGTGTTCAGAATCAAACTCAAGACTTTGTGAATACGTTAGAGGTATGATCTGAAACTTTTCTTCCTTTTTTTCTTTTCTTTTCTTTTCTTTTTCTTTTCTTTTTTCTTTTCTTTCTTTTCTTTTCTTTTCTTTTCTTTTCTTTTCTTTTCTTTTCTTTTCTTTTCTTTCTTTCCTTTCCTTTCCTTTCCTTTTAACGAATCCTGAAATCTATTATTTTCTATGCTAACTTAGATCAGTAACTAAGAGGACCTGAGTTCAGAATCCCAGCACTCACATAGAAAATTGGGTGTAACACTGTGTCTAAAACCTTAGAACCAGGGGTGAGGGTGGAAAAATGGAGATGGCCATTCCAGATCCCTGAAACTTATGGACTGGCCTAGCTGAATCAGTGAGCTCCAGGTTCAGTGAGAAATACTGTCTAAATAAATAAATAATAGAAATAAGGTAGATGATGATCAATAAAGATACCCTAGGTAGACTTCGCTTTCCTTTCCATGCACACATATGCATTCCCACAGGAACAATTATGTAGCACACTCATAGAAGAACAATTAATGATAAATAAATAAATAAATGCCGTTGTTTCACATAGCATGCAGTAACTTGGGACAGGGTACAGCCTGATTGATGACAAAGGTTTTTAATTTATGATATTGACTAGTTCAAACTATCAGACCTCTCAGGGTGCTGTAAGGATTTTTCTGTTTGAACTATTTAAAGATATTTGCCTATACAGGAAGTGGTTAATTTTCAATGTGGTGGGGTCATAAACTATCACAATTAAATAGTCAATAGAATTGACTTTGGCTTTAGATGAATGAGTGTACTTTAGGCTTAGGTGGAGTGGACTCTCGGTTCAGTTGAAGGTGTGAACTTTGGGTTCAGTTGAAGGAGTGGAATTCAGGATCAGCTGATGGAGTGGAATTTGGATTACCTATTTGGAAAAGGAGAACTTTGGTTGTAGGTCAGAGTGGCAGATATAGCTTGATTTGGAGCCTAAACTAGGAATCCTGGGGTCCAATGTGGCTACTGCTTTCTCATACTTTTCATGAAGCCATTCATTGGGTTGTCCTGGGGATTCTGCTGACTCATGTAGGGTGTGAGTAGAGGGAATTCTCTCCCCAAAATGAAAAAAACAAAAACAACCCCCCAAAACTGCCAAGTTCATGACCAAACTTTCAAAGTTGAGATTATAATGGACTAAAAAGTTCTGACACTGAAAACTAGTTTGTGTCTTGCCAAATATGTGTAGTGTTTCCATAATATTATTGATAATCAGAGAAAGAGAATTCTGAAAACTGTCTAAGAGTCAGATCTCAGGATGCTATGTAGCAAACCATTTCTTTTGAGCATTATATTTTAATATGTATGTTATTACTGTAATATGGAGTGATTTTCAGTTTCACAGTAGCAGAAGCCACACTATATGTTGAGACAGAAATCCTGAGTTGCAAGCTATATAACTACTACAGGTGTGTCATATCACATTATTGAAAGACCTGCTTCTAGGTTGGGATATAACTCAGAGGCAAAGCACTTGATGAGTATGTCTAAGACCTTGGGTACAATCCTTAGTCTGTCATAAGGGAGAAAAAGAAAAGGTTCTGAGACCCAGGCACTGAGGGTGTTTGTGAGGTCATTCTCTTTCCCAAGTGTGAATTGTGAAACTGAAAGATAGTGTTCTTCATGTACTGCCTTCCAAGGTGATTTTGTTTTGTTTTGCCTATCACTGGGATTCAAACCGAGGACTCTGTGTATGCTAGGCAAGGTCTCTGCCACTGACTTACTTCTCTGGGTCATATACAATTTCTAAAAAGCATATACTGGGAATTAGAATATGTAAGAAAAAAGTCACTCTACTCTTAATTTAAACTGTTTTGACATATTTATGTTCATACTTCTGAATTATTGGATACCATTCTGTTCTGCCTATGGGGCTAATTTCATTGACAACTCCTAGAGGGTATGCCCTAGAATAGTGGTTCTCAGCCTTCCTAGTGCTGCATATGAGTCCTGCATAGTAGATTCCTTGGGCCATATTCTTCTGGTGTACTTGACCCACACTGCCTCCTATAATCCTTCCTCCCCCTCTTCCATGGAAGAGATTTGAAAAACATTTGGAGATGGGTTATGAAGTCCTGCTGATGGTGATATGTACTTGGTGGTGAATGAAGAAGTTTTGTAGATAATTTGTGTGGGGAATACAGAAGAATGAATCTGAGTTGATGTGTTCATTGCAGGTAACAAAAATGAGTGAAAAAGTGTGGAAATATGAATTTTCATTTATTGATTCTTTTTTTTTTTCTTCCTTCTTTTCTTTTCTTTCTTTCTTTCTTTCTTTCTTTCTTTCTTTCTTTCTTTCTTTCTTTCTTTCTTTCTTTCTTTCTTTCTTTCTTTCTTCTTTCTTTCCTCCTTTGTTTTTTCAAAACAGGGTTTCACTATTGTAACTCTGGCTGTCCTGGCACTCACTCTGGAGACCAGGCTGGCCTTGAACTCATAGAGATTCACCAGCTTCTGCCTCTCAAGTGTGATGGTATAAAATATGAAACTTAGAAAGGGTATGTGACTTGCCCAGAATCACATCTCGCCCTCCACAATCACACTTTTGGCTTCTGTTCCCTTCCCTGTCAATTTTCTTAATCTCAGCTACTTTTGTCTTTAGCAGAGCCTACACAATAGGCTCCAATTAGTTTATGTTACTATTCTTGTTCCTTCCAATTTCTTCTTCTCTGTAAAAGAAATATTTTCTCTCCCCTACCCTCCGCTCCCTTCTCCTCCCCTCCCCTCCTCCCTTTCCCTCTCCTCCAGTCCCCTCCCCACTTGGTGGTGTTGTGAGGCAAAACCAGGACTTGGTGCTAGTTTTATCAATTGCTCTGTGTCTGAGATGCATCCATAGCTCCAAAGGATTAATCTTACAACAAACAAACAGTGTTGGACCTGGTTTCCTGTAGTGGGGATATTTTAACCAAGACTTTGTTCGTGGCCCTCAGTGGCTCCCTTAGCTGCCTCGTTGCTAGGTCAGTAGCCTCCTCTTCCACATTTTTGTGCTCCTGGGAACTTCCTAAAATGCTGATTATTGGCTCCATTTTAGGAAAAACAAAACAAAACAAAGCACGGAGCAGCTTTGTGTATGGCTCCGGGAGTGTGGCTGTTTGAGCACCTGGGTTTGTGAAGCTGTGTCCCAGAAAATTAATTGAATCCTGTAGATGAGCTGTTATTTATACTTGAAAGCTATTTTTGACTCTTTTCCTTTGAACTCAAAGGAGGCCCTTCTTTGAATTCTCAAGAGTCCTGTTCGGTGATGGATGCTGTTGGAGGACTAAGTCTAATGAGGGAATATTTCCCCTGGATTGCTCATTAAGTTTGGTTAATGTCTTGTGTATAATCCAAAACATCTCAGTAGAGGGGGTTGTGAGTGAAAGAGAAGAAGAGAAAGAGCGAGAGGAAAAGAGAGAAAGAAAAAGAGAGAAAGAGAAGCTGAGCCCTAGAGGAGCAACAAAAGCTTCAGTGGAATTAATACCACCTTTTATTAATTATAAGAACTTTCTATTTAACTCTTTCATTTTCCTTTTCTTGCCCTCTCTTCTCTTTTCCTGCCTGGTATCTTTTATTTTTATTTTGAGATAGTGTCTCATGTAGCCCAGCCTTGCCTGAACCTTGCTATGTAGCCAAGGTTGAACTTGAACTTCTGATTCTCCTACTTTTGCCTTTTGAGTACTGGGATTACAGGTGAGGGCCACTGGGCCTACTTTATGTGGTGCTGGGGTGGGAGTCCGGTAAAACTCATTGCTTAGTTCACACCAGGCAAGTTCTCTTTTCCAACTAATCGATTTCCCTTCTCATACCTCTTTTTTTTCTTAATTGAAAAGCAACAAACAAAACCAACCTGAAGTATAAAATGTAGATATTCAAACCTGGAAATGTAACAGAATAAAATCCCTATACGTTTCAAAAAAGAAAAGACCAAATTTAGTCCTGTTAAATATTTATTCTGCCCATAGACTTAATCCACGGACTTTTTATTATTTTTGCTTTCTTTATAACTGTATTGGCATGTCAGTTTGAAATGCATTTTTGAAATACAAAATATTGCAAATAATAAAGTTTGGGGAGTTTAAAAATTGCAATAAAATAATCATTTGTCTATCAAACCTTCAAACAATCCTAGAAAAAATGTTAAAGACCTTTGTAATAATTTTGTCTATAGGATATATATTCTAGATTAAGAATTTTATAAAGGGCTGGAGAGATGACTCAGCCATTAAAGGCTAGACTCACAACCAAAAATATAAGAATTTTATATAATGTGCATATATATATATGTGTGTGTGTGTATATATATATATATATGTGTGTGTGTGTATGTATTTGTGTGTGTGGCTCTGTATATCTATCTATATATATATATAGATATATATAAATATATATATATGTACATATATATGTAATCTCCTTATATTTTTTACAGATTTTCAAAATTTCACATATATTGAATATAATTTGATTTGAAGTGATTTAATTGTACCTGTGAGTATGCATAAAATGAGAAAGAGACTAATAATGCTACATTATTTCATTTCTTCATTCTGTTCATTCAGTGTTATTATATGACATCATTTTATTGCATTGCTCATTCCTGTATCCCCAGTTTGTGCTGAAGAGAGTATTAAATTGAAAACTGTTGTTTGGCTGGTCTCTAAGCTCTCCAATGTGGCAACTGAGGTGCTAAACTTCAGTCAAAAATAGATCTTGGCTTCATTTTGGACATTTCTTCATTCCTATACAGGGAGTCGGGTCTCATAGCCTTAGCTCTGCCCTCTGCTGGTCATTTCAAATTATGCAAGGGGAATTCTCTGAATGTTATTAATTTCTAATTTACAAAGTTATTGGAAGACATTTAAAATTTTCGTCACTGTGAAATTTACTAGAAAACTAAAGTTTTTACTTTTTTAAACAAAATACTTAAAGCACTTCATAAAACTGGAGAGAAATGAAGCTTTACACATTTTGCAAGATAATAAAATTCATTGCTTTTTTTCATCATGTACATAAAAAAAGGATATTTTTAAAGGCTACAGCAAGGCTAGGGGAAACAATTTGAATGTATATAAATTCTAATATTGGGAAAGTAGTCTTTATCCTTTTCTGAGGAGCAGTCCACCCATGTCCCTTGGTAAGTGAAAATAACATACCTTCCTATTAACTGAGACAAGTTTTTAATCACTTTGAACTTGCTACAGGATTGACCTGTACTGGGGTACTTTTCTCCTTTAAGGAACACAGGGCTGTACTGCAGGTGATATCAAGACACAGAACAAAGGCCACTGATATTCACAGATAGTGTGGGCTACAAGGGAAACTTTGAGGCTAACCATCCATTAGATGTAATCAACAATAGCACAGATGGGTACCAGCTACTCTCTCCATACAAAGGGATAAAATGAGTACCAATGAAACAAGACTTCTGCCCATCCCAGATTCTCAGCCATAACTAAGAAATTGTCAGCAAGCATGAGGGCAGTTTTACAAAGTTAAGGTCATGCAAAATACATAAGGAAGGCATATCTTGATTATAGTCTTTTTGGGTCAAGTTTTAACGGGGATTACATTGACATTTAATTATGACAAACTGAAGTACAGCAAGTGTATGGAGTTCCACGATAGGATTTTTTTGTTTGTCTGTTGGTTGTTTACATGAGTCTTTCTATACAGCCCAGGCTGCCCTAAAACTCAGTTCCTTGATCTTCCTACTACAATTCCCAAATGATGTAGTATAGACAATTTCCAGCACACTGGCCCCAGAGTTGCTACTATTTTTAAATTCTTTTGCTCACACTGTGACCTCACTGGTAAAAGTCAAGCAAACTCATCTCTGATGTCTCTTTGAGTAACTATAATAACCATTTCTTGAGCTCTTACACTGTGTTCTTCACCCGTGTCATCTGGGCCTTAGAGCACCCATTGGAGGTATTGCTGAGGTTTTGTTTAGACGGGAGGCAACTGATCATAATGATCAACAGAGAAGTGATTGGATCTCAGGCTGTTGAACTCTGCAACACCTGTCTTGCAGTTGTCTTTGAGAGTTTTTTAGGATAACTGTTACAGGCTGTGCACACCAATGTGTTAGTGTTTCAGAAGTCTGTCCACAGGCCAAGGGACAAGTTGTAAGAGGATCTTGCTTTTATTCCCAGCATTAGAAAATAGTATAAGGTAGAAAAACATGCTCTAACTGTTCACCCCATGGTAGGAAATACATGAATGATATAACTTTGTACCTGATTCACAATTGTTGATTTAGAAAAATCTTATTCAGAATTTCTGTTTTATTCTTTCAAGTTATAGTTGAGCTCTGTATGTGAAACGGTTGCATGTGAGGGAATATCTCATTTTTAACCTATGATGATAACTGTAGTCATCCCGTGCTAGATTTCTTCCAAGTTTTGAGACGATCCCCAATCTAAGGACCTACTCTGGAATCTGATGTGAGAAGCAGACTTCTCACAGATCTTAATCTTAGTTTCAGTTGCTTTCTGTGCTATAAATAGTTGCAGACAAGCTTTAATGCTAAGTTTTAAGTTTAGTATTTTTTTCTATGAAGAGACCCAACAGTTAGCTCTAATCCACGCACTACTTCTGTTTCCTGCATGCTCTCCTGAACAAATTGTTAAACCTCATCTTCACCTAACACCTCTGAGAAATGTTAGCTCTGGAGTATGAATACTGAATTTTGAGGGTGTTAGTCTTAGAAAATTGTGAATGCAGTTTCTTCTAATATTTCATTTTGCTTAAGATAATCATTTGTTGTAGGCATTGAGCTAGCCTTCATTTTGCAGGGATGCTGAGGACAAAAGAAAGACTCTCTGTTAACTGGAGTCTTTAGAATATAAGCCCAGACCTTGACACCACCACTAAAGAAGGTTTATCCAGTTGCTTCATGCCCTAAATTGGAGTTTGATTAATGTGACCACACTGGGAGAAGATAAAATAATCAGGACTAGTGATCCCTCATCCCAAATCCACCTTCATCTTTGGGATACTAACATGAAGCTTAGGTTTAATAGAAGGCAGGGCATATGCATAACTAAACACCCTAGTCTAGGTGTGGTCCACCCACCATTGACTCTCATTGGCTCAGCCCTAGTCTCTCCTGCAAAGCGGTCTAACAAGTCAGTACTCTGTGAAATCTTTTCATGGGGAAACCCCTGCCTCCCACTATGGATATCACCTGGACTTCATGTTTTCCCTGCTTCCCTCATGAGACTTGGGGAAATTCTATTTCCTTGGTGTTCATTTTTTCTGTAAGCCTGATAACTGCAGGAAAGTTCCCTCTCCATGTGCTTATTTCCTGGCTTTGGTTTATTCCTTTCTATAACTCGTGACATCATTTTGACCAAGATAGAGCCAGACTAGGAATTTATCTCCCAAGTTTTGGCTCAAAAAGTCCATAAGATAGTCTTTCCTGTTTCTGTGCATGACATTATCTTTTAGTGCTGGCAAGAATTTAGAATCAGAACTAGATCTTACTATCAAAGCTCTGGTAGTATGACACAATGTTCATGATATGAACTATAGTCTCCTTATATTGATCTGGCTGGCTCAGAACTCCTGGTGCTGATGAGACCCAAGAGTGTGTTAGCTAGGACTTCCCTTGGAAACAGCAACAACAACAGCAATAACAATGAAAACAACAACAACAACAACAACAACAACAACAACAACACTATTAATAGTTTGAATGTGGAATGTCTCCACAGGCTCCTATATTTGAACTTTTGTTTCCCTGCTGGTAGTGGTATTTTGGGAAGCTATGAAATCTTCTGGACATGGGTTCTGGATGACTAGTGTAATTGTACAGGTGGGGTTTGAAGATTATTGACTGACTCTTTTTCTCCCTGAGTTCTGTTTCAATAGCCTAGGCATGAACAAGAGTTCCAGGTCCCTGTACCGCAGATAGGATCCAGTCCTGCCTCTGCACCTGACCCTCAGGATGTACTACATCCCCAGAACCATGAGCCCAAATAAACCTTTTTTCCCTTAAACTGCTCGTTTAGGCATTTGTTCACAGCAAAACAAAATGCAATGCTATTCACTGAGCCTAAGATTAAGAGACAGCTTTCATTCAGTTTCTCATTAGAGAATTTATAATATCCAGGGCAAAAGGATAGATTATTAATACCATTAACCCTTTACCAAAGTTCTTAATTATCACAAAAGTGTTTATTCTCTATCTAGCCAGGGCCCCAGCCATTGTCTTTCAGTTTGGGATCTGTTACATTCGGCTGAAGCCCTTCCCTTAGCAAGCTTTTCTCACCATGCCTAGCTCATACTTAACTTGCTGTAGGGTGTGCTGCTGACTATTTAAAAAGTGGGCAGCTCATTTGTCTTATATTGGTCTGCATTCCTCATCAATATGATGAGAAGTCTATGAGTCTTTCTAGTGCAATTCTGAAGGGACTGGTGCAGTATCCAGCATCCAGGGACATTTAAGAATAATACATAATCCAGGTCTTGAGAATCTTTATTTCAGTGCATGGGAGAAGAGATGTTGTAGTAGACTACAATCTTTTACCATCAATTTAGGAAAAAAGAAAAGAAGGATGAAAGGGACTCTTCACTGCTTTCATAGGCTGCCTTGATAAAGAGAGAAAAGTAGAAACCTTCATAGCCCTTTTAGACTGTCCTAAGCTTGGACAGGAGAAACTGACAGTGAGCCAGACTAGGATTTGAGCTCACTATCTGCAAACCCAACCTCTCCAATTGATGTTCTTCTATGCAATAATCAATGAACCAACCAACCAACCACCCACCACCCACCTGGTCTCCAGCTTCAACGCTTATATACTGCTAACATAAGTTCCGATAAATTTAAGCAGCCCACAATCCCAAAAACAAGTTACACATGGCAAAACAACCACACATGACTAAATTATAGCCACCAGCATCGAGCATTCCAAATTTAACTCATAATCATCCACCACACCTGGGATGGGAACACAAACCTAGTCCAAACGCCATTTTGCGTTTTTAAAGAAACCAAAATAACAATGACTTCTTACAAGTATCCTGTTACAGAGAGAGACAGTTTTCACAGTGAAATAACAGAGCAGATACTATGGAGTGCTCTATGTCACAACTGGGCAGGGGACGGAATATACGCTAAGAAGGATGGGCCTTTGTACTTATGCACTTGTGGGTCAACTGGGAGCTTGTCAGAGAATCAACTACTTTTCTGGTTTCTGTGATAAAGTATCAGACAAGGGCAAGTTAAGGAGGAATTGGTTTTGGATAATGGTTTCAGGAAGCAGCCCATCATGGTGAGAACAGCATGGTGGCAGGAAGCAGCTGCTCACACTGTACTCAGGGGGAGACAGAGTAGTGAATGCTAATGCTTGGATTGCTTTTACCCTTTTATTCAGCTTCCCTTCCTCATGGAAGGATTTGCTCCACATTCAGTGGGTGTCACCCCACTTTAATGAACTTAATCTAGAAATTCAGTACAGACATTCTCAGAAGTGTGTTTCCTTTCTTTTTTATTCCTTTCTTTTTGTTTCTTTTGAGACAAGGTTTCTCTGTTGTAACTCTGGCTGTCCTGGAAGTCACTCTGTAGTCCAGGCTGGCCTCGAACTCACAGAGACCTGCCTGCCTCTGTGCTGGGATTAAAGGCGTGGGCCACCACTGCCTGGCTAGAGGGATATTTACATGAAATCCCGTCATGTTGACAGTGATCATTCACTATCATAGCAAGGTAGAAAGGAAGTTCTTTGGGGCACAAAAGCAAATTTTGGAGATAAGAAAAAAATTTATATGTCTGTATACTTGTACATGACTGTGTTGTATATGCCATGTGTGGTACCTACAGAGACCAGGGTACTAGATCCCCTGGAACTGGAGGTACAAGTAGTTATGAGCCACTCAACATGGGAGCTAGGAATGAAACCCATGCCTTCTGGTTGAGTAGCAGGAACTCTTAAATGCAGAGCCATCTCTCTAGCCCCGAGAGTATTTATATACAGGAATAGGGCGCTGAAAGGTCTTGTTACATTCAAGAAATGATGATCCTCTGGGTGGTGGTGGTACATGCTTTTAATCCAAGCAGTCAGGAGGCAGAAGCAGTAGGATCTCTGTGAGTTCAAGGCCAGCTTTGACTACAGAGTGAGTTCCACGATAGCCAGAGTTACAACAGAGAGACCCTGTCTCGAAAACCCCTCGCCCACTTCCTCCCCCAACCCCACCAAAAAAAAGAAAGAAAGAAAAGATGAACCATCCTGGTGGCAGAAGCAGAGTGACTTCAAAGGTGAGAGGACAGGGATGGGTAGATGGCCATCATTGTGAGGATCTTTGCATGCACATGAGCCATCACAGTTCCATCTCAGACTCTTTGGAGAGTTCAGATGTTCACTAGGAGAAGCATACTTTTCTTTGCTCTTTATAAAAACAATTTCCTGTCTGGTGTAAGAAATGCTCCAGGATTTTAGTGACCATGGAGAAATCTTTGCACTCAGTCTGAGAGCCTAAAGCATGAAGATTAATGGAAAGTGAATTATAGTGCCATATCTAACATTCAGAGGATTGCTTTTGGTGATTTACTGAGAGTACGAGGCATAGACCTATCAAAAATTGTGGTTTCTAGCTTGGAGGACTGGATAGTCATTAGGTTACCTAGTAAGAATTGTTAACAATATTATCAATATTTTTGAATAACAATTCATAATTCATTAATCCATTTTTAAAAACCCTCAAAACTGGGCCTGGAGAAATAGATGGCTCAGTGGTAAAGATTGCTTGCCACTAGAAGGTCTGAGTTTGGTTGCCAGTACAAACATCAGATAGCTCACAGTGGAGTGTAACTCCAGTCAGTCCTAGGGCATCTGACTGCCTCCTCTGAACCCTGCAGGCACTGCACTTACATGCACAGACATGCACACAGACATACAAAATAAGCAAAATAAAAATAAGTGGAACCCTTTAAAAAGATCAGCAACATAATAAATCTCATAGCTGTATCTGGTTTGTGCTGTACCAACCCCAATTAGATGCCTGAACTTTTAAATAAAATGGCTAAAATTGGGCTTCTGCAGAATGTGTTCAGAGTGAAATACTGTAGACATATCAAACACTTCTAAACTTGGAAACATTTATTTTAGGATACTTAAAAAATTTTGATGACCTGTTCAAAAGCTGTGAGCACATGCTGAACAGTTTGTTTCTAGTTTATCCCATGATGCTCATGTTGCATTTCCAGAGGACGAGAGGAGGGAGGTGATGCTGTGTCAGGAAGACTGTTCTGTAGTGATATGGGAGACAGTAATGTTGGTGTTAGTCCCTGCAACAGGCAGCAAATTTGCTTCCTGGGAGGGATTGCAGTTTCTCAGGACCAAGCTGGAAGACTGAACATGAGACAGTGGGAGATGCAATTGCCTTTGTGGTAGTCAGGCCCCCTGTAAAGTAGGAATTGTCTCTCAGAATTTGTCCCCAGAAAAGATAAAGCAATTTTTGAGCAGCATTTTGGAATTTATCCATCTGCTGATTAGTGGAAATCATAGAGGCAGAGATACGTTAGATTACTAGATATACGCAGTAAGTGCTTAAATAACACACAGTGCTGGGGACATGTTGTGGGATGGGGCCCAGAACTTCTACTAATGTACTACCAATTGCACCCTTGGAAATCCATTTAGCCTTGGAGCAAGAGAGATGGCTCAGGCCTTAAGAGTACTTATTGCTTTACCATCAGACCTGATTTTCATACCTATCATGCATGTCATGCAGGTCATGACTGTAAGTCCTGTTCAAGGGATCCAGCACTTCTTCTGGCCTCTGTGAGAACACAGGTGTGTGTACACATATACAGACTCTCACACACACACGTAGCATGGTAAAAAGAAACATTTAAAGATAGTTCAGTTTAAATTATATGTGTAGAAACCTGGGAAATGAGACAATGTTTTTCTAGTGTGATAAAAGGAATTTATAAAATAGTAGATATACCTAACAGTATACATTATTTAATTGAATAAAGCATTTTTTTCTCTCCAGTAAGATGAAAATGTTCTGAATCAATAGACACGTTTATAATCTACAATATTACGTCCCAATTAATATGGCAAAAAAGAGTTGTTTGCGTTTGGTTTCCTCTTGAGAATTAAAATTGTATGTGGAGTCAGAAATCTGTTGGAACAACTTTGTGTTCTTAGTAACCATTATTAAGTTAATGGCTTCTGTGAAATGTCATTGAGAAATCAGTTCTTGTTATGGCTATTTTCTGAATCATGCTGATTTATTTTCACTCCTTTACAAAATAGTATAGTAGAAAACACCCAAACTTCAAATCAAGGTTGTTTGAAAGTAAGATGAGAATAATGAGTGAGAGTAAATTCTTGCAACTTTGGCATTATTTATCAAAACCATGCAATATATCGAGGTGCAGAATGTATTCCTGTTTTGCAGAGGGCTCAATCAGTAAGGTGCTTCCTGCACAAGCACTAAGGTCTGAATTGGGATATCCATCAGCTCCATGAAATGCTCTGTGGGGCAGTGTGTGCCTGAAACCTAGAGCCAAAGTTCTAGCCAACTGTCTATCCCCATTGTGAGGATCCCTCAGGTTTAGGGAGAGACTCTGTGCCAATAAAGAAGATGGAGAACACTATAGGAAAGCACTGAACACTGACCTTTTATCTCCATATCCATGTGTACACACGTGGACATGCACCTGCACGTGTGCACACTCACAAATATTATAGTCTCCATCAGCACCATCACCATCCCACTCTGCCCTTCTGCTCTACGTGAAGCTCTTTAGGTCTCAGGCAGACCCTGTGTACTGCATCGTGTGCATTCAGTGCCTGGATGAGCAATCCTGCCTTTGTTCTGAACTCCTAATGTGATCTCTAATTTGTCTACACTATTATAAAGCCTGCAGTTTATAAAATGAACTCCTGAGTATTTCTCTTTTCAGTGTTTATAGTCTGATGTAACAACCTTTACGAACTGAGATACTGAACATTGTGTTCGTGGGCTTGCTGGTGTGTTTGCTATGCATTCTCAGTTCTTACTCTTCTCTGTGAGTGTCCCCACTTCCCAGCCAAGCACTGTGGTGGTGCCTGGTGAGAGATCTTCTTCGTGCTGTCTGTCACAGCACATTTCTCAACTAGTTGGAGTCACAGGTGTCACTGTTTCACCAATTACTTCCTTCATGAACATAACCAGAAATAGGTGTCATACTCTTTTGACTCTGGTTAGTTGCTATGGTAGTACTTCAAGTATCACATGACATTGAAACCTACTCTTTCGTCTGGAGTCAACGCTGAAACTTAAGGCTGGGCATAAAGCTCAGTGGTAGAACATGAAAATAATGTGTGTGAGGACCTGGTTTGTCAAAAGCTGCTGTAAGAATTTTCTTTCTGTTAATCACATGGTTTGGTTTTGCTCCTCATAATTTGAGGATTTTATGTTACTTTATATAGTTGGTGGTAAGTTACTTTTTAGGATGCTATAAAGTACGATATGTAAAAAAAAATAATTTAAAGTGATCCAGGACTGTCAATATGGCTTAGCAGGTGAAGTTGATTGATGCCAAACTTGAAATGCTGAGTTCAATCCTAGGGATTGTTTACGATGCTAAATCTCTCCATATGGTGTGATCTGTTTGGCCAATACAGTTTCTATTGATCCAGGTACAAAACATATATGTCTGTGAATACTATGACAAACGCCACCGCCTACTGTGTCCCCTGTAGCATCCAAGAGCTTAACTGTGGA
The DNA here is from genome assembly GCA_026225945.1 of Cricetomys ansorgei. Taxonomy (NCBI): domain Eukaryota; kingdom Metazoa; phylum Chordata; class Mammalia; order Rodentia; family Nesomyidae; genus Cricetomys; species Cricetomys ansorgei. Next base: position 56,206 of record JAMJFZ010003892.1, read on the forward strand.
ACCTTGAATTACTATAATGAAAAAGACATCATCTCTTTTTCTTCTTCATAAACAGCCGACCGAGTGTCTGCAACTTCTGACAGATGAATACTGTCACAGTGTCTGATTTCTTCAAGGACAGGAAGAGTCAATCTAGGAAGAGCTGGAGGGCTGACTGCTTTACATAATATTGAGGTCCCACGATGGGTTCAGCCCTATCAGTATGATATGATATTTATTGTAAGGAAGAACCATATCTGCTTGGTTGCCTCCATTACTTGGCCATTTTTACCCAGTGTAAGCGATAGCTTTTAATTACACATCCCTGGGACTTTCTTTTCCCTTACTCTTCATTAGTTCTTCAGCAATCTCTATCAGCACTGTTTCCTAGTCTCCGATGTCATATAAGGAGGCTAGGAGTACCATGCTATATTTTCATCTTGATAGATGTCACATCACTTTGATTCCTTCCTTAAAACCATGCCTTCCAACACTGTGAGGAATGGACAATATTAGAGCCCAGAATTTTACAGATCCTGATGTTATCAAAATTGAAATAACTGGAAAAAAATGCACATGCCTGAATCATAATCTTGGTCTTTTGCTTATTCTGGAGGCATAGAAGTAGAGCTAACATTCCATCAGCTTCTCAAAGGTTTTTGCATCCAACATTCTATCTCGGGAAGCATCTTGGGATTTTTGTCAGACTGTTTCACAATACTCCATGACCTATGTAGCTGAGGCCAATCCCGAGAAATTATTTAGCCCATTCCAAGGGAGCTCCAACAAATATAAAAGTCTGTCCCACCTCCAGCCTTTTGCTCTTGTGTATGAGAGGCATTACAATCACCTAGGCAGCAGGACGCCAAACTCATTGGCTTCACGAGTGGTATGGGCAAGTCTCTCTGAGCTGTAGTTCTTGTGCAGATTCTTCTTAATCCTGGTATGTGTAGCGTCCTTTTCAATGATGTCCTTGTCTGATTTTTTTTTACTGCTGGACTTGTGAAATTAGTTAGAAAATATTGCCTCTTCTTTGAGTTTTTCTGGTAGGAATTATGGGGAATCCATTTGTTCATTGAGCATTTGATAGATTTCAATATTGAAGTCATGAGATCCTGGGATTTTCTTTGATGGGAAGCTTATTGATTCTCAGTATCCACCATCACTGTTAAATTAAAGTTATGGCACTTATCGGAGAGTCCAGCTTTGAATTTCCAATGCTCTTTATTAATCACATAACATGTCAAATCTCAGGGAATTCTATATCCGGGCAGCTAGGCAAAGAGCTCACTCCGTTGCTTCCTCACCCCATGCTCCCCTCTTGGTTCTCCTCTCCTAGCTTCCTCTTCCTTGTTCTCTGCTGTCTGTCTGTCTCCTTCCTTCTATGCCCTTGCCCTAGTTCTTTTTTATTCCAAATCCTCTCTGTCTCCACCCAGCCTTCCAATATACAAATCATTGGAGCCTAACCTTCATCTGCCTTAAGGCTAAAGAATGTCCCATTCTTGTGGAGAGCTGTATAGCCACTCCTTTGTTTACTGGTAGGCAGTGAATCCTTTACTTGCTTCAAGGACAGCTTACTGGAACATTATCCATAACTAAAATCTCCCATAACACATCACCATGGTTCAGTCTTGGCAGGTTTTTGCATTTCTTCTAGGCCAGAAAATTTCTTGGCATATCATTGTCAATAACATACAAAGATTCTTTGTATCCTTTGTCCATGATGTCAATTATGTTTCGCACTTCAGCTCTCATTTCATTTGTGTCCAGTCTCTTTCTTTTAGTTAGTCTGGCTTTTGGTCTGTCAATTTTTGTTTTTGAAGAATTGTTTTCATCTGGCTGATCTGCATACACAAACACAGCTATATATCAATTTTTTATTTTTTTGTGTATATGTTATTGTATGTACTTGGGTATGCATGTGCTGTGGCACACGTGTGGAGATCAGGGGACAGTTTGCTGCTGTTACCTCTTCCCTTTGGCCACACAGTTTTTAGGGATCAAATTCAGGTCCTTATTCTTAGCAGCAAGTGCTTTGACCCTCTCTGCCAGCTCACCAGCCTGTGTTTATATCACTTGCTTGTGGTTATCCAACTATCTAAACCTCATCTACTGAAAACATTGTTCTCTAGTTTTATATTTACTTACTCTGTATATATACTCATATGTAATATATATTTATATATTTGTCATATTTTTATATGCATTCACATATTTAAATACATAAATTTGTCTTATTTTTAGTACCTTTTTCTCACTAATTCTGAATTGAGATTGCTTTAGTTGTTTTAGTTTCTTGAGGTGCATTGATAGGTTGTTGTTCATTTGAGATATTGCTCATTTTAGATCTAAGCATTCCATTCATTGCTATAAAGGTCTCATATAGCTTTTATTCCATTCTTCAGGTTTTGCATTTTTGTTTATTGTGTATTCGTTTAAAATATTTTGAAAATATTTTCTCTCTCTGTGTTTGTGTTTTTTTGTGTGTGTGTGTGTGTGTGTGTGTGTGTTTGTGTTCACCTTCATCTGCATGCCTTAGAATGAGTATAGTAGTCAGAGTACAACTCGGTGGAGTCTGCATTCTTCTTCTATCATGTAACTCTGGCTGGCCTAGAACTAGCTGCAAACTAGCCTGACCTTGAATTTTAGTAAAGGTTCTCTTGCCTCTGACTCCCAAATGCTGGGGTGAAATTGTACAGTACCATGCCTGGCCCAAGGCATCTTTTGATATTGGACTACTTTATGGATTCTTACCCTATTACATACATTTTAAAAATGCATCATCTATATATGAGTGAAATCATTCCTTCTCTCTCTCTCTCTCTCTCTCTCTCTCTCTCTCTCTCTCACACACACACACACACACACACACACACACACGCACTCACACACACACATACACACACACACATTTCCCTTGTAATCTACAATCATTTCTATAGTGTTGTCTCTCTCTTTCCTCTTGTCAATGCTAATCAGAACATGGTAGGCAAATGAGTGTACCCCAGCACAGAAAAAGGCACAGAGAATTCTAGTGCATGCACATATAGCTTATGTGTATCCTGGTGATAAGTTCTGACCTGTTTAAGGGCTCCAAGGGAGCCATACCATGTGTTCCGGTATGCAGTGCATGCAGGAGCCTTTTCAGCTTGTCTACTCTATTTTGGTCACAGCTGGCAAAGCCTCCAGTTGCCATAAGATTCCTACATAATCCACTTATGCTTGGCAGGTTCATTTACCTTTCCATGTTCTTTCTCCCAAATAGTTTCCAACTTGGGACCCAAGATGAGCAGCTTTCATTGTCCTCATGTTGTCCAAGTACAGACTATCCTCTGTCTTTCCCAAAAGCATATAAACAGTTGTTCATGGGACATCTTCTCAGTGTGGTGATATATGCTGGTAGTTCCAAGTTAAGGGGGTGGCTGAGGGGATCACTTGAACCCAGGGGTTCAGTGCCAGCCTGGTAGCTAGTGATAGAGATTCTACCTGAAAATCAGTCATTGAAGATGAAGAGATGGCATATTCAGATGTGTTAAACATGTATTTCCTGGAAGTTGTGTAGTTTGACATCTGTGTGTCTCATTTTATAATGAGTGTCAGGCCCTTGTAATAGCTCTTCCTTCCAAGAGAGAGACTTATATTTTATTTGAATAATATATATATTAAAATACAGTAAAAATCATACTATATTTTACTATAATAAAGAACTTGGGGAAGTTTGAGAGAATCAGTGTCTTGATGGCTCTACAATGAGCTATGTAAGACGGCTATTTTAATGTTTGATATATCTGCATATCTGTTTTATTTTTTTACATTTTGTAATGTATCAGTCGGGTAAACATTTATGATTGAATTGGTAACATTTCCATTTAAATACCTTTTTAAATATAGCAAGACCAGCTTTACACTTGGGCTGCTGTTAGTCAACCCACGCATTCGATGGATTAGAGTGAAGGTCAGTTTCCCAGGAAAGAGTCATCCATATGATCACTGTCCAGGCTTCCTGATGAAGAGCACAGTCCCAAGGATGTTGACTCAGGTAGGATACAGGACAGCCAGCTTCCCAAGATTGTGTGATGTGATGTGTAATTGCAATGCTTGCTGGGTAGTCTATGGTCTCTTGCAGGTCTTAAGGTCTCTTTTCTCCTCCTCCTCCTTCTCTTCTTCCTCCTTCTCCTGCTCTTCCTCCTCCTCTTTCTCCTCCTCCTTCTCCTTCTTCTCCTCTTTATCCTCCTCATCCTGTCCTCCTCCTCATTGATCTCCTCCTCCTCCTCCTCCTCCTTTTTCTTTTAGCATATCTTCTGAAGGCAACCCTAATAAAATCAGTGGGAGGCCTGGCACTGAAAGTTCTTACGGCCATGTCCAAAGCTGCTGAGCTAGAATATAGAAGAGTAGCAGCTACAATGGGTGGGATTCTCCAGTAAATTCTGCATTTAATGAAGTTTCAGAATCATTGTCTACAGATACCCACCCACCACCAACTTGAAGCTCTACATCCTGTTTGGGATAAGAGAAGATGAATTTTTCTTTCTTTTCTTTTCTTATTTTCTGAGACAGAGTTTTTGTTGTAACTCTAGCTATCCTTGAACACACTCTATATATGAGGCTGGTCTCAAACTCACAGAGGTCTACCTGCCTCTGTCTCCTCAATGCTGAGATTAAAGATGTGTGCCACCACTACCAAGCACAAGGGGACATTTTTTTCCCTTTTCTCTGAGCCTCCATGCTTCAAGTTTTCTTTATACTTTTAAAAATGTTTTTCTTTTCCTATAGGTAACTGAGAGAAGAAAATAGAAATTTAAATTTTCTTAAATATCATTTTAAAATAGTTGGACAGTATCCCAATGTAATCTGTTTTTTCTGAAGTTTCTTTTTTCATACTTCTTCTTTTGTTGTCTTAAACTGTTTTGTATTATTGGCTTGGAAAATAATATGAAACTTGGATCAGTGTTACTCTGAGAAATTCACCAGAATGATGATTTCTTGATATAAGTCAGGTTCTTTAGGAGGACTGACCAGGAATGAGCACCATCTTCTGATATATAATGAAGCATTGTTTCTATTCACAGATCTCTCCACACCAGATTTTCATAAATTATATTATGGGTTTCAGGGCTTCTGAGTGCTTGACCACCTGCACTGTCTTAGTGAAAAAAAAGATGACCAAAGAAGCTTAATTTTGGCTTGTTGTAAAAGGGCAAAATCTAAGACTATGAATCTTGGGCTCTGCACTACTTCGGCTTTATAATGTTGGGCAGGTTTCCAAACTACTGTATTCATTTCATCTATAAAATGTTAATGAGAATAGCCTCCACTGCACAACACAATTCTGAGTAGTGCCTGAGTTCATGTAAAGAATTAGAGGACAGAATTGGCTTTGGCCAATGGAAGGGTTTGGTCTTATTGTTATAGTTATTATTAAAGTCATTTCACGTTATTATTTTCCTCATGAGTTTTCTTTATAACCAGCAATGACTCTGCTAATGCTTTGTCGGGCTTCTGTCCACAGTGGGTACTTGCAGAGTACCCTCTCTCTCTTCTTGTTGTTGTTGTTATTGTTTTTAAATCTCTGTCTCTTTGTAAATGTGTGTCATCATTCATTCTTTCTAGAAATGAACCAAATAAGAGTCTACACAGTGCCTTATATTTCCCTTTTTAAGTGCTGTGTTTTTGAGAAACTTCTTAGTACTCACTAGCTGGCATAAACCAAAAATAAAAAATAAACCTCAAGTGAGGGAGAGAATGTAGAAAACTGTTCCATGTAAGACTATGTTTTCTACAAAATTTACATATAGCAGTTTGGTCAAAAGTGCAGATAGACTTCCACACATCTAAATCTTCAGAGAAAAGAGAGTTTTAACCTAATGGTGTCTGAAAATCCAACATGTTAATATAGACAGTTTTAGTTTTAAAAAAGAAAGGAATCAAGCAAAGGTATTGACCCTAACATACATGTGAATGTCTAAAAAGCTATTGGCTGAAATTCATAGGTATAGATGCAATAGCTGTAAGCAGTTTTATTGAGAACCCCCGGAACAATGGTTTCTATCTTGTGTTTGCATCCTTGGTTGGCATCATATTTCAAAGCCCTTACTGTTTAGTTTTCTCTTTTCTTTCCCTTTTTCTCTTTTCTTCTTCCTTTCTTCCCCCCTTCCCTCCTTCCCTCCTTCCTTCCTTCCTTCCTTCCTTCCTTCCTTCCTTCCTTCCTTCCTTCCTTCCTTCCTTCTTCCTTCCTTCTTTCCTTCTTTTTCTTTCTTTCTTTCTTTCTTTCTTTCTTTCTTTCTTTCTTTCTTTCTTTCTTTCTTTCTTTCTTTCTTTCTCTTTCTTTCTTTCTTTTTCTGTCCCTCCCTCCCTTCCTCCCTCCCTCTCTCTCTCTCTTCCTCTTTTCTTTCTTTCTTTCTTTCGTTTTTTGAGACAGGATTTCTCTGTTGTAACTCTGGCTGTCCTGGAAGTCACTCTGTAGACCACGCTGGCCTCGAACTCACAGAGATCTTCCTGCCTCTGCCTCACGAGTGCTGGGATTAAAGGAGTGTGCCGCCACCACCAGGCTTTACTGTTTATTTTTCAATTTTTTTAGCTGACTTGCTAGCATTATACTCTGATATTTGGGAATACTTTAAAAGAATTATACAGCTTTAGGCTACTAGAGAAGCACTTGACTGAGAATGAATGGAAAGTAGTCACTTGAGTTTTAGTTTGATGAAGGTAGGGACAGAATAGGGAGATGGCTACTGGCCTTTCAATTCATAGATTAACATAGCTTGCAAAATGCCAGACCAAGTAGTTTTCAATACAATAATTTTTCTTCTTTTAAAATGTGCATTCCTGAAGAAGATGATTGAGGTAAATAGAAAGTAATTTAAACCACCAGGTTGTTTTTCTCTAATTGATCTTTTCTTTACCCGAAGGACCACAGAGCATTTTTTCTTTGTCTAAAGCATATTAGTGTCATTTCCCCACTCTTATTCTGTAGCATTCATTTGGAAAAACACAAAGAATGCTCTCATTCCCAAGGAATTGTACTTCCTTCTCTCCATTTTTTGAATCAAATGTAAGAGTGAGATGTCAATATCACAGAAAAACCCCTGTAAATGGATATTTTATATCAATTGTGAGTTTTGATAGTATATTTATCATTAGTTGAAAACTATTTACATGTACCTAGGTGATAGTTACATACTATTGTGTAGTGACATCATGCTTAAATTTCTTTTTTATTCTTCTCTTGCCCAATACATCACAAGTTGTTTCCCCTCCCTCCATTCGACCTTCCTTCATCCCCCACTGGTTGAAAGTGATTGTGGAAGATGCCTTTGGGTCCCAGGTTGAGGGAAAGTAGAAACACGTGTATCGCTTTCTCAAAGGGGAAGTCGTGTGTGTGGAGAAATGCAGCACAGGTTTGAACTAAGCTGACTTCTCAAACTCAACTGTCTAGTGAGTGGATATTGAGTTGTCACTCATAAACCTACCATTTGCTTTTTCTCTTGGGATCTTTTCTTACCCAGTGCACCCCACTTTTGTTTTCTACCTTTTTTCCTCTCTCACTTCTATTCTGGTAATTTCCTTCTTCCTATGCATGCTAATTTGCTCTCTTACTTGTTCTCATTTATTTTCATTTTATTCCTCAGTGGAGTTAATCTATATGTACTTGACATCTGACCCTCTAGATTCTTACAGCCTAGGTTGGGACTTTGCAGAGTATTTTGAAATGTGATTTTTTTCTTTGATGTTTTAACACAGAGTTTCAACAAAAGAGATTTAAAAATAAAGGACAGAGATAGAAAGGAAAATGGACCCAGTCTTGTTAACTGCTGAATCAGATGTAGGGAAGTTGAGAATCTAAATGTAGGGGTTCATAATATCTGGTTGATGATCATTCTTATGAACATCTTTCTGATTATATTGTTCCAGTGAACTCACTAGTCAGCACTGGAAGCTGGCTTTTGTGGACAGTTTACCAGGACAAAACTGCAGGGAAAAAAATCCTAGGAATCCTTTGTACATATCTAATGTAAAGAAACAAATCCTAAAGTATAAGTAGGAGATCTGTTTGCTCTTACCGTACTTACTATTCAAGTATAAAGAAGAAGAAAAGATACATCCCTCCATGTGTTCTAAGCCAGGATTTATCTGTGAGTCTCTGTTTGGGAAGTGGAAGAAATGGAAGCAGATTGTGGGTTTGCTTTATTAACTTGATTAGCTTTCAGATAAAAGATCTCTATTCAATGGAGACGACTCTTGTGTCAAATTCAACATAGGGAGAATATTCTTTTTGATTAGCCTGATGAAATAGTGTTTTGGGGGACAATGATTGCATTTTAAAGCCATATTGCTTATATTTCATCACCTGACATCTGGTGGCAAGTGACTATTCCATACTATTCTCTGATTTTTGTTTTTAAAGATACAATCTTAGCTGAGGTTCAGGAAATAACTAGATGGAAGGCAGATCTATACTACCTCTTAAGAAAGCCTTACACTTGCCAAATAGAGTGCCCAAATATTTTGTGGCTTGATACAATGTTTCATTAGTTTTCATTCTTATAGCTACTTTGTAACTATGTTAAAGACTTACTGTTGGGAAGCATTTTCCTTTATGTATATCAGGAGAATTTGACAAAAGTACCTGCTTCCTTGGAGTGTATGTTATGGTAGAGTGTATTACTAAGTTTTTCATTATTATAAAAAGTTCATGATAAAAATCAAGTTAAAGGATAAAAAATTTCATTTTGGTTCCTGACTTCTGAGGTTTCCATTTGTGTTAACTTGGGTCCATAACTTTGTATCTGTGGTGAAGTAGACCATTGGGGGGGGGAAATCCATGGTGAATCAGAGTTACTTTTGGGTAACAACTGGGAAGCAGAGAAATGTGATATATAGGATCCTATTATTCCCTTTAAAGGATGCTCACAGTGCCTACTATGCCTCATTTTCTAAAGTTCTCTCAGCATCCCAATAACATGACCAGCTTGAGGACAAGTCTTCAGGGAACCTTCTTGATTCAAAAGATAAAATGGAGTAATAAATAAGTAGCAAGGTCGTGAACTATGCAATGTGGGATATGATGACATATCCTATGAAGCAAGAAAGGGCTGGGGACCAGAGAGTCCTGGGGGGGCATGAGGGTGCAGTTATAATAGAGTACACAGGGAGGCTTGGGCAACATCTCAGAGAAGGGACCAAGGAATCAAGGAAGGGTGACTTTGTAGGAATGAGGAAGCACAAGCACAAGTGTTCTGGATAGAGATAGCAGCTCCTGTGGCCTCGGGGGCCCTAAGGGTATGTGTTTTGTATGTTAGAAGGTGGTCATGGAGGCGGGAGCATAGTGAGCTAGCGGGGCAGATGGGGTATATACAGAGATGAGGAAGCATAGGCAGATGGTCCAAGGCCAATGAGCCTGTGCTAAGTCTGTGATGTTCATCTGAGCACGAAGAAAACTTTCAATGCAGCTTCATTATGCTCTGTACTCTCGATTTTCTGTAGCACTGTCACGTGATCAGGTGTGATATTGATGATCAAGGACTGCTCTGCCTTGTTTGCAGTGTCTAGTATATATGTCTGTCCCTAATGGACAAAAGACTTAAACTCAAGTGTTCATTTTGCCACCGTGATTTCTGTTCCGACTTCTAGCTGCTCATCTCTACATGCAGAGGATGGATGAGATTTTTAATTTTTATATTCTTAAATTTTCATGTAAACTGCACATAGAAGATACTGCCCTCTAGCTTAAACAAAAACCTAAGTCTTGTTTATCCTAATGTGTTTCCAGTGTGATGAATTTGTTACCTTGGAGAATCTCAAATGACAAGACAGAAGGTAGAAAAATCCCTTCAGAATCCCTTCTGACTTCTGCCTCTTGGTGGCAGTATTCATCATCCCTCAATGAAGCCAGCACTGAATGTGTCAGTATTTAAAGCCTTTAAGGTGGCATCATCATATATAAATTGTGAGTAAGTGAATAATGCAATTGAAAGTCCTAGCAGTGACTTTTGGGGAAAAGCATAGGGCTTCTGCTGTTTGCAAAATAGCTAATGACACTAATACATGTTATCACATGTTTGTTATACTGAAAAGCAGTCATATTCTCATGTTGTGCTTATGAAAAATACTGCATAGTTTTGGTACTCAGTGTGAAAGTTATATATTTAGCAAAAGTTTTGGCTTTTAACTGAGGAAATGGGAAATTTTGTTCTCTAAGTTTTTGACTGTCTGCTTCCTTTCCAATCCAGAACTTCAATCCTCTATTTTGGAAAGCCTGAAAAAATATTCAAATGGTGTCCAGCAGGTAAGAAGATATTACTAGGATGGCAAATCCCCATTTCCCTTATTGGCTTTAAAACAGTGACGGATCTGTGATTGGTGTTCCTATCTGCACAGATGGCTGGGTTGACCTGGTATTAAATCACAGAAAAATCCATTCAGGCAAAAGGAAATGCTTCTTTCCATTTGTAGTTTCAAAACCATTCAGACTTCAGATAGGACCTAGTATAAACTTTGCAGACTTATATCATTCTATATCTAGCCATAGTTGGTCCCTGCATTTGCTGTCTCAAGGAGAAGCTTCGAGCCACCTCAGGAGATGTTTGTGCTGTGCTGTGCCTAAGCACAATCCCAGGAGTACTCTTTAAAACAAATTTGTCATGGCCTTTCTAATGTCTAGTCAGATACACTACTCTGTGGATGGAAATATGGCCTTTGTGCATGGTTGGCAAAAATTATGTTATTAAGTCCCCACGACTCTTAAATTGCATCAGAGATTGAGACATTCTATCCTTTTAGACCCCTTTGTCTGTTACTACCTATATCCATAATCCCTGTGCTGGGGAGGCAGAGACAGGAGGAGCATGGAAACTCACTTGTGTAGTCAAATTGGTGAGTTTTAATGTCAGTGAGAGACACTGAACAGGTGGAACGTGATTAAGGAAGACATTTGATATTGAGTTATGGCCCCCACATGCATGCATAAACATGTGTATGTGTCTGACACATATGCAACCATGCATATATGCCCAGAAATGAATAATTTAAAATATGGAGAAAGGAAACATTTCATAGAACATTGACTGTGGATAGCACTTACTCTTTTGGCTATACAAGGAATTATTGAAATTATTTATACTTATACCCAACTATGCTTTTGAAAATGGTTTCAGGTAAGAAGATATTAAAATATAAGCTAGTCTACATTGTACACCAACAGGAAGGAGATTGATTCTGTTATATTCAGTCTGGCTTATGAAAGAATGAGAGGAATCTCACTTGATCTCGAAACCTATGTTGATTTCTGGTTAATGTGTAGTGGCATGTGTAGATTATGTAGGGAATGGTGTTCTCTCCTCTGAACTTGAGAATTGCTGCCTTTTGAGAACTCTTCAAAGTGAGGACTTCTTTCTTTTTTAAAATAAATTTATTGTTATATTAAATTTGAACTCCCCTTCGAAGCGAGATGGGGCTATGAGGTTAGCCTAGAATCGAATGGCACTCAAGGTTTCCTCAAACTACCAGCTAGTTGAGTTTTTATCGGTCAAAATAAAGCTCCTCTTAAGTACAGAGTCTTCATAACTTTTCTAGCTTTCTGTTCATTGCTGTGGTTTTTGTCAGAGGAGAGACCTGTATTGACCTTGGTGCACAAGAAATGCCTGATAGGCTCAGGCCTTGGCTTTTTAATTAGCTCCAATTATTAGTTTATATGAACCAGAGAAAGAAAGCTAAGGTAGTAAAACTATACAATATATAAATATATAAAGCTATACAATGGTAAACAAACAGAAACCTAGTGTAGTAGATCTGGAGGGATGGATCAGTGGTTATGAGCACTTGCTGCTCCTTGCAGAGGTCCTAGGTTCAGTTCTTGCATACTTATTTTTTGACCTCTGTAGTTCTTACAGTAATACTTTAAAATAGTTAGCAAGTTTTCGATGCTTACTGATAAAATGATATTTGAAGGAGCTAAAAGCAACTCCCCTAAATTTACAAAAACCGTAACATGTAAGCTAAGATTTGAGAATAGGTGTTTCTCACAGATTCTACGATGAAACATTCTACTTTTCTGTGGATAATCTACAGGTGACTATTTTATATCATTTTATTTCAAAACCATTTAATGGATGAAATGAGAAGCTCATTTTAAAAGTTATTCTAACGGTGGTGGTACAAGCCTTTAACCCCAGCATTCGGGTGGCACAGGCAGATGGATCTCTGAGTTCAAGGCCAGCCTGGTCTACAGAGTGAGTTCCAGGACAGCCAGAGTTACCACAGGGAAACACTGTCTCTCAAAAAAATAAAATCAAACTAAAAAAAAGAGTGACCATGGAAGCTCTTTTGCAGTGTGAGGGTTTGCATGTTGTCTGTTGTGCTTTCAGATAGTCAGGTGCTTAATGAACACATGTTTAGCACTCACCAGCAAGATAACGAATGTAGCTACTTTTTTGGTGCTTCTGTTAATTGTCTTATAGAATCCAGGAGGTTTTTTTTTTAAAGACAACATTACATTCTTCGCATATCTATGACTGAAAAAAAATTCCTTTGTCAAGGTACTTTTAAACTCCTAGGAGGCCAGTTCCTGCCTTGGCCTCCTAGGAGTGTCACCTTGCCCAGTATTCATGGATTTTTTTAAGTTCAAGTAATATGCTGTGGGAACTCTGTATTGTCTAGACAATTGTGTCATAAAGTTAAAAGCGAACTTTTCTCATTTAATAAACACCTTGTGATATTTAAGCGACAATGGAAATGAGAACCTTTTAAACCCTGTAGCATAGAAATGGATGAACGTCAATTATTTTCTCTGAATACTTTTGCTTTAAGTTACAGATAGGTTATGTGGCACGTTTTACTTCATTGTCACCCGGTTGGTTTTAAAAGATTTATTTTCATTTTCGTGTGTGTGTGTGTGTGTGTGTGTGTATGTGTGTGTGTGTACACGTGCGCACACAGGAATCTGTACCCATATGTGTGCAAGCACTCACAGAGGCCAGAAGAGGGCATTGGATCCCCTGGATCTAGCGTTACCACTGGTTGTGGGCTGCATGATGTGGGTGCTGGGAATGGATCTGCCCTCCTCTGTAAGAGCAGCTTGTCATCCTAACCATTAAGCTATTTCTCTATCCCTGCCTTCCTGGCTTTACTTTTGTTATTTATTTATTGCTTTTGCAATTCCAAACAGAAGTTTTATTTTGCAACCTTTTCCTAAACCTCTTACCAGCTTTCTAATGTAAATATGTAATTTTGAATAACATTATGATTTTCAAAATCTCAAGCTTTTGGTAAGAATGATAGTATCATGGAATTAAAAATTGGGTCCCTAACAGTTAATATTTGTTAATTATAACTATAGAAAGTATTAGGAACAGTCCCAAATCTGGATAACTAACCAAAATAAAACCAGTGTAAGAGAAATGGATCAAAAGGAAAGGGGAGGTAATTCAGAAAGTGTGGGTCAGTCATCCTTCAGGCCCACCTCAGCTTATGACCATTTTAAGTGCTCAATAAACACTTTAGCCATGTTAAGACAGTGGGTCTCAGGAGGTACAGGAGGTTAGGAAGGAAGAAAAGCACAGATGTTCTATGGCGGAGATGTGCACACCATAAGACTGTTAAGACTGGAGGGAGAGTTTACCATGCTATGTACCCGGGAAGATGAAACTTTTCTGGAAAGAACATTTTTGTTTTATGGAAACTCCAAGGAGATCAGAATGTAGTATAGGTATTTTAACAATAGAAAGAGGAGAGACTGTTATTTCAGGTTTTTGTTGTTGTTTTGAGGTAGGTCTCACTGTATACCTCTGTTTAGCCTGGACCTCACTATGTAGATCAGGCTGACCTCAAACCCATAGAGATCCTCTTGCCACTGCCTCCCAAACCCAGGATTAAAGGTGTATACCACCAGGCCCAGCTCTTGTATTGGTTTTTAAAATGAAAAGCAGTCAACATCTGAGAAGCAGTTAGACTGTGTGTTTAACCTGGGGGGAAAGAAATGGATGCCACACAGTATTTTAGTTTTAATCCAGAATGGTGAGAGTTTAAAGATACAACGGGGCTGCCAGCTTTCTCTGTTGTGTTTTAGATGGTGTAAAATGAGTTTATGCCATGCAACATTGTTAAGGTGAGACAGGCACACAGTTCAGGAAGCTAATCTGACAGAATATTAACTGAGGAGACTCTTTGCTTTTCAAAGGATGCTTTTTTCCCATGATCAAGCATCTTGATTTGCTGTGTACTAGGGTGCTTTCAGGAGATAGAAAAATTTATAAAGACACAGAAGACAATATAGTCCTTTATATGTTAACATGTCTATTGGTGTCTTCTTTTTCAGGTCTTATTTAGGCAGCCACATTGCTAAGATCCTCAAGCCTTAGGTTCAGGAGTTGTGTTATGGGTGCTTCAGTTGTTGCTGGATACCATTAAGTCACTTGTTCTCTGCTTTTGATTGGTTGTCGTTATCTGTAATAATTTCCATCTGGTTTTTAAAAAAATACTTAGAATATAGTTAGGAATTATGCTGGTTTAATAAAGGGGTTACATTTAAATTTCAAAAGAGTAAAAATATTATCTATATTTATCTACACACACACACACATATATGTATATATTTTAAAAGAACTAAAAAAACTAAAGAAACAGTTTAGTTATAGGCTGGAGCTTTTCCATATATCTATAAATCAACTTACAAGATACAACGTAACTGGCAAGATATTTAGCATATGTTGTAGAACACTGGAGAAATTAAATATATGAACAAATTTTAGAGAGGCTGTAATGAAGAAAAGTTTCATAGGGAGGTGGTTCCCTGATAGATGTAATTGGCACAAGTGTGGAAAGAGTAGCTTTCCCCTCGGGAGAAGAGAATAGAGACTCAGAAGTGGAAGTGAACTTGGCATTAGGGTGGCTTTGTCCATTTGATTGACAGGCACTAAACTTTCTCTTCCTATGGAGACTTGACCTTTGCTTGTGGCTTCTGGTCCACTGCATGCAACCGGGCAATGATGGAGCCCAGAGCCCTTTGTTATCTGGATTGTAGCCACAGTCTCCTCATGGTCTCCTCACTTCCACTCTTGACCCCCTCTAATCTCTTCCTGCACGTTGACCCAGTGTTATCTTTCTGAAAACACAAATGTGTTTACCTCTGATATCTGCCTAGATTTATTCAAGGACTGCTTGTTGTGTTTCTAAAAAGTTTCAGGCCTGTAAGTTTGACTAATGCACTGCACCCTAGTTACATCAGCCAATCATATTTACCTTCCAAAGCCTCACCCCCAAATACCAATTCTTGAGGTTATTTTGTCCTTACTTTGGGGATGACATTTCCTGTGTGTGAATAGTGTAGATACAAATTGTAGCTATACCAGATCTTAAGTAGAGCTACTAACAAAATGCTAGCTATTAAAGAGAGTATAGCATTTCGTCTCTTCTCAAGAAAAGTATTTAATTCAGTGCCTTAGTTTCATCAACTGTAAAATGGGGATATGAATATTTCCTACCTGAGGGGGTTTGAGGGTTTCAAGCATATTGATTTGTGTAAGGTTGATTTGAAGAGCTTAAGGCACAGAGTCAACACTCAGGTTGTTCGTTGATATTGTAATAGAGCAATGCTCTCTATTGTGTTTTTATTTTTGTCAATATTGAGGATTGAAATCAGGGTCTTTTGTACAGGCTAAACAACTGCTGAACCACTGAGCTACGCCACTCCTTATTATTCATGGATTTGGTGTTTGCAAACTCACCTACTGGCTAAAATTGATTACAATGTTTACACCTCTATCGTGCATTTGTGATCATTTGCAAACTTGTACAATGTGGTTAAAAACCTTGCTCTCTGAAGTTTGTACTTTCCCAGGTGACTTTGAATGAGGGGAAGTCTGTAAACAAGTGTCCTTTGTGTGGTCTAGTTAATGCCCTTCCTTTCCCATTTTTGTGATAGTCCCTTGACAACCTTACTGTTTCAAATGGCTTGAAACTCTGTGTGAAAATTCTGTTAATGTTCCCAAGTGTCAGAAGCCTTTGGTATGACCTAGTGGAAAACTAGTCAGATTTTATGTCAGCATGGACTAGAATGTCTTGGCCCATAAGTGCAGTCTTAGTGAATGAACACTAGGTCTTCAATAAAACATATTTCAGTAGGAATACATGTTCAAAGAACAAACAACAACAACCACAAACATTGCACATGGAACATGTGACAAATTGTGACCTGAGGCTTGCAGGAATCCAACAATGTATTTTCCTCAGGAGCAATGGTTCAGCATTGATTAATTGAGGGTTATCAGAGACTTTGTTTATGGCAAGCTTCAAGAACACGGGTTGGTTGTATCTTACTTAATCCTCACAGTGCCTCTCTGCAGTAAGCCAAATGGGTAATAGAGGATTAGTCACAGTTTAAAGAAGGATAGGCTTATGTGGGTTTGTGGTTTCAGGTTTTGGTCCATAGTCGTTTGGCAGTGTTGCTTCTAGGCCCAGGCTTGGTGAGACATAGCATCACAAAGGAACAGTGTGCAGTGGAGCAAAGTGGCTCATCTCACGGTGGGCAGGACACAAAGCCTACTAAACAGCCCAGGTGGGGATGTGAGATTGTCTTCAGAAACACACAGTCCGTGTCGTACTTCCTCCTACCAGACTCAGCTTCCTGCAGTTAGGAGCGCATTAATCCATCCTTTTATGAAGTTGGCACCCTCATAATCTAATCACCTTATGAGCCTTGTGAGAAATTAACTTGTCAGCAAGCAAGTTTTTAGCAAGTAACTAAACTGCCTGGCTAAAGGAACCTAGGACTGATAGGGTCAGGACAGTAGAACCAGTCAGGAGTCTAGTTCTGAGTTGCTGAGAGTCTCAGCTAAGGATTGATGAGCTATAAATGATAACTAATGACCAGGGTATGGGGGTGGTAGTAACTGCTGGGTGCAAATTGGTCTGAGCATCATTGTATTAAACTGGCAACTGATTAGAAATGCAATTGAATGGCTAACCCTAGGGACTGGGGACAGCAGGCCATGGTTTAACAAGTCCCATGTGATTTTGGGAAGATTCATTGTAAGAGTCATTGGGTTGCCATAGAAAGGAGTTAGGACATGCTATTTTATTGACAGAGAAGATATGGTTTTGACTTAAGGAGGAAGGGTGCTCAAATATCAGCAAGATGGAAGTGAAGCAGCAAAGAGAAGGAAAACCAGAAATAATCTGTGGAACGGAGAGAACTGGGGATTTAGAAAACAATTTCTTTGAATGTGTATACTCAATTAAATTTCCCAATGATAAAATCCCCACCCACGGCCCCACCGTAAAACAAAACAAACCAACAACAAAATCAGAGAAGGGATGAGAGAAAAATGAGAAGGTAGAGTTTGAAATCATAGGAGCCAAGAGAAGAGAGGGTTCTGTGATGAAAAATGTGAGCAGGAGTCGTCAGGATTTGTAATAGGCTGGGTTGCAATTGTTTGACAATGAGGACACCAGCATCACTGGAGAGCAATTCCATTAGCACAGCTGGGTCTGGGGCATGATCCACCACCCACTAATGGTCCGAAGTCAAATTGCAAATGCAAATCCATTGCATTTGACTTTTTCTAAGATTTATTTTTTATGGAATTTGACAATAGTTGGGTGTGAGTGCAAGGGGAGTAAGGAACTTGCCATCTGCAGATCATGAAACGAAAGTCACATTGATTAAGGTGCTTTTCTTCCTCGTGCTGGCTGGGAAAAGGTGGCCATGTACTCTCTTAAAGTATGGTCCAGCAGCCTGCAGAACATCAACTCTGCAGCTGGATGGAAACTTCCAAAGGCAAGATAAGGAAAACAGCAGGTTCCCTCCCTTTGGTGATTTTATTTCCTGTTCCCTTGGCTCTTTCCCAAATATATTATTACTTCTAGGAAGGTTCCTTATCAATGATTCCTGTAGCCCTTTTATCAATCGGTTGACCTTCTGTTATACAAATTTTAATATGGTGAGTTTGGTAGTTATTATTTTTAACTTCTCTGCATCCCATGCACGTCATACATCTCATTTATGTATCAGAGACTTTACCAGATTCTTGTCGTACAATGTAATTTTCAAAAATTCCTTTTTAATTTTATTACAAGGTCATTGGAGTAGGGGGATGCCTCAGTGGAAGGAACACTCATACACAGATTGGGGACCCATGTTCTGATCACCAGCATCCACCAAAAAGCTGTGTGTGGCTGGATGTGTTCACCCGTAACCCCAGGACTATGTCAGGTGCAGAGAGAGGTTAATTGCTGGGGCTCGATGGCTGCTGTGCATTTGAAAAATGGCGAGCTCCAGGTTCATCGAGGGACCTTGTCTCAAATGAGAAGGCAGAGAATCTTAGGGGGATAACTCCAATATCCCTCTCTGGCCTTTGTAAACATGTATTCTCTCTCTCTCTATCTCTCTCTCTATCTCTATCTCTCTATCTATCTCTCTCTCTTCGTCTCTCCCTCTGTCCCTCCCTCCCTCTCTCCCTGCCTCCCTCCCTTTTTCTACTTTCCTCCTCCATCTCACCACCTCCTCCCTCCTGCTCTCCTCCTTCCCCTCTCCCTCCCCCTCCCCCTTTCTCTGCACACATTCTCTTTGAACTCTGCAAAACTCTTGTTTTCTGTAATAAGTTCTACTCTACCAAACCTTAGATAACTTATTTACAATTTCTACTATGTCCCAGCATTTCCTCCTTTCTTGAAATTTCCCCTAAAATTTGAAATTGTTTGCAGTTTATTTTTTTAAGTAACTATATCTGTTTAAAGTCTGGATTTACTTTCTGGATTTGCTATGGGATACTGTTTAACATACATTAGGTTATTGTAGATCTGGGATATCACTGGCTTGTTTCAAAACCCAAAAGTGTTGTAGAATTCAAAACGTGACAAATAGAGTTTACATGATTTGTTGAAGAGTAAGGTTCTTCCAATATAGATGTGTGTAATGTCTTCATTGGTCAGTAAAGTGGCCTTAAAATCAACAGAACTTACAAATCTGAGTGAGGTAGATAATTAATTTTGTCTCATATCAACATTTACAAAATCAATTTATGATTAACTTACCAGTTATCAGTTATCATTAAAACTTATCAGTTTTTATATTCTAGGCTCCGAAAGCACCCTGCTTTCATAACATAATAAAGTTTTAAAGATGAGCCCATTAGCTTTTCAGCAAAAGCTTGCTTGAGTGTATCTTGGCTTCTCTTTTGACAGTTGTAACCTTAATGTTACTGTAATGGGCTCTTTTTCTGGGAATCAGATAAACTTACACTTAGGAACATGTTTTTGGTGAACACTGTATTCTTCCAATGGCATTTTGTAATTTGTGATATTCAAGTGTTCAAACAATTTATAAGAAACTAGCCATCACCACCCACGTATACAATTATACAGGAATAGAAAAATTTTGGCTCTGTGATTACATAGAATTGTTGAGCCAAATAGGAGGGCAACTTGTACTGCTCTTAATGATTTAGGGATTTAAAACAATATTTTTCAATATAGATAATTTCAGAATTGGTAATATATTACTTTTCATATTATTTAAAACTAGTTTTTCTTAATCTGTCTACAAAGATATAGATATCATAAAGATTCTTTATAAAACTGCCACCACACTTTGCCCTTTTTTAAAATGAATGATATAATTTTTTAAGCTATTTCCATGAGCACTGGATAAACTATTGCACAATTCTGGAAATGCTGAAAGCATTTTTGTAAAGGGTAGAAGTCTAAGATAACAAAGTACATTTCTCCAGTGTTAAGTCCTTTGAGAATCAGATAGACATCTTCTTGTTGTACCCTGAAAGTTGGAAGATTAAGTACCAAGCACTGGACATAGGGGAACAGGCTACTTACTTGAGGGCTTTTCATGGACCACAGAGCTCCTGGCAGTCTCTTAGAGATTAGGTTGTGGCTTTGTTGGTGGGTGGGACTGGCAGATCTTCACTTCATGTGGGTCTTCTGCCTAGAACTTTTGCTTACATGGCCAGAAGATATTCAGTCCTTTGGTTGATAATGACCAATACTCACCATGTAAATTCCTTTAAAAAAGATAACTCATAGAGAATTCAATGATTACTGTTGACAAGCAATGCAGCCTTTTCTAAAAACACAGCAGGACCTGTTGCCATGGATGCTGTGAGTTAGTACTAGGCAGGAGCCAGCAAGCCCTTTGACTGAGAGCCCAGGATAAGGAAAGCCAGATAAGATTCTTTGATAACTCTTAGCTAAGTTGAGCACTGAAAATATTACAGATATTTGGCTACTCTCTAACAGCATCTGGGTGGTTGGTCTTTCTTACCTTATGGGGTAGTCAGTTAAGGTTTGAGATGAGCTTAATTACTCTGCTTCAGCGATGGACAAAAGAAGATTGTAACATTCATGGAGTGAGTTAAAGATAATCAAAAAGGGAATGCAAGTTCTGGAAAAATTTTATGTTTTTTATGTCTCTGAAGTAGAAATAATGTAAGAAGCAGGCAAGTCTCATACCCCAAGTCTTCTTCCTTTTTCTTTGTCTGTAAATTTATCTATATGCAAAATGTTTCATCTCTTGTCTTTGTAGTGTGATTACTATATTAATATTAATAAAGAATTCCTTAACTCCACAGCTTCGTGGCACCACATAGCTAATTACCGTGTTTGTTGTAGATTTAGTTTTGGAATTTTATTGTCCTTTCACTGTTTCCTCGGCGGTCTTTTAGTTCTACAATTCTCTATGCCTTACACATGAAAATCTTTGAAGCTTGTAGAATTTGTGTATTTCTATATTATGATTTCCTCATTTTATCAAAAACTGTTTTATTATTTAAGTGTCTTACTTATCTCTTTGTTGTAAAAAGTGAATGAAATACATAAAAAATAATATATATTAGTAAATTGAATATGTATATCTATGCTTGGTGTTACAAGCCTGTAATCACAGCTACTCAAAAGCTGAAGCAGTGGGATTACAAGTTCAAAGACTGTCTGGACTGCAGAGGAAATTCCAAGTCAGTTTGGGAAACTTAGTGAGACCCTGCCTCAAAATGAAAGACAAACCAGTATAGCAAGGGCTAATGGTATATCTCAGTGGTATAGAATGCATGAGTTCCTCAGTTCAGTGCTTAGTACCACCAAATAAATAAAGTAAATGAGTAAATTTAATACTTACAGTATTTGGCTCAGTCTTAAGTCCTTCCCCTTTTTCACATAGTACCACTTACTATCTCTTATAATTATACTATAACTATAACTTATCCTCTGGCAGGGTTGGTCTATCGATGATTTCATTTAAACAATGATGTTTTAAACAACATAATACAAATGCAACATGAGGGAAAACTGCTAATCTTTCAGAAGCTGTAGTATTTTTCAGCATTAGAAAAAGTAAGGATGGAACATTTGAATCGTGTATCGGAGGATCATATATTTACCCAAAAGGTTTTACTAAAAAATAATTTTATTATAAAATCTATATTGCTCCCTGTTATGATGAAACTATTTTTCTTCTCTTCCCTTCATTCAATGGTTCATATCTAAGCTCTATGCATATTTGGCACATAATATAGCACTGAGCCACAGTAAGTAATTGCTATGCTCACTTAGCTTTTAAAGTTTGCTCTTTTGGAAAAAAAAATTGCTTGCTTGCTTGTTTGTTTATTTTGTGGATAGAGCCCAGGACATTATGTATGTTGGGCCATATACGCCACAGTTTCATCCCGTTTAATAGTATTTAAAATGGTATATGTATTGCTTGGAACAGAATGCTTTACTGAACTAGGCATGATGGCACAAGCTTCTCTAGCATCCTAGAAGACTGAGGCAGGAGGACTGCAAGTTTAAGGCCAGTCTGGACAACTTAGTGAGACCTTATCTTAAAATAAAAAGCTCTGGGTACATACAGTAGCTCAGTGGTAGAGCACTTGCTTAGCTTACACAAGCCCTGTGTTCAGTCTCCAATAAGGAAAATAAGAAAAGCGGTTAGAATAGCCGAGAGGCAGGATGACAGACTGGGTAAAGGTCTGGTTTCCCTTAGTGTTGCCATCCTTGATAACCTGGGTGAGTAGTGTGGCTAGTTTGGTTGGTGGCACTTGAGAGAATTGTGAGGCTGGGGAGATGACCCAGTGGGTGAAGCACTTGTCCTGCAAGTGTAAGGATCAGAGTTTTGGTCCACAGCACCCATGTAGAAAGCATGCATGGATGGCACATGCCTGTAATCCCAGTAGTGACCAGACAGCAAACAGAGACAGGTGCATCCTGGAAGTTCACTGGTCAGCCAAGTAGCCTACTTAGTGATGTTCTACGCCAAGGATGCACTCTTTGGCAAACGAAAGATGGAGGGTGCTGAGGACCAACACCTGAGGCTATCTTCTGACTCCCACATGCATGCCCACATACTGCGCGCACACAGGTATACACATGTACACGCACTCCACAAAACCCAAAATGTAAGATCTGATACCGGAAGTGCTTCCCTCTCATCCTTTCTTCCTGTATTCAGTTTGTAAGCAAATGATCATGATGAGCAGATGTTAACCTCCTACGATATACTTCTTTGCTTCTTTTCATCTGCATCTCTGATCCAGACTACTATTAGACTATTTCATCATTAGCCTCTTAGTTGATCCTTTTATCCCTTCCATTCTTTATCTACCCTGAAACCAGTGCTTGCTCTTATGAGTACAGGTAAACAATTTGTTCCTCCTTAGCCTCCTCTCTTGGTATTTTCACATGCCCCCTTACTCTGTAGTTCTTGGGTTATGACATTAGCTTTCTCTTGCTTCAGAGCTTTTGTGTATGCTGTCTCCAGCCCCATCGCATCCCTGCCTCTGTTCCTTTGAACTCAGCTCAATGTTTGCGCTCCAGAAAATCTTTCTTAATAATGTTCATTTGAATCACACCATAGACAACCTGGTTAAATTAGCTACATTCTACTTCTGATTGCTAAGTTACAAATTGAAATTAGCATTAGATTCTTAACCTGTTTAATAAGTCAATCTTGGTATGTTTTAGCAAAATAGTTCACACTTTCTTCTTCTATTCTCCAGTGGAGCCAACTTTAGTATCTTGCTGATGAATTTGGGTCCTGCGAATTGTGCAACATTGCTGCTGCTGGTTTCACTTGAGAGTAAGATTCTACTGAATTCTCTTAGGCCAGCTGTCCTGAATGGGGTAGCTGAAGCTGTTGTTGCTGTAAGTATAGACTTTTTCTTTTAGGACAAAATTATTAGTAGAGGATTTGTACTATTTTTTCAAAGAAAGCAACTTTGTAAATTCCAGCCCAGTCAAAGTTTAATATGAATGTAATTTGATTGTATGAAGAAAACCAAAGTACTTTTGTTTGTGAATAAAATACATCAGTTTCTAATTTTTCATATTTTAGTGTGATCCAGAGAGTAAATTCTTATTGTGTAACAGTGAGACTTAAAAGGGAGCCTGGTGGTATGTACCTGTAGTCTCATGTTTCCTGGAGAGGCACAGAGGTCTCTTCATCCTAATAGGGAACCAAGGATAGACCACCAGAGCCCAACTCGGAAAACCAGTTAGTTTATTACCATTACTTACAAGAGTGTGGGCAAGAGGTGACTCACAGGAGCAGGACAATTCAAGTTAGCTGCCTCACAGAAATGCCATCTTAGCCCAAATGATGGCTTGTGGAGGCTGGATCCCTAGCGATCTCTGCAGGACTTGCAGGCCTCTCAATAGATCAGAGTCTCTTCCAGATACTGAGCTGGTGCAATTGTTTGCTGTTCCTATGACTTAGGAGAGGGGCCTGGTAAATCTAAGTCAAGTTCCTAGACTCATTAGTTTAATATCTTGAGTCTCTGGTTACTCAAGGAAGGATTTTTTCAATTTGAAAAAAGTTGCTATACCATATCACAGCACTCAGGAGGCTGAGGCAGAAATATATATCTCAAGATACTGCCTTAAAAAACAGAACAAAGCAAAACACCAAAGAAATTCCAGTTGATTTTATTTTGAATTATGCAAATTACTTACCTAGTTAATTTCTCATTTTAACTTTTAACTATTTTCTCTAGTTCTCCATATGGCTTTATTTTAAATAGAATAATATAAAAAAAGCTTAGCTCTTGTTTAAATCACAAATAAAGTCAAATCTACTTAAAAACTGTAATGGTTCCTTACTATACTTAGAAATCAAATAATACTGAATTTGTTGTGTGTGTGTGCACACGTGAACAACATGAACACACATGTGTGTGCACATGACACACCAGGCTTGTTATGTGATGCTGGATTCTGGACTCTAGTTCTCATGATTGTGCAGGAAGCATTCTTTAACTGCTGAGCCTTTTCCCTAGCCTTTATTTTATTTTACTACTTATTTAATTAATTAAGTGTGTGTGTGTGTGTGTGTGTGTGTGTTTGTGTGTGTGCGCACGTGTGTGTGCGTGAACACATAAGTGCAGGTTCCTGTGGAGGCCAGAAGAGGGCCTTGAATCTCCAGGATCTGGAGTTTCAGGTGGTTGTGAGCCATTAGATATGGGTACCTGGAACAAACTCAGGTCGTCTGCAAGAGTAGCATTCACTCTTAAATGGCAAGCCATCGCCCCACCTTTGGTTTTGTTTTAAGATAGGCTCACACTCAGCTGAAGTTGACCTAGAACTTACTTACCAGGCTGGTGGTATGAACTTTAGCATTTCTCCTACCTTAGCCTCCTATGTTGGGATTAGAGATGGGAGCTGCCCTGCACAGTCACCCTGCTTTCTCATTGTGTTCTTGGAGCAATTTTGTTCCTGTTTCAGGTAGTTGTCTTTCACAGTGAGGCGCACCTTGCCTTACTAGTACAGTATGCGCTAAACCTTAAACAAGGTAATGGGGTCTTTTGTGTTTTCATAGAATTATTCACTATTTAGTAGTGTGTATACTTTGTTATGTCTTCTATTTAGTTTCTGCCTCTTCCTGTCAGACTAGTTGTCAACAGACTGGACAGTTCTGGCCAAGTGGTTTATGTCTGGTAGGAGTTGTGCGAGTCATAAAGCTTTATTGAGCAAAGGCTACTAATTGACTTATTACCTGTTACTGTTTTTTCTACAATAGTAGAAAGTAGTTAAGTAAGTAGTTGTTACAAAGGCTGTAAGGTCTAAAATACTGTGGATTTTACAGGTAAAAAAGGAGACTAAATCTCTAGACTGTGAGGCTAGGAGGGAATGGGTCTGTTTTTTGATACTGTGGTCTCATTGTCAAAGAGTGCTTAGCATCTAATAAATGTTCATGTGTCTGTTAAATATATAATTCTTGAAGACAGAAACCTTGGTCTTGAATAATAGTCTGTAATGCCTAACAGGGGTGGTGCTATTGATACTTCTGTGGAGTGAATGATGATGGGTAAGCGTGAAAATTGAACCAGGGACAGAGTGCTGATTCATACTTTAGAGCAAAAGGTCTTCACTGGTTACAGTTGTAGCTGATTATTATTGCACATTCAGGTGGTAGAGGCAGGAAGACCAGAAATCCATGGTCCTTCTCCACTATATAGTGAGTGTGCACCTGTGTAATGCTCTGTCTCATATAAAAATATATTTTTTGAATAAGGCCTTGTAGTCACTACAGGACAATTGGTTGGGAAGGTAACTGTATGTGATCCAAAAGAATAATAATTTAGTTTTTTTTAAAGGTTTGTTTATTTGTTTTATGTTTGTATCTGTTTATATATGGACTAGTGCCCATGAAGGCCAGAGGAAGGCATCAGATCCCTTGATGCTGGAGTTATGAAAGTTGTGAACCACTCACTGTGGGTGCTGGGAACTGAACTCAGGTCCTCTGCAAGAACAGCAAGTGCTCTTAGTCACTGAGCCATCTCTCCAGCCCCTTAGTCTGTTTTCCAACCTATCAGAAACTGCTCATAAAATCAAAACAAAACAAACACCCTCCAACACACCACACACACACACACACACACACACACACACACACACACACTCACTCACTCTCTCTCTCTCTTTCACATACACACACACTCTCTCTCTCACACACACACACATGCACACATGCACATACACACACTAAGGTGGCAATTTGTAAATTAAAACTCCTACTGATTTTTTGTATAGATTGTTTTTGCATGTTCGTGTGTTTGTGTGGTGTGGAGGCCAGAGACGAACCTCTACTACCACTCCTCACTGGTGCACCCACCTCACCCTTTGAGACTGATTCTGCCACTGGCTATGCTGGGTAGCTAGGCAGCCACAGACAATCTTCTTGCATCTGCCTCGTCAATGCTGAGATTATAGGATCCCATCATGCCTGGCTTTTTTTTGTTTCCTTGAGATTATCAGATTATCAGTTTCATATCAACTATATTTTGAAGAGGTCAGGCTTCACTGAAGTTGAATTATTTTCAATATTTATTTGAAGTGTAGAAGATGTTTTGTTGAGGTCTTCAAGTGATTCTCAAGAGATTCCTTAATTTAAATATTTGTTACATCTTACTTTTTAGTATGGCGCTCTAGATAGAACCCAAGGTTTCTGAGCGTGCTAAGCAACACTCTGTCACGGAGCTTAACCCATCCCCACATCGGTTTGTATAATTGTCACTGCAAATTTGAATTTGGTTAATTTTTAAAAATAACTTTTCCCCTAGATGATCTTTCCATTTCAGTTGCAGTGCCCATATATCCCGCTTTGTCCTCTCTCACTGGCTGGTGTGCTTAGTGTACCTTTACCATTTATAGTTGGAGTTGACTCAAGGTACTTTGATCTTCATGACCCACCACCAGATGTTCTTTGCATTGATTGGATACGAACGTGTTGTAGGTGTAAGTGAGTCATCTTCTAATTTCTCCCTTGTGTAGCTCCCACCATATAAATTAAAGCTATTTAGAGAAACCTAGAAATAAGCTGGATTGGTAGACAATGTGTACATGAGAAGATTTGGGGCTGGGGCTGTAGCCCGGTTGGTAGAGCTTACTTGGTACTCTTAAAGCCCTGGATTCCGTCCCCAGGCTGAATAAGGATGTAGTGGCTATGCTTACAAACTCTGCATTCCAGTGGCAGAAGCAGCCAGAGCAGAAATTCACAGTCACCCTCTAGATAGTGAGTTTTTAGCCACCCGAGGCTACAGGGGACCCTCTCTTCCAGGCCCATGTGGTCACTGTAGTATAATTATTTGGGAAGATACTTGTATGTGAACTGAAAGAATGGTTGTATAAAAGAAAGAAAGCATTTGCTTAGGAAATAATACTGAAGCCAGGTATAGTAGTTTATGCTTATAAACCCAGAACTTGGGGGCCTAATGTAGGAACATCACTATGAGTGGGAGCCCATCCTAGGCTACGTAGTGAGATCCAGGTAGGCCTTAGCTACAGAGTGAGACATTGCCTATAAATAACCCTCGCAAAAAGTATAAAATTAAAATATACATGAGAAATGGGATGCATATCCTCATATTTATGAAACTGGTGTAACAGTAGTGG
>JAMJFZ010003893.1:0-128705 GCA_026225945.1 Cricetomys ansorgei
CTTGCAAACTACCCTGTGTCCTCACCAGAGAGTGATGGGGGAGGGGTGCAGATCAGGCCTCCGCCCCCGCGTTAAGGCGTCTGCACTTTCGCATCCAGCAGACAATTCCAACACTAAGGAAAAAAATTGCCGTTCACTTTCCAAAGTGATCTTGATGGGCACTGATGTTTTTATGATTATTAATAAAATCTCTAAGGTTGAATTTTATGGGCACACAGAGACTCTAAAGAGTCGTTCTTTGCCCTAGAAAACTGTATATGTTAAGGATGATGAAGGAAATTTTAAATGAAAATGGTCAAGTGGAAAATGGGGGTTCGAGAGACAGAACTTAAAGAATCAGCTATGTGGCTCTGAAAAGATTGAGTGCGCTTGCTGCCCGGGCCTCCATGGGGTGTGTTCCTCGGAGATGTCGATGTACCCCAGGACATGTGGTTTAGGATTAGGTGGGTGGCCAGCAGTCCTCTTGGGAAGGCAAGTTGTTGAATATTTGGGGTGGCTTTTGTGGTCTTCTCTGCACCCACTTCCTTCCCTCCCCCACTTCCATTCTGCCATCATACTCTTCAGGGTTCCATGGATTGGTTCACCGAAACTGTGTGAAATCAAAGTGACTTAAAAAGAAACCCAGCTCCTTTTAACATCCAAATGAGGACGGCTTGAAAAATGAGACAAATGCGAGGGGCACGGCGAGTTAAACATTGGGAGCATCCTGAGTGAGCCGGAAGGGCAGACCCTTGGCATCTGGTTAGAAGTTAACTTCATAATTCATGCAGGTATCAGGGAAGACAGCCCTCAGAGAAGCCTGGAAAAACTCAGCACCGCTCAATGCAAGGACCGAATCAGCCTTGTCGCTCTGCTCCACCATTGCAGAGTGAGGGGAGCTGGGAGCTAGACAGAGTCTCTGTGTCTCTGCACCACCTCTCCCTTCTCCCCTCGGCTTCCAGACTGCTCTGAAGTCCTGCGTTTAAAATCCTGGAAAACTTGGTCATTACCAGTGCCTAACTGCATGTTGATCAATTAACAGCAGGCCTTCAAAACACGATGGTCACAAACTAGGAAACCAATGTTGATAGCGGACAGATTTCAGGTCATAGATGACAAGACCTTCTTCATGCAGTTCTGCACCAGCCATGTTATTATTTGGATTTGGCGTTGATTTTAGAAACTGTAAAACGCAACATGTCAAATTGGCTGATTGGAAATGGCGTCACTTCCCAGATGCCAACAGTCCGCTGTTCGTGGGAGGGGAGAAGTTGCTAAGGTGCATGTGTGAGGCCCCCACAGAGGTGGGGCCTCTGCGTGAGCCCGGGAAGGAGACAGTGGTCCAGGAACACCTCAGCGAAACACCTCAGCATTCCCATCCTGTGTTGTCTCTGTGAATTCACTCAAGGGTTTACATTTCCATTTATTATATAAATGACTCTGTTGTAAAAATGGGCAATAGTTTTACCTGAGACATTGCCCTTCTTAGTCAAAGTTATAAAGAATATTCTCACTTAAAGAGGAGGTTGGCCATTTTACATGATCTAGTGCTTTTTCCTGAAGGGCTAGTGAATTGCTATGGATTTGAGGAACTCAACCACATCCAATTTGATGGGTTAAAGAAGAAAGAAGGGAGGACTGGACGGGAAGGAGAAGGAGGAGAGGGAATGGGGGAGGGAAAGGGAGCATGGAGGGGAGATGGGTTGGTTTGTGATTTTAAAATAAGACACACACGTAAGAAACACTTACCCGTCCTGTCACTAATAAACACTGTCTGCTAAGCTGTTGAACTTTAAATCCTAGGATAAAGTGGTCCTTGCAGAGGCTGTACACATTGGGATAAACATTTTTGTTCCCACGGGATTTCTACGTAAGAGATAGGAAAGATTGTCTTAACAGGCCATTGTCCAATAACACATAGCACTGCAAATGTTATGTTCTGCGTCCCATTTTGTGAAAATTGTTAGCAAGCAGGGTTCAACATGCCAGTCTCATTAAAAGACTCAGCACAGAGCATAATTTAATGGGAATTGAAACAGCTTCTGTTTTTAAGGGGAGCCCTCGCTCAGAGGAATGCACCCCACCCCCAGAATACCAGTGAGGTACTGCAGATAAACACTCAGAATTACCTCCTGGCTAAAGAAGTGAGTCAGGAAAAAAAGAAAAACCAAAAGATGAAGAAGAAATCGCAGTGAAGACCCGGTGGCAAGTGGGCAGCTCATAACCTAAGCGTCTAGTGTTCTGGGAGCTTCTTGGCACGGTTTGCTTCATCCAGGAGCACTCCTAGATTTTAAAGCATTCTTGCTTGCTGCAGTGATAAATAAATAAACATCCATGCATTCAGGGAGAATTTGACTTCTTTTCCTTTTTTCTTCATTAGAGTCTATTGGATCCTCTCCCCCTCACCCTTCGCAAGCCTTTCTGTCCTGTGCTGTCTCAAGAAGAGAATGGAAGGGAAAACAAAACAGAAGTTAGAAGCAGGCACCCTTGCACCTCTGGCGAGGCTTCCTGAGAATGTATTTAGAAGTGAACTCAAGCCTTCCTTAGCCGGCATTTGAGCAACCCCACCGCCGGGGCCACTGGTCATGAGAAGGGGACATGGCTTTGATTTACTATTGTCGTTTAAGTAGATTTAAATCCACTGAAATGGTTTTGTTCCGATTCGTCTATCCATTTTTTCTCAGTTCACCGACTTCTCAAAGGAAGACTTTCCCCGTGCTGCTGATAGGTTCCCAGTCCGAGGAGGCGACTCGGAGAGAAAGCTGTGTCTCTGTTTTCTTTGTCTTGCGTTCCCCGTCCTGCAGAAGTCCGAGGCCCCGGGAAATCCTTGGCGTGCACTTGGCCAGTATGGACCGTTATAAATGAAATACAAATCAAAGGCATCTTTTTGCTGGCTCCTTTAGGTTTCTTAGACGGAAAAATGTTCTGATCACTGAAGCCATTTCAGGGCCCGAAATTAGAAAGTAATAAAAAATATCACACTCTCCCTGGTGGGCAGTGTATTTAATTGGTTCCCCAGCAGGAGTCCGACTCGAGTCAGAAGTGCTTAGTGGGGATCCCTGCTTTAGAAGGACTACATGCAAACACTACCAAATAAGTTAAAAAAAAAAAAAAAAAACAAAAAAAACCCCCAGCAAACGAAAGCAGGAACACCCAGAGACAATTTCAGAGATGGCCAGAGAACATAAATACACTAATTCTGAATTTACTTAAAAGTTCACTCCACGGGATGAGAGGGTATATTTATATTTAGATTCCATGGAACCTCCCCATGTCCCTGTTTGGGACTTAGAATCTTTTAGATTAAATTCTGACTGTGTGATGTTTTTAGGTAGAAAATGGACCATGTTCAGACACTTCTGGATGTTTGGGGTTTGTCTTCTAAAGCTGGTCAGAGCTTTGGTTTCCAGATTACTCTGGGCACAACATCCTTGGCTGTTCTGGTGAGGAGAAATCTGGGTGACTGGGAGGGCTGGGGTCCTCAGCATCCTCCAGACTGGTTGGACCTTGCAGTCTGATGCTCTGCTGCCACCTTCTGTCCCAGCTCTTGTGGCAAGAGGCGGCTCAGCTCTGAGCTGCCTGGAAGACTCGGAGGCTGGTTCCTTCTGCTGCAGAGAGCCAGGTTCCACTGAACTGGGAAAGCAGAAACATCCTCGGAAGGCCTGGGGGTTTGGCTTCTCTGAAGGGCTTCTTTCAGAACAAATATCAACTTGTTCTGCTTGCTTCCCTCCTTCTGCCTCTCCCCATCTCCCTTCCAGATTTGGAAGTTTCCACAGGTAGGAGATCTGGGCATGAAAAGGAAGGCAAAGGAGAGGCTTTTTGTTTCAAACACCATCTATGCCCAACTACATCACTGCTGAAGACCAATAAGACTCGGGAGACTGAACAACGAGGAGAGGGTTTTGACAGGCAAGATCGTACTCCCTGTGGAGAGGCGTCCTCGGGGATGAGCCACTGGTTGAGATATTTAAAACTTGAGTGGACAAAACATTAGACCCTTCACCGCAGGGAACAAGGCTACAGTGGCTCTGGGGACCCGACCCTGGTGAGCACAGAGCCCTATCCAATTCTGATTTTTTTTTTTTTTTATGATTTCTCAATTGACTTCCCATTCTATAAAAAGTATTGTGTTTCTGCTAAAAAATCCAGCGGCTTTGACATTCGGTTTGAGGTCAGACCGGCTTCAACACAGTTAGTTTCATTTCTGTGGAGCATTAAAATGCCCCTGTATCTACTTTCTTTGCACTAAGAGCAAGCAAATTCACATAATTAAGCCTATAAATATGTATTTTTAGGCAGAAAATGGGGGAGTTCTCCTCTGACAACCAGCTAAAGCATGACTCTCAGAGTATCTTGCTAGGTGGTCCTTTGCAAATCTCCACCCCCTCCTGGCTCAGCAATTTTAATTTGTTTGTCTCATTGGTCAGGGTGGTGGTGTCCGACTCCCCTTATGAAGCTCTGGGCAAGACTGTGAGATTGGAAGCTTAGTTTGCGTTTCCTTGCTAGCATGCCCTGGGTAGAGACTAGATTCTGTACTGGGCAGCAGGAGGCAAGGGAGAGAGGAAGAGGTGACATGTATAGTCACGCTTGCTTAGAGGTTCTCGTCTTCTGGGGTGGCCTGGTCGGCATGCAGTTGTTCACAACAAGGTTCCCATTAATTGCCAGGAGTTGAGTTCGCACACAGTGGGGCAAAGTGGAATAAGCCCATTAGGAGAAACCTCTCAGGAACTTTGAACAGTTCTCAGGGAGAAGTTTAAAATCCCACACTCTTCAAACCACCATGGGACCTGGCCCCATCCTGAGTCTTCCTCTCACCTCTGCCCTGTGTTCTCTGAGGTCCCTGGAGGCGGGACTTGCTCTCCTGACTCTAGTGCCTGCCTGGGTGCTCAGCCCAAGTGTAGCCAGCCCCCTCTGCCCCCGGCAGCTCTCTCTGTGTGGCTCCTACATTCCCAGATAAAAAGGTACATATATAGAGAGGGCTCCCAGAACTCCCAGCCTGGGTCAGGTCTCTAGAGTGTTTGTTGGCTTCCTTGGGTCTTGCCCTACCAGAGCACATGTCATAAAGACCCACGCTGTTTGCTTGCTTTGTGCTCCAAGCCTTTTCCTGGGTCTTGTGCATGATGTTGCTACCAGGTGGGTGGAATTAACAAAAGCCATCATTCAGGTAAGGCAAGAGGCAGCTTGTGCACAAGTGGAGCTAATGTGTTCCACCTGGAAGGGCTTCCTAGAGGAAGCAAAGAGTGTGTGTATGTGTGTGTGTGTGTATGTGTGTGTGTGTGTGTGGAAAAGGTTCTAGGGGCAGTTTCCACAGAGCACACCCCTGACAGCCTAAGCACGGGACCATTCTTTCCATGTCTCAGGACCAAAGGATGCATATCTGTGGAAGAAATCCAAGCATTATGAAACTGTAAAACACTAAGATATGAATGCCAGTCTGAGCCTGTACAGGGCCCATGCTTTGTGGGTAGCCATTGATAAGTCTGCATGCTCTCTTCCTGCCCAGACCAGTTTTGCTTGTTTGTTTTTGTTTGTTTTTAACATCTCCCCCAAGTTGTGATGTTATTTTAAGAAGTTTTATTCTACACGAAAAGATGTTTTGATAAAGTCCCTGGGAGGAGATGACTTCCTTCTTTTACTTAGCTGGGATTCCTGGGTAAGTCCAAAGGAGTTTGTAGTCATGGTTTACCTCCTAAGAACCAGAGAAGATTCTAGAAAACTGTTGCTGCATAGCACATTTCCCCCTAACTTTCCTGCTCTAAGAAGCAGAGGTCTTTATCTGGTGACATCTCTGTCTCAGGTACCACAACTCCTGGGTCTGTCACTGAAAGAAGAATTGAAAATCAAGACATACCAGGAGATTCTACCAGGATGGAAAGTATGAATAATTTAAATGCATTTCTGCCCAAATAATTCCTAAGTCACATGGCTTAGTTAGGGTTTCTATTATCGTGGTAACAACAGTAGCTTGGAGAGGAGAGGGTTTAGTTCAGCTTACAGCTCTCAGGCCACAGTCCAGCGCTGAGGGAGGTCAGGGCAGGAACTCAAGGCAGGAACCTGGAGGCAGGAAGTGAAGCAGAGACCGTAGAGGGGTGCTGCTTACTGCCTCTCTCCCCATGGCTTGCTCAGTTTGCTTTCTTAAACAAGCCAGGACCACCTGCCCAGAGGAGGCACCACCCACAGTGGGCTGAGCCTTCTGACATCAAGTATTAAAACAAAATGCCCACAGACTTGCCAACAGCCCAGCCTGAGGGCGGCACTTTCTTAATTGAGGATCCGTCTTCCCTGACGACTCTAACGTGCGTCAACTTGACAAAAAGCCAACCAGGACATCCTACAAGATCTTTTATGTCAAACCTACCCCCTCTTAGTTCCTTTCCTGTGGACTAGCTCCTGGTGTCCTTACTGACAGTTAAGACCAAGGAACCAAGAATGAGTGGGAAGGGCAAGTGAGCACCCCTGGCTGTTGCTGCTGGCTGCTGCGGCCGAGCATTTGAGAGAACAACTTAAGAGAAGGAATTATTATTGTGGCTCCTGGTTTCAGAAGTGTCAGTCCCTTTGTAAGGAGGGTGTGCCAACCTGTGGCAGCCAGGAAGCAGAGGAAAGTAATACAGGAAAAGGTCAAATGTGGCCTTTAAAGGCATGCCCCTGCACTCCTCTCTCTCCACCTAGGCCCCGCTGCCTACATTTTGCCCATCCCCCACAATGCCATCAGTAGGTAGACCTGTTCGTTAGCACGGAGGATTCAGGATTTAACTGTCTCTGGAGACATCTTCACAGGTATTTCTTAATTCAATTGAGGAGACAATCAAGATTAACTCTCAAAACATCAGAGCTGAGACTTGGCTTCAGACAGCCTGGCTCAAGACCCTACAAGCAAACAACTGGACAGTCACGTTGGCATTGAGCCTTTGAGATTTCGGGCTGAGGAATCAGAAATTCCACCTCTGTCCCCTCTTAACTATAGAGCTGGAAATCCTTTGTCTCTGAGTCTGACTTTGAACTCATCACAGAGGTTATGAGATCCGAGGGTCGCTGAATGGAATCCCAGGAATTACTACTTGGTCACCTCTAGTCCCTTCTACGATTTTCATGAGAGGCTCGTGGCTAATCTCGTGGTGGTACTCTTCAACATGGTGAAGGCTGGCTGAGATCCCCAAGAAGGACACAAGTAGCCAACAGGGGTTGGGTCTATGTGGAGATGAGGCTGTCCTTCCTGACAAACTGTCTCCCCAAGTCTCATTCTCACCCCATCTCCAATCACACAATCATTGCTGATGTGGCTTTATGTCCATGGCCTTTAATGTGACTACTTAAAAAGTTGACTTTCTCAAGTAATTTGTGCTGGTAGTAGAGTCAAATAATATAGAAGATGGAACTCAGCATAGTTTTAAGATGCTCATCCTTGTGCTTTTAAGACATTTGGCTTTGCGGCTCTAAGAAGAGGATTAGAAACTTCGTATCATATAGAACCAAATTTTCAAAGCGCATGCAAGCTCCTTCCCTCAAACTTGCTGAGATGCTGGTAGGTAGATTAAACAAAGGAGAGAAAGTCTGTTAAAGGAATCAGGTAAGCATTCCTAACCGTAGCAGATGAGGACCAGACTTCTCTCCTGCCTATGGCTGTTCAAATTTCGATACCGCACAGAGGATAAGCAGACCCTCTTTACAATGTTCTGAGAATGCCAGTTTTATTTTTTCTTATTAAAAAATCCCGAAGCATCAGAGAGAATGTGAATAGCTTTCCTCTCCTGCTTTATGGCCTCTTTCCTCCAGCAACCACGTGTGAAATCTCACACATATTCACACTCACTTGAGGTTGATGCTGTTCTCTGTCTATATCCAAGGTGCCAGACTCCCCAAAGTCAAAGGAGACCAAGTGGGAAAACCATAGAGCAGCCCTCTGCCCTCTCCAGTGCATTCTCATTTGGGTATTCACCAAGATGGTGAATTCTAGTTTGAAACCACACTTAAATGGGGCATCTGGAAAGCCACTGACTGGTCCATGTACAACTTACTAGGTTTGCCTTCCTCAATATAGAATGGACCCTGGAACTAGAAACCAGGTACACTGTGGGAACGCAGGATCCTGATAGCCATTGTGCATCATGGATTCGTGAGCTGCCTTCCTGGCTTAGTTGTGGTATAGTTTCTGTTCCTTTGACTGTCTTGTCCTCCTGTAGCCCCCCTATCTTCTTGGAGATAGCTAGTGAATGGTAGGAGCACCCAGGTTATCCTCAGTACATTTCACACCAGCCAGCACTTCATGTTGAGATCTCTTTTGGCCCTCTCAGCCACCGTAGACTGAGCCAAGACTTTGATCCCATATGACAGGAGGGGGTTAAGACGCAGCAAGGTTGAGCCGCCATGTGGTTGGACCACATAGTGATGGGCCCAGGGTGTCCTGCTCACCATGCTTTTGCACAGAACACGTCTTGGGTGCTCACAATGGACCTGCTGTTCCTGGAGCAGAAGATGAACGCAGGGGAATGACTGGGAACACCAGCTGTGGGAACACGCCCTCTTGGAAGCCTGTTTTCAGCTCTGTCTTGTACTGTGCAGAGTGGCCAGTGTTTGGTGCAGATGTGTGGCTTCTTGTCATGATCTGAGCAGGAGCTGGTGATGGCCAGAGCTGGTGTCTCAGGACTGCCGTGACCGGGCAGACAGACACTGGGGAGGAGGAGACTTCCCAGGTGATATTTTTCAAACCTGTTTCTGAAAAACTGAAAAATCAATTCTGGTTAGTGTCTCCCTGTCCTGGCAGGGGGGTTGTGGGAAGCATCAGACATGGTGACCCTGGGTTGCCCCAGGGTAGAAAGAAGCACCGAAAGAATCACAGTTTTTTGACCTGCGGGAATTTGAAGAAAACCGACACCCAAGGGCTGTGTTGGCCTTTGGCTCCAGCAGCTGAGACTGACCAGAGGCCCCGGTGTTGGTCATGACCCTGGCACTCTCTCTTCTGGACTTGCTAGGGGACCACATCAGGCGTGTAAATCCCTCCTACAGTGGCCAACAACTCGGTTGTGATTTGCACAGACATCTACCAGCTGAGATCTGAGAGCTACCTTATTTAAACTGTCTTCCAGTTCTAGAAGCATCTCTCCTACCTGACAGCTGCTTCCTATCTTTCTAGTCATTGTAATGTATGCTCATACCTCAGTGGCCGAAGAGGTGAGGCCATGGGGAGAGGAACAGGAGAAGACCCCTTCAATGAACCATTTGCTTGTCGGGCGAATTTGAAACAAAAGAATATTCTGTAATAAACAGAAAGCTGAGCCAAGCATCATGCTAAGAACTTTATTATAAACATGGTCTAAATTAATCCTTTGACCAATCAACTAGAGAAAATATGTTAGTATCTGCGCTTTATAGATGAGAGAAAACGATGCTGAAGGAAGCTAATGACCTTGCCTAAGATCATACCTTGGCAGGGAGAGGTGAGATCCACACATGACCAGCTTGCTCTAGAATCTGTGCTGTGCACCACTGTCCCCAGACCCCAGGTGCAGCCTAGAAACAGCATTTGCCTTTTGGCTTCACCTGCAATTCTGCAAATCAAAATTTTTCCCTCAAGCCCTGTCAGTGACAGAGCCTCCCTGATGACTCTGGGATAAATCTATTCCACAGTCAACAGCCCGGCCGCTCTGAACGTTCGGCCCTGATGACTCAAGGGCAGCATTCCAGAGCTACAGGAAACGAAAATATTCATGGATGGAAGGCCCTTCTCTGATCCAAGTGTTGCCATACAAATTACATTTGTCCTGTGGAATTTGCATTCTGGGTGAACAAGGGATACATTTTTACAATAAGTATGTTTCATGTAAAACTTGGGCTATCTTTATCCTTAAAAATTATTCACTAGTTATCTGAAAAGCAAATATATATTTGTGTACTTTATGCTTTAATTTTTAAAAAAGATTTAGTTTCATTTTTGTGTGTTGGTGTTTTGCCTGCTTCTATGCACGCACACCATGCCCATCAAGGCCAGGAGAGGGCACCAGACTCCGTGAGATTGGAGTTACGGATGGTGTGAGCCACCATGTGGGTGCTGGGAATCAAACCTGGGTCCTCAGGAAGAGCAGCCAGTGGCTCCCATGAGCCGTCTCTCCCCCTCCCAGATACTGTCTGTATATGTTTATTTGCTTACACTAGCAATTTGAAAACTGGAATTTGAAACAAATAAACCCAAATCAACCCAAAAAATGTGTCAGCATCTGGGTCCAAGAGCATCTCAGAGGCAATGATAATATTGCTACCATAATAATAACAACAGTTCAGCATTGGAACAGTGGAATTTCTGGAAACTTCTATGACCTGTGTGGTACTGACTTAGCAGCTCTGGAACCACAGTTACTGGAGCGTTTAGCAGCTGACTTGATTACCAGTATTCTCAGTCCTAACAAATGTTGGAATCACACAAGGAGCTGTGGAAATACTGATCTCAGCCTACCTCCAGGGACTCTGGAGTAATTGGTCCACAGTGACAGCATGCTGTCAGCAAATGCTCTTCATATCCCCAGGCTTCGAAAATGGTACAGACAGGAGAGTGGTACAGGGGCCAGAGAGTGCATGGGGCTGAAATGCTCCCCGTGGCATCCATGGAGGAATGCGGAGCCCGCTGGGTAGAGGGGTGGGGAGAGACTGGACGGGCAGAGAGCAGCAGAGAGTGCCGGGATACCACCGGATTGGCTCAGCGTAGGAGGTAGGGGGGAAACAAATTAGGACTGCACATGCTGGGTGCCGAGGGCATGCTGGGTGCAGAGGAGTGGTCATTCAGACCAACACGGCACATCAAAAATGGGAATGATTTTATCATCTGCTTTTGTTTCTACGTAGAAAAATAAAAGTATATTAAGTTGCAGAATTTAGAAAAACGCACTTACGACTGACAAAAACATTGACTACTAACTCGTCATTAAACAGACATAGCTTTTAAACTTTTGCTGCTATTCTTTGCGCTTTGGACATAGTTTAGAGCATGCCCCGTGGCCATGTGATAACCATGTGGTAACTGTGTGTGTGTGTGTTTGTGTGTGTGTGAGTATGTGTGTGTTGTGCACACTTGTGTGTGTGTGTGTTGTACACACGTGTGTACAGGTGCATGTGCAGGCCAGAGGACATTGGGTTTCTTTCTAAATCAGTTCTCCGCCTTATTTTTTGAGACAGGATCTCTCACTGAACATTGAACTCACTGTCGCAGCTACACTGGATGCCCACTGAGCCTCCAAGTTCCTCCTGTCTCTGTGCCCCAAAGCTGGGGCTACAGGCGTACACTGACACATAGGGCTTTTTAACATGGGTGCCGGGCGTCTGAACTCAGGTCTTCATGCCTGTGTGGCAAGCGCTTCGGCCCCTGAGCCACCTGCGCAGCCCGCTGCCCCCACATTTTAACATTACGTCACCAGCCTCTCCCTGTGTCATTAAGGAATTCTTTGCGACCATCCGTGCTGGCTGCAATGGTTGCCACGTTACCAAGAAGGTAGTGCAAGGTGCAAGGCTCCCGACTTTTGTCCTCAAATTAGACATGTATATTGTATAAATTTTTTCTAATGTATTTGAGAGGATTGATTGTTAGAAGTGAGTGGTAGGGTACGAAGTTTATTTGTTTCTCTAGTAACCTATGACTAAAAGAGTTTGCAGGTGTCTGCTTCCAACTGCGTTCTTTCAAATCCTGTAGAACAGCCTTGAAATCTTTAACATCCAAACTAGGCTTCCAGTTCTTTCTCAAGGTCGAAATGAAACCCGCCGTGGGGTATTCTGAGTAGCATGTCTCACTCTCTCTCCCCAGCTCCCGATTCACAATTCCTAACAAATAGAAGTACCAATTCTCGGCACACCTCCATCTGGCCAAGGAACTACAGTTGGGACCGAAGATACTTTTAACACCCAATTAAATTGGTGTAATTGGATAGAATTGCAACTTCTCTGCCTCCAGCCGTGAGCCATAATCTGTTTCACACCTGAGTGTTGTTTTTCGTTGCTCTTCAGTGCTTTCCCCAGAGTTGTGGAGCTGGGGTTTGAGGGAAGATCGCATTCTTGGTCCTCAGATAAATAGATTGTTCCCCATCATTTTGGAGTCACGGTGGTTGCGCCGTGCCCAGAAAGTTACCTCTGGTCTCTGTGACTCTGCTTTGAGCCTAGGTTTCAGAACGAAGCTTTCTCCGAGGCTGCTAGTTAACGGTGAAACAACGCAGGAGAGAGTCAGAGACCGAAGGATCAGTGTTCAAGTCTCAGCTGAGCTCATAGTGGCCCTCAGTGGGTGCTTGCCAATTCTAGGGAATACCTGTATGTTGGGTGATTGTGTGCCATCATGCCTCAGTGTGCCCCAGAATCACAGGAGGGCACTGCAGGCAACTCGTCCTGATGCAGTGGGTGTGGGCTTGGAGCTCAAGGGGTTTCTAGATACTACTGCTGTTACTATGGGGACCAACTTTAAGAGTGGCTTGTTAGCTTTCTAAGC
This sequence comes from Cricetomys ansorgei, assembly GCA_026225945.1. Lineage (NCBI taxonomy): Eukaryota > Metazoa > Chordata > Mammalia > Rodentia > Nesomyidae > Cricetomys > Cricetomys ansorgei. The sequence goes on from JAMJFZ010003893.1 coordinate 12,437, forward strand.
TTTCTTCTTAAGCATGTAGTTTATTATGGGATCTCTACAGCCATTCGGTACCTCCTGACCCCTAAGGAAGGCATCACTAAGCAGTCTTGCTCTTTTTTTAAAAAAAAAAAAAAAAACTAGATTTGTTGTTTTTCCAAAACAGCAGTTTACACCTTGCTTAACACGTGTGCTTCGCAGACTAAGAGCATTGCGTTCCCTGGTGTCCGGTAGAACTTGGAAACTGCAAGCCTCACCCAGAGTCCTTGAGTTAGAATATGTGCTCACGGGGTCGGAGATGAGCTTGGGAAGCAAGCTCTGGGCCCCAGAGTTGTGCTGGAGTTGAAGCCTGTCTGCGCACTATAACTTAACCACGTTGTGTTAGCAATGAGAAAATCAGAGCTTGCAAAAATCAAACTGTGCGCCATCTTACAAGTGGCTGCCTTTTCTGGGTTTGCTAGTCGAGGCCTTACTTAAAATGTCAGTCAGTAACCTTAAAAGCACAACACAGGTCCCTATTTTCACCGCCTCTGGGAACACCCCATTTCCTCTCCTTTCCCGCCTCCACCTTCCCCTCCATTACCTTCTCCCACCCCTTCAACTCTTTACGCATTTGTTTGTTGAGACAGGGTTTCACTGCATAGCCAGGCTGGGCACCGCACCCTCCTGCCTGCCCTCCCCAGTGCTCGGATCACAAGCCTACATCACATCCAACTGAAGCTGTGTCTCCAGCGAGTCCAGAGATAAAGGTGTGGACGTGAAGAGAAGGCGTGATGAGGATCGACTTCGAGAGTCACTTTCGCCAAACGTACGTCGACGCCCAGTGGCCAGTGGTCTACCCTGCCTCTGCCTGTCTGGAGTCTTGGCTATGGGACCCAGTACCTCTTCACCACACATTCTGCTCTATACAAATCAAGACAGCACAGCCTATACTTACCACCTTTGTAGCCCTTCATAGACACTTGCTTTCCCATTCTCAAACATTCCCCAAAGCTGATCTTGCAAGCAAGTTCAAATAGAAGTGAGCACTGACTTGGGGTATAACAAAGAAGTTCTGTACATTATTGTACTCTTCATTAAAGGTGGGAAGGAGGTGGGGGCAGAATGTACCATGGCGATGAGCCAACAGGCAGGTCTGAGTCCTGGCCAATGGAGCCATTTGGTTTCGGAGCCTGGAACAGAGAATGGAAAATGGTCTAATGATCTAATGATCTAAAGGAGATCCCAGGAGTTGGGTGGAAGGGTGACCAGGGCTAGATGTGGGTGACCATGATGCAAACACGCTTGATTTACATGCAAAGCATGCCTAATTTAATCTCTCCCACCACTATCCTAATTTGGAAAGAAACAGAGGTGGATTCTGAACTCTTTTTCATTATGCAATCCTCAGGGAAACTGGCTAAAGCTGTCTCTCACCAGATGTGAGTGTACAGTGGGGCTGTACACATCTGTGCATGCTATTTCAGGGGTTTCACGGTCCCAGAGCCTGGATGTCTAGGGGATCCAAAGACCACAAGTGGAGACTTCTTGATCAATGGTTTAAGTCAATGCTTGTCCGAGCCACACAACTCTGTGAGTGGTGAAAGGAGCCCCCAGATCCCCTTGGAAAAATCTCCAGAAGGCCTCAGAGTCTGCCACCGAGAGGCAGGCAAGGCAGCCTGAATTTGGAAACGCAACCTAGCTGAGCTTAAATCTCCAAATAATATCTCGTCTGTGCATCTTGAGCATGAAAAGCAAAGGTCTAAATTGATGTGTTCAATCCATAAATGCGCATTAAGCACCTACTATGTAAAAGACTGTTCCAAACACAGGATGAAATGGCCAACCAGATCCCGACTCTGCCCGCGGGATCGCTGTGGTCTAACCGGGAGCCAGGAAAGGAACAGTGCTAATTATTACGAGTCGCCACTTCATGCGCACGGTAAAGGTTAGCTTGAACTCTTGTGGAGAAACCGTACTAAATAAATGATTAACTTTAATACTATAAATAGTGTTAAAGCCTCATGTTGATGAATAATTAAAGGTGCTTCCGTTATAGACGCTCGACGCTCAGGGCAGCTCCGCCACGCTCTCCCGCGTCCCTGTGCAGCAGATCCCGCCTCGCCGGGGAAGATGTGGGCAGTCACACGGAGCCCAGGCCCAACTCTCCGATGGAGTCCTCCGTAAACACTTACAATATTCTCTGCAGCCTTCTCTTATCGATGCCAGGGGTAGGGTGTACGACGGTGTCAGACCTACCCGGTGTGGTGCTCTGGTGTGATGGGTGATGGGTTTGGAAGCCTGGCTACGGAGCTGGAGGAGGTTCTTGTGGCGACTTTTTCTAGAGAAAATGTAGTCAGTGTCACTCTGGGTTTACAAATAGCCATACCGCAAGTGGGGAGAAGAAAACAGCCCACGTGGGGAGGATTGATGATATTCAGCGGAGTTTTGTTGTGTTAGAAGTGTTAGCTTCTCGTGTGGGTTCTGGGCAGTTGGGAGACTGTGCGTACAACTGCTGACTTCGTTATAACTGGGGAACCGTGTGACGGAGCTGTTAGGGCCCTCTCGGGTTTGTTGTACAGGCTGTTGGCTTTAGGTGTTCTTAAGTCCGATGTGCATCAGAGGGCTGTCAAGGGTGAAGGCGTGTCTTTAATGTGTTTCCCACCCCCACAAGTTTATGAATTGGAAATGTAATTCCAACATGTTGGAAGTGTTTGGACTGGGGGCCTGTGAGTTGTTAGGGTTATATTAAGCCATGAAGATGGAGTCCCCTAAATAAAATTAGCACCTTATGAGAGGAAGGAAGGAAGCCTCAGCCCTGCATCCTCTCCACTGTGGAATTCTTGCAGTTATGACATACAGAAAGATCCTCACCAGAGGCAATGCTTCCCCTCAGACTGAGCCTTCAGTACCACAAGACAACACGCTTCCGTGTGCGAATTCCCCACCTCGGGGATTCTGTTATTGTAACACAAGACGGGCTTAGACTCGCCTCCCCCCCCCCCATGTGTGGGACAGGACCAATTTCAATCCTTTCTTTTCCCAGTCTCTGTTCTCGGATAGGTATCCCAAACTATCAGGATCCAATCACTAAGCTGGACCAAACCGGGCCAAATTAGCACCTGCAGGGCAAGAAAAAGAAAAAGACAAGTAGAGGAACGCACGGAGAAGGGAGAAGTACCCCTTTCCTTCTCAGAAGCAGGTGACTGCTTGCCCAGTAATTCAACAATTCAACTGGGCTGGAAGGTGGCTCAGAGGATAAGAGCACTTCGGGCTTTTTCAGAGGTCCCAGGTTCGACTCTCAGAATGCACACCTGGCTGTTGTAGTAGTGCGTCTCTGTGATGGCTCAGCCAGAAAGACGTGGAGGCATTTTCACAGACTCAAACCCTGCCAGACTTCAGCCGAGGGAACCACCATCACGGCAGGGCACCGTCCTGGACAGTGGAACCCTGAGAGTCTGAGCTCAGGTGCTTTTATACTTTCAGAACTCCTCAGATGCAGATCATTAGCAATCCAACATCCCCCACAGAAATCCAACACCGACAGACAATGCAAAAACGCCAAGACCTAGGCAGCCCCTCACCCAACAGTGCACAAAACAATTATTTTAAAAACAACTAAAAATAAATTTCTACAACACTGGACTGCTCATACTACTTGTAACTCTAGTTTCTGGAGTTCTGATGCCCTTCTCTGGCCCCCAAAGGCACCTCCATGCATTTGGTGCACACATACACACCACAAACAAACAAACAAACAAATAAATAATGCCTTCATTCTGGCCTGCTCTGAGCTGTGCATATGAATATGTGTCGTGTGCACACAGGTGCCCACCTGGCAAATTTGGTCATTTGGACTCACAGTTAAGCTATTGGGAAGAGAAGTTGTTTGTCACGATGTGACCTTTCTAAAATTTTCTGTTTGGGTGTGTCAATAAGCCTTCATCAGTCAGGTGGATTGAACCAGTTTAGAAACCAAATCAACTGTTGTTCCAAGTTCCCAGTATAAGCCGGTAGCAGATGTTGGCATACACTCTTGGTCACAGCTTGGGGTCAAGGAGTCAGCACTTGACGGTGTCTCCCAGGCACCCCTGATTTCTGCAGGTGTGGCTCTGCTGTCCAGGGCTAACCACTGCCCTGCCACCCTCTTGGAGGTTTGAAGCTGTGGCCTGTTGCATTTGCCTGTGTGAGTGAATGTAAGACTCGCTCTCTGGGCTTCGCTCGTTGGTTTGGAGAAGTCCATGCATTTGAGAAGCATGCTCAGGCTCATCAGGGAAACTGAGGCGTCTCGTAGAAGTAGAAAAAAATGTTACTGCTTCGAGGGACTTGGCAGAGTGGATGTGTGGATTTGAACATTGACCTGGGCTGGGTGTTCTAGCAACAGAGGCTACCAAGGAAATGTACGTGTTGGCGCAGTCTCTGCCCTCATAGCATAGAACAGCATTCATCCATTGTGTCCTCTACCCGCTGAGTGGCTGGGGCTGGCCAGGGAGAAACCCAAAGCTTAGCAGGAGCTATACAATCTCCCACCATCGTATAAAAAACCAGGGGGTGATTCCATTCTACTCTGACTCCTAAACAATTTTAATTCTTCACTTAACACCAAGTTAGCACTTTTCTGGGGCTGAGCTCTGTTGAGTACGTGTCCCCAAGATCCTGTGGTTCTCTAAGCTCTTCCTACCAACTTGGTCAAAAGCCTGGGCCACACACCTGACAGAGTGTCACTCTTGAAAAGAAGCGGATGCCGGGCGGTGGTGGCGCACGCCTTTGATCTCAGCACTCGGGAGACAGACGCAGGCGGATCCCTATGAGTTTGAGGCCAGCCTGGTCTACAGAGTGAGTTCCAGGACAGCCAGGGATACAACAGAGAAACCCTGTCTCAAAAGAAAGAAAAAAAAAAAAGAAAAGAAAAGAAAAGAAAAGAAAAAAAAAAAGAAAAGAAAAGAAAAGAAAAGAAGCAGATGTGCACTCTCCCCAACAGCTGTGTCTCCCTCACAGGCGCTCCTGCTCTCTCTCCTGCTTTCCACATCACTACATGGCAGACAGAGGAAGGTAAAGTGTCCCTTCCATCTCTCTAAAAGGGTTGAATGCCATTCACGAGAGGGTAGCATCATGTCCAAGGACCCAGCCCTGAATCCCACATGGGAGAGGAGGGACCCAGGCATTCAGACAGCAATGGTGAGCATGTGGGCTGTTGGTAGACGGTCCCTTATCATAGACCTGAGCTCCAGGTAGGTGCAGGGAACTGGCCACAGCTCTTTGGAAGGAACAGCTGGTGGCAGGTAGGAAAACCAGCGTGCCTGCCCCCATTTGATGTCTTCACGAGACCACAAAACTGGTTAATCCATGGTCTCATGCTTGAAGACAGACACGGAAGGATCCAATCTCAGTTCAGAACCTGCCTCCTATCCCTCTGTGTGCCTCTGAGCAAGTGTCCCTGCCTCCCTGATGCTCAGTTCTCTATCTGTAGGATTCTCCTCTCACCTAGTCTTCCTTTATAGCAGGGAATCGAGTGCAAGGGTCACACACACGTACGGATTAGATGAGGTGATGCTGCATGCTTGGTACCGCACGGCACAGGACACCACGAAGCCCCCAACAAAGCAGTCATCACCAAGAACAACATTCATTATTAGGACAATGGCTGGAGCCAAAGACACCAGAGCAAGCCGGAGCTGTGATCTTAGGTTGACTTAATAAGCACATTTGACCCACCCCTTTTGTCGGGTACAGCTCCCAACAACAGCCGCAGAAATCCTTTCAAGATCAGCAAGAATGTTCTTTGAAACGATTCAGCCTCTTGACACGGGTGTATTTTCAAGACCCGAACGTTTCTTGAGAAATTACATTTTTAGGGTCTGTTATCCTCTCAACAATGGTTCAGGAATCCAAACAGTGGGCTGTTTGATCCTCTTTCTCTGAAGGGCTGAGATGAGGAAATAGTGTTCAAGGTCAGAGTCAGCTATGAAATCTGTCGGATAACAGAGAGAAAGCAGCGGCTCTGCAGGAGGGTGAACCCCCTGATGGGGATGAAACTGGAGCCCAGACAGGATGTGGTTCACCCACTCCTCACCAAGAGGCCTGTGGAACTTTATTTCTGCACATTTTAAAGACCTCTGTTTCTCCCGTAGACAGGTCCTCGCGCCTGGACGGCCCTCCTTCGAGGTTGGTGTGAAGTGACGGCGTGGTGCTGCGGCTCTGGGTGGGTTTGGGTGTTTAGGCAAGTTATGCAACCTCTTTGGACCTGCTTCCTCATCTACCCAAAGAACATTGGGCCAAACTGATGTGGGTACTCTCCAGATCCGGCCTTCTGGACCTCTGGGTGCAGAACTACCAGCCACACCGAGAAGGCTGACCAGGGCCAGACACAAGCCTTAGCACCTGGCCAGCTACACTGGGCCTGCCTGGAACTACCAGACTCCAGAGTCCTCTTCTGCGAATGGGTGGACAGGCTGTGGGAAGCCGGAAGTGACGAGGCCCTGAGGTTCCTGCTTCCTTCTAGCACCCGCCAGCCAGCGCGCTTCTGTCTCCTGCTCCCCACCACTCTTCTTGTCCAGTGTTTCTCTCCCTTCCTACAAGGCCTAGACAAGAGGGGGGGATCCTGGTCCTTCCCCTCCTCAGGTGGCGACAGAGCTCCCATCCCAACCCTCCTCCAATGCTCCACCTGTGAGATAAGTCACAGGCTTATGCTCACTCTTCTCACACAAAGAAGACACTGTACCGGATCAGCCCTCAGCTAACACTGTGAAATGCTCAGCGGATCCTGCCTGACCTTTCAGTCACGATACTAACACAACGTGTCAGAAACCTACTAACTCCAACTCCCACATCCAGCGACGTGGCCTGTCAGAAACACAGAGGTTCCCAGGACTGTCGTTGAGCCCCAAGTGGCCCTGTGGGATTCTAGGAAGAGTGACAACACATCTGTGAGTGAGCTGGTTCATGCCGGTGTGGCCCCAGGAAGCAAGCTCTAGTTCATCCTCACCCTCTCCGGGCTGCCAGGGAAAATGTTCAAGGGTAGAGGGGGCGCACAGGCGTTCCAAACCAGGATTTGAATCGGTGCTCAGAGTGAGGAGCCAATGTGCCTCCCATCGCAGCTGTGCAGACTCCTGCAATCCCTCAGTCCCTGCATTACATCATCATGTGCAAGATAGGACCGGTGAAGATTCTAGAAAAGGCGCAAGAGGGATTTCTGTTCAAAATTGCCTTCTTTGGATGTGTGTCAAGCACTTACTTCCCAAATATCTGCAGAGACAGCATGGTTTCCCCCTTGGCCAACGAGACAATGTGTGTGTGTGTGTGCTTAACTTCTTGTGTCTCAAAGCCCACACACAGTCCGAGTTCTGCTTCAGAATCCACAATTCAGGGCAGTGGGGAAAGGTACAGTCTAAGCACTGGGTTGGGTAGTGTCCCCTGAAGAGACATCGAGTCTTAAACCCTACTGCCTTGAGGTGCGCTCTTATTTGGACACAGGCCTTGAAGACTTTCAGCGAGCTCATATTGTGTCAGGGGGCTAGGGTTCCAGTGACTGCTGTCCACACATGAAGGGACAGAGGCAGACGCACAGGGAAGATGACCCCGGTGGAGACTGGATGATGGGATTCCCAGCACCCACAGGAAATGAGGCAACAGCATGGGACGTCCACCGGGCAACGCTACTGTCACACAGAAGCCACTCAAACCGTAACTGCACTATAAATTATCCCACCCGGTCTCCCCACAACAAGAGGGAGCCCCAGACAGGTGTCCTGACATCTTAAATCTGCTCTGCCCACAGCTTCCACCAGAGAGTGAATTATTGATCTCTGTTGAGGAGCCATTAGGAGTCCTGAAGCAATTCTGCAATTCACAGAAGACAGTCCCACAATCTGAAGCCACTCCCCTGCTCTGCCCCAGGACAGAAGTGGGGACCAGGAGACTGCAAGGCAGGGCCCTCACCATCTGTCCCGCCTAGTGCAGCCGACCGGGAGTCAGGCAGTTGCTGGCCGACCAGAATCCAAGACTGCCCTGGCTTAGGGAAGTTCGCTTTGCAGGTAGAAGTGTCTTAAACAGGGGTGGGCAGTGGGATTTGAACACACGCAGTTGCCTCATTGGCTGAACTTTGTGGGGAGCTCCAGGGCGTCACTGGTGTCAACACAGGCCCGTCATCTTTGGGTCACAGATGACGTCATCTGCTCATCTTCTCTGGCGTACATGCTTATTCACCGGCACGACAGTTAGTCTTCAGGTACACACCTGAGCTACCAGAGACATCGGTGTGAGTGGCTGAACCTTCGTTCTTGTCAGATTTTACCACTTTCAAAACTATTATGAGTCAGGAAACTTTTCCAAAACTCTGTTAAAATCAGAGAGGACCACTGCTCTCCTCTCCACAAAGTATCTTTTTTTTTTTTTTTTGGTTCAGATCCCTGTAATCACAGAGTTAACATGTCGACTATGCAAAGGACTAAGTGGTTCCAGAAGTTTCTTTTTTGACATAGAGAACTTGGGGAGAAGAGGTATGTGGTAAGACCCTGACTCTCTTTACCCCTCCCTAAATAGTACTTAAAAATAGCAATCGCAGTACGGTAGCTCTTTTATTTCAGAAGGGAAAAATGCAGACAACAGCTCAGAGAAACCTCCAGAAACACAGATACTACATAGGACACTGACTGCTACCCATAGCCCTTTAGGGAAAGATAACCAATCATTTTAATTGGATCGATCCAATTCTTGGGAAAAAAAGAATAGTGACTGGATTCTGGATTTTTTTTGCCTTCATTGCTAGCTGGTGGCTAACCTTCACGCAGGCGGGCTAGCCTCGGAAGCCCTTGGGGGATTTGAGATAGAGGTTCCTGTAACTGCCATGGATTTTTCTAGGCCCCCCTCTCTCTTTCTCTCCACTGTCTGCCATTACTCCCAGCCTTCACCAGGAGGAACTCCAGGGAGGAACTGATCTCCAGAGGCCCCATGAATGCAAGGAAGGGCTGTATCCACCCTGCTTCTGCTACCCCCAACATTAGGGCACGAACGATGGGCCTCCAGTGTCCACCAGACCCTCGGTCCTCCCGTGCGTGACCTATGACTTCACGCTGGGTTTCCCACTGTGTCCTGTGCCACCACGGACATTTAGGTGCCGACAGGGACCGAAGCACCAGCCGTCACTACCATCACGTCCAGTACACACAGTGTACCCCTCAGGTTCTCCACCGACCCCTCCGCTGCGGGCTTCCCACTCCTCACCTGGATCCTTACCGCAGTGTGCTGTGACCCCTACTCATCTTCTTCTGGACGCCGACTGCCCCTCCCCCTGCGACACCACCACCCGTCCCAGCTGCCCCACCCCTGCCACGAGTCCGCAGTGCTACCTGCCTCTGCCTCAGCATCCTCTCAGAGGCGCCCCTGCCAAGTGTTCGGCGGTGAAGGCCATCCATCCCTCAGCTGCAGGAGAATATACTCAAAATTCTTACAGCAACACTCTTAACTCTTAAACACAAAACCAGGCCTTTCCAAGGGCCCCCTAAAGAGCCAAGAACATGCTCTGTGTGGAGAAGGGCACCCTTAACCCTAGTGATTCCTAAGCAGAGAAACACCCGATTGACTTAGCTGCCGGAGTGGGAAATCACGTAGACAGTGCACCATAGGGGCGGCCGTAGTTTGCAGAGGCTCCTACCGGATGCTGAGGATACCCAGCCAAGGGCGGGTAGCTGACCACCTCTGTCCTGGCATGGCCAGTTCTGCAGTTCTGCAGCCATCAAGGCCGACATTAAGCATGATCCTATGAGCACGCAGAGCTGGGAAGGAAAGGCATCCAGCCGCCCCCTGCCTGCGAACGAAGTGTGCCCAGTGGCTTTGGCAGAGCAGTCCCTTTGAGAGTGGTGTGTGGTTTATACCCAATGTCAGAGCTCATCACCAGCATCGTATTTGATGTTATTCCTCTGACCCTTTAGGAGGTAGAAGCCGGATCCCTGATGATGAGCCTGTATCCCGATCACCCCTGAGGAGGGTTGGTCTCAGGAAGGTTGTGCTGTTCCCTTTAGAAAAATACATATCCTGCAGTCTTTTCAGGGTGATTTAAACCAACATTGCAGAAATAAGCTTCCATGGCCAACAGGACAGAAGGTCAGCAGAGAGTTCAAGCAGAGGCTGGGCGTACCCATGTATGACCTTGTAAGAGTCTTAGCATAAGGGGCACCCGAGTGCCTCTCTAACCCCTGCAGATAGAAACATTGTGCGGTTTCGGCTCCTACTGAGACTGTTGGTCCTTTGCCTTCTGCAGATGCTTCTGAGTGCTGGCTTAGTGTTTTCTAGGCATTCAGAGGACTCTCCGAAGGTTGGAAAGGGGAAGAAGAGACCTGTGAAGGATAAATGGGGTTACCTAGGGAAGGGCTACGGCGACTAAAAATACGAGGGAAGGCAGGTCGTGCTTAGAAGAGGACACTGGGTCTGAAAGGTCTAAAGGCCTGTATGAGCCGGGAACGGTTCCGTGTGCTTGTTGGGCCTGGTAGCAGAGACAAGGAGGCAGAGACACGGCTGGACCTGCAGGTGGGACCTGGGATTGGCAGGCCCCGTGGGCTCTGGCAAGGAAACGAAATTTTATACTAAAAGCAGTGGGGAGCCACTCCAGTCCTGTAAGCAGGGATGACATTGATCCGATATAGTCATCCTCCGAGACGGGGCAACCTCCGCCACTGTTGCTTAGAATGCTGAGATTTTTCTTTCTCAAGGCAGCGTAGAGAAGGGAGTGAGATTTCTGCTAATGGGGCCGTGGAAGTAGTCCTAGGGCCCGGAATCCTGTTTCACCACGGACGGTGCTTTGAAATGCCTTGAATATATTCCCAACTGAATCCGGGCTCTTTCAGACGGCTTGCAGCTCACTTGAGCTGTAATGAAGGTGGCCCTTATCGGTCTGAGCTTGAGCTGCCTTAATTAGACGGAGGTGCTCTATCTTTAAATTGGGCTTACATCAAAGCGGGAGTTATAATTGCAGGTGATGTATTTGGGAGTTGCATTGTTATGCAGAATACAGCCTGCCAGCAGGTTGTGTGGGGATTATTGAAAAGCAATTTGCAGGAGAGGTCTATGGGGGAAAGGTAGATCACCTCACTAAGCCAGAAAAAAATAGCAATAGATAGCTGGGGGGTCTTAGAAAAGCATGTTTAACAAGAGGTATTAAAAAGGCCATTCGGTATTTTAGCGGCTCTATTTTTCATGCACATCTGGTTTGAGCCACTCCTGGCTCTGACACGCATGGCCCTTATGGTCTATGTTGTTAGAGGTAATTATTGGTTTGCGTTCGACACGGCCGTGGGATTGGCTTATGGGGAGTCAGGCCAGGTTATCAGGACAGCTCAGGCAGCTGGCGGCAATTCCCCAGCCACTCACCAACTCTCTGACTTCTGGAATGGGGGGAAGGAGATCTGGTACTTACAAGGTGTTTACAGAAAGCATTTGTCTTGGACTGACTCTAACTTGGCTCTTGGGGACAGAGCTGCCCGTGAATGGGGTGAGCAGACATCTCTTCGACATCCCGACTTCAAGTCTTCAGGGTAAATACTCTAAAGTGGGGTGCGATAACATGGACGGAACTGAAGATCACCATGCTAAATGGAACCAGCCAGACACATGCACTTGGTGTTCTCTCTGACCAAAGGAGCCCTCCCCTCGCCAAATTGAAGCACTTGCAAGTGTTATGGCGCTTACCTGGGGCTGGCGAATGGGGAGATTGCAGCCCAAGTGTGCAAAGCTGCAACCAGGCAATAGGATGAGGGTGAGCTTTGAGTTTCTTTAAAAAACCCCAGCGAAGAGCTACACGCACAGTACGTGTCTGATGTGCGTGTTGCTGGAGCTGTTTGCCTGTGTGAAATGGGCTTTCCCAGCGAACTCTGACCATCAGTGTTTGGATAAAGTTGTGTGTCATCTACAAGTGTGCCCACAGTTCAGACCCAGCAGCCGATGGCTTTGGTGCTCTGGGGGTTAGCCACAGGGGCCACCCTCTGTCAAAGGGTGGGAAACGCCCTATTGAGCTGAGGTTTCTGCTTGCTAGGGCGAACCCTGTCGGCCTCTGGGGAGATAAGTGACCTCTTGCCTCTCAAATTGAGATAATTTTCCCAGCCATAAGTCAGCTTCATCCCCAGAGGCTTTAGGCTGGGGGAATGGGAGGTCAAGTTCGTCGCCAAGGACAGGATTCCGGGCCTGTGCTCCAAACCACAGTTCTAATCAAACTGCCTCATATGATTCCAGTTATTTCCCATACTCCCCAAGGGCACTGGGCCACGGGGGAGGCTGATGACCTGTGAAATTTCAATTTTGGAAAACAAAACTGGTTTTGATTTAGTCGAAAGTCATCCCATTCCCCTGGTCTGGTGCAGATGAAGAGAGGGTACAAAGAGCAGCCAGAGAAAGGGGTCACATTCGATGACCAGGTTCCTCCCTCCACCCTTGGTGGCCCCATAGGCCAAGCTGGTGTGCCAACACCCATGGAGCATACTCCTGTGACTCCGTAGGGCAGGAGGCTGTAGCGCTATCATACTCCATGCTGCCAAGGCTGGACGTGCAGTTAGTTTTTGGTGGCGTGGGGCTGGGTCCCACACACATTCTAGAAGGTGTCGGTTGGCAAGGGCAGCTGTAACTGGATGAGGACCTACTGTGCTGTGACTGGGTCAGGGCCCACTGTGTGTGGCTGGGTCAGTACCCAGTGTGTGTGGCTGGGTCAGGACCCACCGTGTGTGGCTGAGTCAGGACCCACTGTGTGTGGCTGGGTCAGGACCCACTGTGCCGTGACATCCTCCCCCTCCACCATGCTGGCTGACATTGTTGAATATGGTGTCTGTCTCCATTACTGTGGAGGCCAGGAAGGAATCTGCAGACAGTGCTGCCCCCTGGTGAGACGTCCCTCTTGTTCTCTCAGATGTCCTGCACATCTTTGTTGTACTGACTTCATTCTTTATCAGACTACTCAGGTGTTGGGATGCAGTGGACTGTGTACAGGTGCAAAATACATGAGCTTAAGACACAGTCTTGCACTGACAACGGACTGGACTAAGACGTGATGGTGTATCCTAGCTAGCAAGCAAACAAGCAGACAACCTTATTGGGATGGGGGAAGACATCCTTCAGTGCTGTAACCACTGCTAAGATGCCTTTGTGCCTGTAAATAGCCCTTCACTTCTGCTCATGTTAGCAACACTGAGTCTCTCTCTCCCTCCCTCCCTCTCTCTTTCTCTTTCTCTCTCTCTCATTCACAGACATATATGCACACATACATTCACACACACATGCACAAACACACACAAAGCATTCATACACATACACATACATATACTCACATATATACTCACAGGCACACACATAGACGCACACATTCACACACAAACACACACAAAGCGCTCATACACACATACATATTCTCACATACATACATGCACACACACACACAGTCACGTACACACATACACACACAGACACACATACACATACAGACACATACACTCACATACTCATACACACATACACGCACATACTCTCACATACACTCATATACACATACACATACATGCACTAACATGCACACACATACACTCACGTGCACACGCACATGGATTGGGCGTAGAGAGAGATCAGTTGGAAAGAAGACCGGTGGGAGGGGACGAAGGTGAGTAATAGGGAAGACTATGACCAAAATACATTGTATGCATTTGCTAAAACCTAATGGACCTATCATCACGCATGGTTAACATATGCCAGGAAAATAAAACCCAAGTTAAAGTCCATGAAGAAGAACTCAGACACAAGGACACACAGACAAAACAAAATCCATGTCCAACGGCACGTAAGCTACTCGTGGGGGGAAGGCGGAGGGGAGGGACTTAGAGGAAGATGACCGCAAACCAGCGAGGGATCCTGCCTGTGGTGGCTGCCTGCTCACACAGAAGGTATTGGCAACGGTGATTTTAGAGTCCATACCGTCTCAAATATTATAAGGATTCTGATCTCATTTGGTCCATATGACTTCCTCCTAAGATATAGACCTCCCAGTTCACAGATGGGGAAACTGAGGTGCAGGGCGGCAGAAGGCTAGGAAAACACTAGCTGAAGAGATGGGCTCAGAACCCAGCCGCTCTGGTTGCCTTGTTTACTTTTTTAATGCTGTGAAGAGACATCATGACCAAGGTAATTCACGGTAGAGCTTTCTGGGGTTTACAGTTCCAGAGGGTTAGAGTTTGTGACCATTATGGTGGGGAGCACAGAGGCAGGCAGACTTGGTGCTGGAGCAGTCGCTGAGAACTTACCTCCCTACCCACAACCGCGGGACGGAGACAGAGGGAAAGCACCCTGGGAATATCACAGGCATTTGAAACCTCAAAGCTCACCCCCAGAATACACTCCTCCAACAAGGCCACACCTCTGACCCTCCCTAAACAGTTCCATCCACAGGCACCAATCATTCAACTATATGAACCTATGGGGACCATTGCCTTCAAAGTACCGTGCAGAACCTCAATCCAGGCATCATATAACAACCATGACACAGCTGCTGATCATAAGTGTGTGAATATGTCAGGCATTTTTAAAAAAGGAGTTTTGTATTTCAGCTATTTTTTTTTTCACTTAATTCTTACAACAGAACTACGATATAGATGTAGGTATTTTTCTCACTTCAGAAATGGAGCAGAGAGGCCACGGAATCTCCATGAGGTTGAACAGCCTGGAGGTGGAGGCAGATGGACATGAGCTTGAGGGTTACCATTTACTAATATATACTGGTGCTGAGCTGATCGATGCCAACAGCTCTGTGTCCCTCGAGACAAGAAGTCTCCACTGGGAGGGTGGGCGCATTAGCTAGCACCCATGCCTTAGCCCCAATGCTAAAACACTAAGAACTAGGGCGTGGAAGGGAGAGACCCACAGGAGTAGACTCTAGCATCTGATCATGGAGACAAGGATAACCCTTGTCTCTGCATCGTCCGTTTTGGCTGGAATGCTGAGAACTTTCTGGGAGTGCCATGTCCCTTCAGCGGACCACCTGGAGCCCTCTAGAGTCCGTCCTATGCCGAGAACCTTCTTCCTTGTGGTCCATCTCTCTTGACGTGCGCACTTCAGCCGCACCGTTCACCATGGAGGGGTAGATGTACAATGGTGGAACTGGGTCCCGTCAGCCCATTCTGAAGGTCAGTGGAGATCTCTGCACCAAGGGAGTGAGGTTGGCTCGGGTGTGTATTGGTCTGTACTTAATCCTCACCCAGTTCTTAAGCCAGCTTCCCCTTCTCTTCCTTCATCTCTGACCCTCTGTCTAAAAATGCATAGCGGTGCAGACGGCGCAGTCCCCATGGAACAAACGTGAGAGCTGCCGTCCATGTCCAAGAGCACAGCTTGTCCAGTAAAGCTTGGGGCCGGCAGGAGGGACCAGACACAGGATGTGTGCTCTTCTCTACCCACGATGCTCTCCCCTTAGCTCTGTGCCCGTGGTCCCGTCTCCTCTCCCGACAGAGCTCGTATCTGTGCTTTCTTTTGCTGACCACAAGAACAATTCAGTTCTGTAAGTCTCTTCAGAACCCCAAGCCCTGACGTGTGAGGACTTGCAACACCCAGGTCACCCACTCATTTTAGTTTTGAAATTATCACAGCACTCAATGGTTTGAAAACTGAAGACATTAATCCATTTGACATTGTGCAAAGGCTATGAGCCTTCTTTGGGCTCATAGAATACACACACACACACACACACACACACACACACACACATACATATACATACATACACGGTCTCTGTCACTCTGAAGTCTGTCTTTGGGCTATCTGCCCATGTACACACGTGTACACCAGTCCCTCTGGTGGTATCAACAGTTTCCTTTTGTGCTAGTTTCTGTGTTGCAAAATGGGCAGCTTAATTGGGCCATTCACAGATTGTTTTTCCCCTATGGCACATGCCTATGATCCCAGAACTTGGGATGTGGAGGCAAGAGGATTGGGAGGTCAAGGTCATCCTTAGCTACAAGGTGAGTTCAAGACATCCTGGAATACCTGAAGCCTGAGATCTTATCTTGAAAGTAATATATTTGCAGACATGTGCACACACGTGTGCACACACACACACACACACGCAGACACACACACACACACACAGACACACACACTTACACACACACACACACACACAGACACACACACACAGAGGGAGAGAGAGACAGAGAGAGAGAGAGTTCCGTGCCCCATATTTGACCTCTTGCCTGGGAGCTTTTCCAAACTGACCAGGCTGAAGCTATTTTCTGGGGGTGGTAATGGGAATAAGCAGAGAGAGACTTCTGGACTTGTTTTTAATTTAACATCTTTGCTTTCGTAAGCAGAAAGAAGAAATGATGCCCAAGAGACTTCTGTGTATTCCCTGTTTTCTGAAATTGGAGGGACCAAAAAAGATGAACTTAAGAGAAGCTTTAATGTGGAATCTGTCTTAGTGAGCTAGCTGAGACCTGATTTTCTAAATTGTTTCCCTCCTAGTTACTTTGAGGCTAGAGCCAAACAGCACACTTTTTCTAAATCATGATTTCTTGCACATGGGAAAAATGAGCCCGGTAGCCATTCTACTTGTTCTCCGCTCCCCTTCTCCTTTGTAGTGGGGTGAGAAAGCCGACACATTTTTTAACCACTCCTTTATTTTTAGCCCTCATGTGTCATTTTATTTGGGGTTCTTCTCTTTATTGTCTCTTTATTGGGGGTATTTCTCTTCTAAGAAACACACAGCTTGTATGGAGTGTTTAAAACTCAGTATAAAAGTCTTTATCTTTTAATGTGAAGGTTTTGACCCATTCACATTTATTGTGACCACTCGGTTGCTTGGATTTGTTGAAATCATTTTCTTTCGTATTGTTTCACTCATCCTATCTCTCTGTCTTAACAACCTAGTTTGCATTGGACATGAGAGATAAGAGAAAACTTTCTGTTGCCTTTTACTCTCATATAAAGACTGCGTGTATAGCTTCCCCAATTCCTTCAGAGCAGCCATCCTTTGTAAATCTTCCAACTCTTTGTTTGCCTGAGGCCAGGAGATCAATTATAAGAAAGAAAATATTTCTTGGCTCAGAGATGAGGTCTTGTTCCCTTTTTCTGGCCACCTAGAAGTAGAGGGAAAGGCTGAGGAATGTGATCAGAGGGAACAATAAGCAGAAACCAGGAAGGGTAGATCTGTCACAGAGGGTTAGGTTTAATTCGCAATCCCAACCTTACAATTTCTTTTGCCCAGTTGAGCACCCTGCTTTTGTGGAGTAGGGCTCTCTGCCTTCTGAGTCCATGAGGCTGGTGCTGGAGTTGCCTCTCTCTCTGCTCCAAGTACAACCATCAGGACACGTCTCTCCCACAACCACGGCCGAGGACGGGACCTTGGAACACAAACACATAGTCTCCAGATGTCTGCAGTTGTCTTTAGTTTCCCTGCCAGCCTCAGCTTTGCAGCTTCTCCAGTGGCCAGCCTACACTATCAGTGACCGCACTCTTTCTCTCAATGTGGTCTGCCTCTGGGAACAAGGGAGAACTGTGCTGTAGAGGTCATGTATGTGTGGCCCAGCCAAAAGCGTTTAAAGGGCGCTCCAAGGGACACAACCCACAGCAAGCAACTGCAAACTGTTTCATTCTTGTACCCCCAGCCAGAATCTAAGAAACCTCTCAGTCTTTTAATGGAGGAGGAAAATCAGTTCATCATTCTGGTGCTCCTTGCTAGCCAGGCAGATCCATGTGCATATACAGGAATATTTCAATGGATGGCATGGGCACAGGGACCTACAGCCGTGTCACCAAGTCAGTCTCTGCTCATGCTGAGGAAAGCCCAGCCCTGCCAGCCGGACCCATGTGACTTCATGCTTTGTTCAGATGGAGCCCACTCTTCTCCAGTGACCGAGGCAGTGGCTTGCTGCAGCCAGGCTTGGCCAAGACACAAAACACACACAGGCTGGACTAGAGGAGCCTTGGCAGTCTCCACACATTGGCTGCCTTGTGGCTTTGCTGAGACAAGGGCCTGGACGTAATTCAATTCCAGTGACATCTACTGGAGATAGGAGTCTCTGGTAGGGTGAGTGTCTAGAGCCCTGCAGTATCAGACACACTGGCAGTTCCAGGCACACACTGCAGGTGTGTGTGTATGTGCGTGTTTGTGTATGTGTGTGTGTGTGTGTGTGTTTGTGTATGTCTGTGTGTATGTGTGTGCGTGTGACTGTATGTGTGTGTGTGTGTGTATGTGTGTGTGCATGTGACTGTATGTGTGTGTGTGTATGTGTGTGTGCATGTGTGTGTGCGTGTGACTGTATGTGTGTGTGTGCATGTGTGTGTGCATGTGACTGTATGTGTGTGTGTGCATGTGTGTGTGCATGTGACTGTATGTGTGTGTGTGCATGTGTGTGTGCATGTGACTGTATGTGTGTGTGTATGTGTGTATGTGTGTGTGTATGTGTGTGTGTGTATGTGTATGTGTGTGTATGTGTATGTGTGTGTATGTGTGTGTGCATGTGACTATATGTGTGTGTGTGTATGTGTGTGTGTATGTGTGTGTGTTTGTGTATGTTTGTGTATGTGTGTGTATGTGTGTGTATGTGTGTGTGTATGTCTGTGTGTATGTGTGTGTGCATGTGACTGTATGTGTGTGTGTGTATGTGTTTGTGTATGTGTTTGTGTATGTGTGTGTATGTGTGTGTGTGTATGTCTGTGTGTATGTGTGTGTGCATGTGTGTGTGCATGTGACTGTATGTGTGTGTGTGTATGTGTGTGCATGTGACTGTATGTGTGTGTGTGTGTGTGTGTGTATGTGTGTGTGTGTGTATGTGTGTACACTCCCATGCTTGTTCTGTTGGAGACCACACTCAGGACATGTATATGCTAAAACAGTGATCCATTTCCAAGACGTTTAAGTGAAAGCTGAGGTTTTGGGATGGGGAACCCTAATGGCCGTCAGCAAGTATTTTGGAATGTCTTCACTCCTGTAAGTCCCACTATGCAGAAGCCGTCTAGAATCAGCCAATATGAGGCCTTCTAGAACTCCTAGCAGGACATGTGGCCTGAACATTATTATTAACAACCGGGGAAGGTGGTAGGCGCCTATCTGCAGGGCAATGGACATTGGGGTGACCCCTCCCTCCAGCTCTGAGTAGCGTTCATGCTGCTTAGTGCATGGGCCACAGATCTAGAGGTGACCCCACCTTTCCAGCAAATGATGGGCTTCAAAATGCGCCATGAGTCTGTTGAAGGTGATGCCATGCGAGGCTGACAGAGGACCTCTGGGAAGTCTGTCTTTAACGGGCATCTGTCCACGCTATCTCCCAGAGGCCTGTATTAGTCGCTTTCTTGTTCTGACACAAACAGATAAAGGAGGTAGGATTTATTTTATATCACGGTTCCAGGGAGTTCTGTCCACGGTTACTTGGTCCCACGTGTTTGGGGAGAACATCATGGCGATGGAAGTTTTGGCAGAGAACCTTCTTCATGGCAGTCAGGAAGCAAAGACCCTGGTGAGAGAGGACCAGGGAAATCGATTTCCCAGGCTTGCCCTCCAGTGGCCTTCGCCCTGGAACTTGCCATCTCCTACCTTTCGGCACCTCCCCGAATGCCGTCATATCGTAAGTCCATCAAGAATTAATTCAGCATATTAGGTCAGCGCTCTCCTGATGAAGTCATGGAGATGAAGGTAGACACACCCGGAACTGTGCTTTACCAGCCTCTTAAAGTTGACAATCAAAATTAACCATCGCAAGACCCGCTCTGACTGTCTGCAATCCTGACATAACCCATCCCGGGTGATGCTGATTCTGTGAGCACCGGAGTGGAGCAAAAAGAGGAACCCGGTCTTTGACGTTCTAGCGGATGGTCCCGATGGCTCCGGACCTGAAACCTTGCTGCCTCTGTCTTTCTGAATGAGGAATGCAATGCCCTCCTAAGTGCTTAGACCGGTTTGACCGGTGTTTTCCACTGTGAGCTCTCTACTTCATCCTAACAGACGTGTGTAATAAAACAAAACCAGCAATCTTTTTAAATGCTAGTCTTCCTCAAGAGAAGCAGGCTTGCCCCACCCTGCCAACAGCCTCTAAACATCCTTGAACATGCCCCAGGAACACGCTTGTGTGGATGGAATTCTACCAGAACTACCACTGGTTGTGCAATCCACCTTTCGGACAATAGCCATGCTCGATAGCAGCAAGCCTTTGCAGAGCACGCTGTGTGGGCATCAGGAACCCTCTGACTAGTTGACATGACTCACTTAATCTTCCCAGCAGCAATGAGAGGAGTCCCACCATTCTCTACATTTTATTGCTGAGCAAATTGAGATAAGGTGATGTGCTGGCTAGTTTCATGTCTACTCGACACAGGCTAGAGTCATCAGAGAGGAGGGAGGCTATAGGCACACCTGTAAGGCATTTTCTCAATTAGTGATTGCTGGGGACGGCCCAGCCCATTGTGGGTGAGGCCACCCTTAGGCTGGCTGCTCCAGGTCCTATGAGAAAGCAGGCTGAGCAAGCCGTGGGGAGCAAACCAATAGGCAGCACCCCTCCGTGACCTCTGCATCAGCTCCTGCCTCCAGGTATCCACCCTGCTTGAGTTTCTGCCCTGGCTTCCTTCCGTGATGGACCACAGTGTAGCAGTGTGATCCAAATAGACTCTTTCCTCCTCCATTTGATTGTCGGTCCTGGTGCTTCATGGAAGCAATAGAATCTCACCTAGGCCAGGTGACATTAAGTTACTTGTTCAAGTAAGCACAGCTACTTAGTAGCTGAAACTAGATTCCAACTTAGTTTGGTTCCAGAACAATCCATGCTTCTCACTTCTTTGCTTTGAGTTTGTGGTGGGCAAAAAAGAGGCAGAAATCCCTAATCAACACAGAACTCACTCGAAACTATAGCTCGGGAAAAGCACCCCTTTGGGAGTGCGCCCTTCTCCTGGGAAGACATTTCGGGCTTTGGAGAAGAGCTGTTCATCAACAGGGCGGTTAACTGTAGCCTCATGGCATTAGCTCATCTCCACACCACCTCCCTCTAACCATCGCATGCCTCAGCTCTCCGTCTTCGTGAAGGGCCAGTGACACTGCAGCCTACCCTTCCGGAATCTTCCAGCCTCTGGCCACAGCACTTTGCCAAGTGACTCGGGCAGAGGGGAAGCCCTGCTGCTGTGGAACCATGCTTCTGCTTCTCCTCCAAGTGGCTCAGGCTCACTCTGCCTCTGCAGCACATTTGGGTTTCGTCTTCTGTTTCCCATGGTCAACAACAGGCCAGCTCACAGAAGGCAGGCCTGTAGGGACGGGATGCCTGACCTGGCCACCATGGTAGGCTGCAGGTGCTCTTGAAGGCTGGCCAGTGGGGAGAGTGTTCTTGGACCGAGCCTGACAAGTTACCGCTGGCTTGCATCTAGGGTCTCATCCCCCTCTGCTAAGGCCCTCAGGTCACCAAAAGGAAATGTATTTAATTTTGAAATCCCCCCTAGAGCCAAGAGGAATTCCAACAAAACAGCCATAAACACTGAAATAGTCTTGTCTGATTTAGGAAAACATTCCATTGGATTTAAAATGAAATATCCTGTGACTAATCTCATGTAAGACTTGGGAACGGGTCTAACTGTTCCATTTGGTGGTCGGGGGGAGGGGGCACTGAAGAGGGGCTACCTCCCTTCCCACCAGCACTCTCGGTACAGCGCTAAGTCAGTGGGGGCTGAGTTTTCAAACGAAGATTGGAAATGGTTTGCTGTTTGATCCTTAGGAGCCCTCTCCTCTCAATTTGTCATTGATTTCCCATCGAGAGAGTTTGTGCAACCGAATCCCCACGCAGTCCTGGCACTCTGGGAGCCAGTAAATAAAACCCAAATGTTGATTCTTAGGAGCACAGCGTTGCCTGCCAAGAAGTGAATAACGGCACTATGGAGGAACAGCATCACATACTCTGGGGTGGGGGTGGGGGCTCACGTGCTCTGGGGGTGGGGACCAGTGGGACAGAGCTGGGGAGAAGGGGAGTGCTAATGAGGCAAAAGGTAGAGGAAGAAGGGGCGAAGCTAACTCTTAGGGTCCACTTCCTGTGGCCTTGACTCCAGTGTGGGAACAGTCAGTAACGCAGGATTGTCAGGTCCCCTGTGACCGCTCTGCAGGGAGCACTGTCCACGTGGTTCCCTCTTCCCAGCAGCCCACTTCCTCTCCTCTGTTAGAGAAGAGGAGACCTGGGGCTCAGAGAAGTGGGGGATTCACCTGACAAGAGCGAGAGGGATAAGGTTCTTGCTGGTATGGTTTGAACGTTCGCTAAGCCCTCAGTGTGGTGGTGTCGGGACGGCAGTGCGAAGCGTTAGGGCTGTGAGGACAAGACCTGCGTAAGTGGATCAGCGTCTACAGTGAGTCCTCGGTCTCAGGGCTGACTCAACTGTCAGCAGAGCAGGTTGTCATAAAAGGAGACAGCTCCAAGTTCTGTCTCTCCTGTACACACAGCTAACCCTCGGCTTTCCACTGAGCTGAAACAGCACCAGACCCTCACCACGGGCTGAGAAGATGCTCCTCAGTCTCCAAAACCAGTTTTTAAAAAGACACCTTATTCTTTATAAACCATCCAGTCTCAAGTAATGTGTTTTAGTCTCCGAAAATGGACTAAGACAGTTCTGCTGACTAGGATCAAGACTTAAGCCCCCGTCACTCTCCTGACCCAGACGGGGAAGGTGAAATGTGGGAAGGGTCGCCAGCAGACCCAGCTGGCTCAGGAGGGCTGGCGTTCCCGGGAGACAAGATTTCCAAAGTTAGACCCACAAATGTTCTTGACGACCTGGAATGGCTGAATGAGCTGACACCAAGTAGCTTCTTTTTATCCACCCAGCGCTGAAATTGAGACAGGGTCTCAGAGTCTTATCAACCCAGGTTAGCCTTGCAATGTGGCTAACGACGACCAGGCAAGCGCTCTGCCGACTGAGCTACACGGTCAGCTGCACATCCAACACCTTCTGCAGGGGTCACGCCGAGGAGCATTTCCAAAGAGAGACCCACCCCACCGCTGCAGCTCTCTGGGACTTTGGCTTTTTGTCTCCTGCATACACACACTAAAAATACTCTCCACAGAAAACAAATATTGAAAACACAGCAGTAACGACACCTCGCTATTGTGTAACAAGAACAAAACACTTTTGTTTCAAATAGGCCAAAAGGGAGGAGCTAACTTAAATCCCAACTCTAAGAGGTTTGTATATAACCCATGACTTCTGTCTCATAGTTTCTAACCAGCAGCCCATTTGAAGGCACACGGGGCCTGTCCATTTAACGCTGGACCGGCGTAAAGAAGAATTCCTAAGCGAGCACCCTGCGCCTATTTCTGGAAGCCCTCTGTATACGCTGAGACACCGCACTTGGGTGCTATGTGTGGCCTCGGGAGAAGGCAAGCGGATCGTGGAGTGTGCCCAGCGACAACGATGCCTTTCACAAACAGAGCTGCGCATTTGTTAACAGCACTGTCGGATGTGTTATCTGGTTTGGGCTCTGGGAGACCCCGTGACACAGGGCAGGTGTCATGACCTCCGCATCCTAGAGTGGGGCTCACTCTAGAAAACTGACACAGCTTTCAGAAGATTGCACAGTTAAGGAGGGTCACACCAGAAATCAAATCCGCAGCTTTTCAATCTTGTGTTTGTGCGTATGTGCCTGCATATGTGTGTGTGTGCTGTGTGGGGTGTGTTTGGTGTATGTGCATGTGTGTGTGGTGTGTGTATATGTGTGTGGTGTGTGTGTATATGTGTGTGGTGTACGTGCATGTGTGCATGTGTGTATGTGTATGTAAGTGTGTAGTATATGTATGTAGGTGTGTGTATGTGTGTGGTGTATATGTGTGTATGTGCATGTGTTGTATGTGTGTGGTGTA
Organism: Cricetomys ansorgei; assembly: GCA_026225945.1. Classification (NCBI taxonomy): domain Eukaryota; kingdom Metazoa; phylum Chordata; class Mammalia; order Rodentia; family Nesomyidae; genus Cricetomys; species Cricetomys ansorgei. Next base: position 36,220 of record JAMJFZ010003893.1, read on the forward strand.
TGTGTGGTGTGTGTGTGTGGTGTCTGTGTGTGTATGTGTGTGTGCATGTGTGTGGTGCATGTGTGTCTGTGTATGTATATATATGTGGTGTATATGTGTGGTGTGTCTGTGTGTGTGTGTGTGTGGTGTCTGTGTGTGTCTGTGTGTGTATATATGTGGTGTATCTGTGTGGTGTATGTGTGTATTCACGTGGTTGTAGGTGCCAGAGTGTGCATGACCCTGTATATCAATCCGAACCTAATCGTTATGCACATTCCTCTTTTTTCCTGAGACACGGTCTCTCATTGGCCTGAGATGTACCGTACAAACTAACCCAGCTGGCGACAAGCCTCAGGGCTCCTCCTGTCCCCTCTCCTCCTGTCCCCCCCTCCCCACCTGTCATCACAGGGTCGTAAGCAAACATTGCACTCAGCTCTTTACACAGGTTCTGGAAGACCTGGACTCTGGTCCCTGTGCTTTAGCGGAACATCCCCCACCCACCCCCCAGTCCTAAACCCAGACCTTTGATTCCAAATTCCAATTCTTTCCCTTGGTTCTCTCATTTTGGTGTCAGGATAACCTATTTTTTTTTAGACAGAAATAGATAGAAACTACGTTACACAAGATCTTTAGAAAGGAGAGGGTTACTTTTCTGAAACTGAGCAAGCACTTTGCTCCCATGAGGCAGAAGAAGAGACCAAGGGAGACACTTAGGTTTTGATGTCAGCCAAGTCTAAGTTTAAATCCTAGCTCACCCCACCAATGGTGTCCAGGCAAATTTTCTAGCTTCTCTGAGTGTCAGTTCATTCCCAGTCAGATGTGCAGGCCAAGCCACCTTTAGAACCTGTGTCTGTTGGTGCTAACAGCCAAGGGGGGCTGCCTCTACCAGACAGATACTATTGCTTTCAGGACTAGGACTTAGGGAACTTTCTAATGCCTCAGATGGAACTATTCTGAGCCAGGGATGACGCCCTGATCTCTGGAAGTGGGTTCCTGACTCAAGTGCTGTGACTCTCTGTCATCCTGAACTCACTCTCCCACCCGGACAAAGAGAGTTTCTGATGCAGCCTGCCCATTCACGGTGCTGCTGGTGACCCTTTTCCCTGCGCCTGGGGCCAAGCTACAGGTGATAATTAGCTCTCAGACAGCAGAAGGACATTAACTCTGCTATCTTGACTCCATTCCAATTGAGATAATTAAATAAAGTGCCCACAGGTGGATCCCGTTAATGAGACATTGATTGGGCTGCTGCTGAGCTGGGCCAGCAGCCACAGGACCAGGGACTGTAGCACAGGTACTTCAGACTTGGGCTCGGGCCCGGGTGCTATCTGAAGCGCAGAGCTTCTACTTCCTCCCTTCCAGCCTCAGTTGTTCCTGCCCTACGTCTCAGGCATGCGAGCATCCTCAGGGTCACGGCTGGGAGGCAGGGACTTGTGCCGAAAGCTCAGTTTTGCAGTTAAATGGCCAAGCACCTTCACTCTCCTGGTCCGGGGTCCAGGAACAGAAAGAAGCCGTTTAGCGCAGCGCTGCTCCGGATAATCGGATGGGTCTCTCCGTCTCCTCTCCCCTTTGTCACTGCTGACTCCTGCTTCTCCCTTCCTGGCCTCACACTCCCCTATCAACGGGCTGTTTCCTCTGCTCACAGTGCCGAAAGCAAAGCCCACGTCATCGCCTTCCTCGGTGAGGTAGGAGGCAGGGAAGGATTTGCCACCAGAAGACTTCAGGGTTCCAGTCTGTGGGAAGGACACTGATTGGCCCATATTAAGTTCAAGGTTCACCCTGCTAAGCAATCAATCGTGGTTGTGTGAAAAGATGCAGATCTATCAACAGAAGAGGGGGTAAATCAGTCGTAAGCTGCAAAACCACACTGATTCAGATCCACCATGATGGCAAGAGTCACACTGGTATTTTCTCAAAGAAGCTGAAGTCTGTGTTCCGGGTGTGTGTGTGTGTGTGTGTGTGTGTGTGTGTGTAAGAGAGAGAGAGGCAGAGACAGAGACACACACACACACACAGAGGAACGGTATCTTCAGTTCTTCCGACTTGAAAGAAATGGATGGCTGAGGGCAAATTATTCTCTTTGAGCCTTGATTTCTATATTTTTTATTGTATTTTTTTTTCTTAACTTTTATTTGTGAATGTGTGAGGGGGTTCCCTTAGAAGCCAGAAAAGGGCTTCTGATCACCTTAGAGCTGGAGTTGTGAGCTACCAGGTGGGTGCTGGGAACAGAACTCAGGTCCTCTGGAAGAGCAGCCAGTGCTCTTACCGGCTTAGCCAGCTCTTCAGCCCCTCGGCTTACAAAACAAGAGCAATGGCACTACAGTTCCTCAGGGGTGGTTGAAGTGCGTAAAGACCATTGGGCTTGGTCCACAAGAACTCAGCCTGGGTCGTAAGATCCACAAGGATCCAGGACCACCCCATGCTAGCCAGCCCCCTGCCAGTCGCTATTTGACTGATGCATGAATGAGCACAGGCAAAGATGTGTTGAAGTCCCTGCAGATTAGAAAACTGACTTGTGAGTAAACACTAAAGGACATGTGAAGTTTTGGACTTGTTTGTTGCCCAGCAATGACGACCTAATGTAGCCATTATATTGAGGAGTAGAACAAAGGGGCCCACAGGAGAGGAATACGCAGGCCAATGTGCCAATGGATCAAAGCACTCAGAAAAATCCGGATTCACCCTGTAGGAATTCCATTCCTGCGGCTAGACACGTTCCTGGACTCACTGTTGGGCTTGGATACCCATTTGCTGCCGCATACTTCTGAGTCTCCCAGAAGCCTCCAGGAACAAAGTTCTCAATTCTTAGACCACAAGAGAGCCGTCTCCTCTTCACTGTGAGGAAGGTTCTAGGACTGAGCACCCCTCTGGAGTCAGCCTGGAATTCTCTCCTCGGGAATACCAGGAGACTGCCAAGCAGTGTGCAGATTTCCATTTATTTTCATCTATCCTGTTTTCTTCCCTCTGCCCTTGCCCATGTGCTGAGCCCCCGAGCCTGGGTTTCTTGGTCACCTCTCTCTCCCCTGGAGCAGCCTGCAAGAACTGAGCCTCTTCTGAGCTCATGCAGGCAGCACCAGGTTGGGCGAGCAGGTGTTGCCTGAGCTGGATCAGACCACCACCAGCTACAAAGCTCCCCCACCACCACATGTCATAGGTGCATGTGAGACTATGCCAGGCATAAAACCAGATCCAGACCTGTAGTGCAAGTCCTTGGTAGCCCTCCAGTTTCTTTTTCTTTCAAGCTGGCTCCCCAGCTAGAGAAACACAAGTCACCCTCCACTTTCCCTCAATATTGCATGATGGTTTCAGTCTCATTACTGTTGCATTGTATGTAGCACATCTGTTACTGGGCAGGAGCCAGCTATTTAATTCTATTAGATACATCTATACAGCAAAGTGATAATCTGCACCAGGTTTGCGGATCAAGCACTTAATACTTGGCAGCGAGCAGCCAGAGCATGATACACAAGCGAGAGAATGTAGCCGGCCGTCGCCGAGGGTCGGAGGCGTCCAGAGTTCTCCGCTCCATCCTTCCCCAGGCCGGCATTCCAGTGTGGGAACTGAGTCCGTCAACGCAAGCTCCAACATCTGCAAGATATTGCTGCAGAGGGGGAACTCGAGGAGGGGAGGGAGAGGGGAAACGTTTACCTAACCAAAAGCTAACTCTTCCAAGGGGATTCATGTCAGCGCAGACTAAATGATGTGTGAGCCTCAGGCACATGTGGTAGCAGTTACCCCCCAAGAAATGGACACAGATTCGTGTCTTGTTCACTAACTCCAGCACGGTGGACGTGCCTTCTGCATTTTCTCTGAGTTCCTACTTGGCTTCATTTCTGTACAGCAGAAAACGGGGCAGCTCTCAGCGCTGCCAGCCAAAGGAGAGCCTGGGTTGCATGGAAACCCCCGGCGGGCGCCCTGGCCACGGAGACACGCAGGCGGGACTGGCTGTACTCTCTGCCTGTACCCTCCATGTAAGGCCAGGGAATGGCGGCTCTGTCTACTTTGCCCCCTAACTGTTGGCCCCCTTTTGTCAGCTTTTCCCTGTGAATTTACTTCCAGAAGGCTGGGAGGGAGAGGGACAGAACGATGACAGGGTTGTGGCAGGGTCTAGCTTCCCCGCCAGCCCGAGGAAGGACCATTTCTAGATCTCAAACTGTTGAAGGGAAGTGGGGAGGAGCAGGGTGAGAAGAAATCCAGTCTCACGTTTCATTGATCCTAAGTGAGATGTCATCAGTCTTACGAGGCACCTTTACTTCACATTGTCACCAAGGAAGCAAGAAAAAGTTGGTTCAAACTTTGCTGTGCCATCAATGAAAAGACAACCCCGGAGGTGTCAAAAATGAGTGCTTGCACATGTGTGTGTGTGAGTGTGTGTGTGTGTGTGTGTGTGTGTGGGTACGTGTGTGTGTATGTGTGTGTTGCACCTAGGGATGCCAAACACCAAGACTCTATAAACTGTTTGATAATTTTAAATTATTTCATCTTGATGTGCCTCAGTTTCCCCATCTGTGAATGAGCACAGTAAACTCAGTCCACTTTGTATGGCAGCTGCAGGAGTTAAACATTTGTGAATGTAAACTTCCTAAAAGAGAACTTAAGTGTTTTATGTTACTGTGTGGCCTTGGATGTGCTGCCTAATCTCTCTGAGCAGTGGTTTCCTTGGCTACAAAGTGCTGTCTGTTTAGTGTCTACTCGCACTGTCTGAGAAGTTGTGTGGATGAGAGGAGCTGGTGAAAGGAGAGTCCATTATGGCTGGGGTCATGGGGTAACCTGCCCCTCCTGGTCATTGTCCCACCAGCCAGGGTACGTCACCAGCACTTTCTCACTGAGCCCACTGGCTGTGCCAGGCTGCCCTTCTTCCCAGAAGCTTTAGGGAAGTCCAGGCCTGTGCATGTACAGACACACCACATAGAACCTGCTTTCTGTTGTTTGTGTGTGTTTGTGTGTGTGTGCATGTGTTTGTGTGTGCGTGTGTGTGTATGTGTATGTGTGCATGTGTGTGCTTGTGCATGCACAGACACACCACATAGAACCTGCTTTCTGGTGTGTGTTGGGGGGGCAGGGCTCACCACCACGACTGGCTTTTGGTCCATGAGTTGTGGGCATTGAACTCGCGCCCTCTAACAAGGCAAGCCCTTGCCCTCCGTACCACCTCCCAAGCTCCTACAGCTCCTGCTTTGTGGCCACCCTCTACCTGTCTTCGCATTTATACACGTGGACTGTCCAGGAAGCCTACGCCTTTTGTCCGTAGGATGCTTTAAGAATCTCTTCCGGGGCAACTGCATAGCACGCTGACACTGACTTTCTGCAATGGCCCCGTCCAGTAGGCAGGATCGTGACTCCCGCTGACTGAGCAGGCAGACTAAGCTCTAGAGAACTGAAATGATATCCCAAACCACAGGAAGCTGGCTCTGAGAGCTAAGCCACGTTTAATGATGTGACACATCAGATTTCTGTCACTCACGTCAGACCTCTCTCCCTGGGATGGGTCCTCCCCGTGGGAGGACCATGCATTCCTGCCTGTTGACGTAAGACTTGGCCATGCGACTTCATTTGGCTGGTGAAATGTGGACGTTATCCAACAAGACTTGGGAGGGAGGCATACATTTCCCAATGCTTTTTCCTTCCTTCAGAAAGTCAGCAAAGGCCCGCTCTTGATCTCAGCCAAAGGCCAAGAAGCTATTCTGCAGAAGTTCCGAATAGAGGCCGGGTCATTCCCGTGGGGATGTTACGCAGTGGGGTCACCGTGGGCACTGGTGAACATGTAGTGTGAATAAAAAGCAGGCCTTTGTGTTGTAAGCTGTTGAGATTGTGGGGTTTGGTACTACCGCAGCAAACCTAGCTCACCCCAACAAACAATGAGTTCTCTAAACATGCCCTTCATGCGCAAGTCCTGCTCTCTGCCTTCTCTCCATGAAGCACTTTGGAGGAGGGAATTCGTGTGGCCAGATAGTGATGCCTGCCTCATACTTCATCACCAGCCTCCTTACCGCACATCAGAGGGCCTGAGCCGATCGCTGTGATCCTGCGCTAGGTGGGACCCTGGGCAGTGGCACCAGCATCTTAATGAGAAAATGTGCTTAGTTCTCCCATCCACAAGTTCCAATGGTTCTATTTTTGCCTTTCCTTTGTCTGAAGAGGTGTTCTCTGGTTAGGCAGAGCCCCTGGGTAGACGGCCCATCCTGCCCATGCTGCACCTAGATCTTTCCTAACTCCACGTGGACCGATGACAGCGTGTGGAAGGAAGTGTTCTCAGCCAACCAGTGCCATGGACGTTGGCAGCCCTCATCTCACACAGAGCTGTACAGTACCTGGTACCCAGCAGGCACTCACGTGCACATGTCAAGCGAATGGCTAGTGTACAGAAGATCCTGCCAGCTCGGGAAGTCACCGCAGCGGAATGCCAACCCTGCAGAGTTCCTGAGCATTAGAGTCACATGGCTTCTGTTCTCTGGCTACATTTCTATGATCATTATGAAGGCTGATTACCTCTCTACCTCAGTTTCTCCATGTTAGAAGGGCCATTTGAGTCAGACCCAATACAGTAAATAAAATTGGGTTTGGGAGAGGGGTGCGGTGGGGCACACACGGAGTCCTAGCGCTCAGAGGGCAGAAGTAGAAGGATTGCTGCGAATCGGAGTCCAGCCTGGACGACACGGCAAGACCCCAATAAAAGCAAACAACGACAACAAAAACCCAAGAAAACGAAAAAGCAGGGCTCGAGAGATGGCTCGGCTATTAAAAGCACTCGCTGCTCTTGCAGGGAACCCAGATTTGATGTCCAGCACCTACACAGCAGCTCACAACCATCCGTAACTCCAGTTCCAGGGGTTCCTACCCCCTCTTCTGGTCTCTGTGAACACCAGACACCCACATGATACACAGACACACACGCAGGCAGAATACACGTACACAAAAGCTAATTCACTACTTAACTAAGCAAAGAATAATCCCCCCAAAAAGTGGAGTTGGGAAGAGAAGGCATGCCAGGCCGGAAAGAAACGTGAGCGAGATCCTAAGGTGTGGGCCCACCTTGTGTGTTTGAGGATCGGCACATACCTGATCTAGCTGCGAGGCTGGGAAGGGGTAGGTTAGGCGCTATGATGGTTTGAATGAGAAATAATCCCATAGGCTCATGTATTTCAACACGCAGTTATGGTGGATGGTGCTGTTTGGGGAAATCATGGAACACTCAGGAGGTGCAGCCTTGATGATGGAAGTCCAGCACAGGGGACAGGCTTTAAGAGTTTGTAGCCTTGGCTCACTTCCAGTTCGCTTGCTCTGCTTTCTTCTCACGGTCCAAGACGTGATCAGGCAGCTTCTTGCTCTGGCCACCGGCTGCCATGCCTTAGTCAGCGTTGTGGACCATGCTTTGGAAGCGTGAGCCAAAATAAACTCTTCTTTAAGTTGCTTTAGGTCATGGTATGTCATCACAGCGAGTTTGGAAAGTAACTAATCCATGCCCACTCTTGATGGATAGCCCGACAGAGGGGTTTTTATTTTGGTAATCAGCCGTTCCAGTTTCCTGAGGAAGGGTTCTGTAGGAGATTTTGAGTTTGTAAATGGTCAAATTTAATACTAATCAATGTACTGAGCAAGGGAAATCAAGCTGGCCCTGTAAATCACGAAATAATGGAAGATTCAGAGTGTCTGACGTTTCTGACAAAGGTACACCTCCCTCTGACTGCCCGGCTAAGCTTCCTAAAGGACCTACTTTGTTGGCCAGGTTCCTGGCACCTTGGTCCCTTAGCAGTGACTCTGCAACTGTTGCCCAGGAACTGGCTCACTCAGTGGTGTCCTTCCTCTCAATAACCAGCCTCTTCCAGAGTGGGGAAGCCCAGGATATTGCAGCATCGGGGCTGGCCTGGTGACTCATGCCTGTAAGCTTAGTACCTTGGAGGTGAAGGCCGGAGGATCAGGAGTTCAAGGCCAGCCGGAGCTATACGGAAAGTTCAACACCGGCACTGACTGCCTAAAATCCTGTCTCAAAAACAAAATATCAAAGCATCTGACTGGAAGGGAGGAAGAGTGAGTCTGTCATGGACTTCATGGCATTGGACTGGCCAAGGAGGACCTGAGCCTCAACCTGACTCCCCACACGAGCCCCAGTCATGTACCAGGGCCTCTAACTTTTCATCACAGTGACCTGTCACCCTAGATGCAGAGCCCTGAGTATCAGCCCGGCCTCCGAGCATCCACAACGCACCATCAGCCAACAGGGTCCTCCTGCAGACAAATGGGCCTAACATTTGGAGAATTATGACAGCATGTCCCAGGATCCAAGTCAGGTAGACACAAGATTAGATAATGTGTCACCCTTCTGGAAAGTGGTTGTCAGGCTTCTAGCCTGGGTAGGCTAGGTATCTCACCTGGACTGCTAAAGTTGCCCCAGTACATCAGAAGACTCCCTTCCCCAACTCAGGACCACCATCTTCTTTTCTACAGAGAGCAGCACGCGCTGGCCCGGTCCTGATCTCCTTCACGGACACAGGACTGAAGGCTGCTTTTCGAACTTGCCCAGGGACCTGCAGACAAATGGCGCTCAGAAGCCATAGGCTCGAGTTACTCCAGAGCTGTCCCCTCTCTCTTCACTCCAGTACTTTGGAACAGGTCTTTTCCATCTGTCTGTCTGCTGTTGCTGGGGGCACGGGCATGGTCGTGGAATCCCAGCCCCAGGTCCTGAGTGACGGCAGCTCATTTCCGGAGCAGCACAGAGGGTATTTCCGTTTCCCTCAACTCTCTGGGAGAAAAAATGATGCCAACGAAATGCCCCAAGGGGTGAGCTTCTTGTAACTTACGATTAATCTCGAAAAACCACACGAGTTAAGCCTGGCAAGTCCTGAAGCTAACCAAACCCAGCAGCCCCCTGGCTCCCCCTTCCAGAGCCTTAGAGCATTTCCACAAGGAAGCTCTCCTGCTTCCCAGGCAGCAGAGGACACCTTAGCTGGGAACAACCAAGAAATGGCAGCCTTAGGGTCAGTTTTGGGGGAGCAGCCCCTCCGATCAGATACAACCAACACATTTTATAGATTTTGCTTTCCTGAGGACTTGGTCCCAGTGCTCTTCACGCCAGCGTCGTGCTGGGGCTGTCTCCTCCTTCCTAGGGCGTCATGGCCACCACCTCCTCAAAGTAGATGTCTCATAAAGAAATGCGAAATGATGTCATTCTCGGGGAAATAGACAGAACCGAAGACCCTCATGTCAGACCTGAAAAGACAGGCTCCATGTTTTCCCTGATACATGAAGACTCTAGGTGTGTGTGTGTGTGTGTGTGTGTGTGTGTGTGTGTGTGTGTGTGTGTGTATTTAGTGTGGTGTGTGTATATATGTGTGTGGTATGGTGTGCTGTGTGCGTGTGTTGTGTGATGTGGCATGTAATGTGGTATGGTATGTGTGTATGTGTGGTATGGTGTGTTGTGTGTGTGTTATGTGTGTGGTGTATATGTATATATGTGTTAGGTATGTGTGTCTGTGTGTGGTGTGTATGTGGTGTGTGGTGTGTGGTGTGTGTACTGTGTGTGTGATGAAAGCAGGATGGAGGGCTATGTGAGAGAAAGGGAAACAAGAGAGGGCAATCTGGAGGAAGAAAATAAACCATTTTTCTCAAATGCGGACTCTATGACATGAAAGCAGAAGGCAGGTCTTCAGGGGCCACAGGGGCCATCAGGAGGGGGAAGGGGGTGGGCGTTGAATATGAACAAAGTACAATGCACATATATGTATGAACATGCCATGATGAAACTCACTATTCTGAATGCCAACTTTAAAAAAGTTAAGAAAAAGAAAAATGTAAGGTAGCCATTGTCTCCTGAGGTGGAGACCCTTGATAGCTGCCTGCTTTTGACTGCAAGGAAGTCGCCCTTTGCCCTATTCCAGGCTCCTGTTCCCATGTCAAAAACGTTGCTAACACTGTGTGCCTTACCCCTGAGATGTCTTAGGGAAGCAAAGTTGTTGAGGCCACCTATCTACCCATCTACCCATCCAACTATCCACCTGTCTGTCCATCCACCCGTCCACTTGTCCACCTGTCCACCCATCTACATGTCCACCCATCCATCTATCCACCCATCCACCCACCCGCCCACCCGTCCACCCATCCACCCTTCCACCTGTCCACCCATCCACACGTCCACCCATCCACCTGTCTACCTGTCCACCTGTCCACCCATCTACCTGTCCACCCATCCATCTATCCACCCATCCACCTGTCATCTGTCCACCTGTCCACCCATCCATCCACCCGTTCACCTGTCCACCTGTCCACCCATCCACCCATCCACCCATCCACCTGACCACCCATCTGTCCACTTGTCTATCTGTCCACCCGTCCACCCGTCCACCTGTCCACCCATCTGTCCACCCGTCCACCTGTCCACCCATCCACCCGTCCACCCATCCACCTGTCCACCCATCCACCTGTCCACCCATCTGTCCACCTGTCCACCCATCCACCCGTCCACCCATCTGTCCACCCGTCCACCTGCCCACCCATCTGTCCACTTGTCTATCTGTCCACCCGTCCACCCGTCCACCCATCCACCCGTCCACCCATCCACCTGTCCACCCATCCACCTGTCCACCCATCTGTCCACCTGTCCACCCATCCACCCGTCCACCCATCTGTCCACCCGTCCACCCGTCCACCCATCTGTCCACCCGTCCACCTGTCCACCGGTCCACCTGTCACCTGCCCACCTGTCCACCCATCCATCCATCCGTCCACCTGTTCACCCATCTACCCATCCACCTGTCCACCCATCCACCCATCCGTCCACCTGTCCACCCGTCCACCCATCCACCTGTCCACCCATCTGTCCACCCGTCCACCTGTGCACCCATCTGTCCACCTGTCCACCCATCTACCCATCCACCTGTCCACCCATCCATCCATCCATCCACCTGCCCACCTGTCCACCCATCTGCCCATCCACCTGTCCACCCATTCACCCATCCGTCCACCTGTCCACCCATCCACCCATCCACCTGTCCACCCATCTGTCCACTTGTCTATCTGTCCACCCGTCCACCCGTCCACCTGTCCACCCATCTGTCCACCCGTCCACCTGTCCACCCATCCACCCGTCCACCTGCCCACCCATCTGTCCACCCGTCCACCCGTCCACCCATCCACCTATCCACCCATTCACCCATCCGTCCACCTGTCCACCCATCTACCCATCCACCTGTCCACCCATCTGTCCACTTGTCTATCTGTCCACCTGTCCACCCATCTACCCATCCACCTATCCACCCATTCACCCATCCGTCCACCTGTCCACCCATCTACCCATCCACCTGTCCACCCATCCACCTGTCCACCCATCCACCCATCCACCTGTCCACCCATCTGTCCACCTGTCCACCGGTCCACCTGTTCACCTGTCACCTGCCCACCCGTCCACCCATCCATCCATCCATCCACCTGCCCACCTGTCCACCCATCTACCCATCCACCTGTCCACCTGTCCACCCATTCACCGATACATCCATCCGTCCACCTGTCCACCTGTCCATCCGTCCACTCGTCCACCTGTCTTGGTTCCCTCTGAGGTTTTCATCGTCCTTGTTAATATTATGAAATGAGCTGATGCATGCGCAGAGCTTTCCATGTACCTAGCCAGTGCTAGGTAGCTACTCCTTTTATGGGTTCTAAGCAAGAGAAAAGCACAGTGTGTGCTGATAACCATGGATTCCCCCCTGTTGTTGCACATAAGACATTTTCTGAGGAACCAATTAAGAAAGGAAAAGTTTCTCATCCTAACTCTAACCCCTTACCCTGAGGTCACCCCAGCAGTGAGGTCAGAGCTTTAGATAGGGCTATTTAATGAGGAAACAGTTAACATGGTCTTTTTGAGTTCCAGCCATCATAATGTAGAGATTTTTTTCTTCATCAAGACAGTGTTTCCAGGCGAGTCGACAGTTCACTATGTAAGCCAGGCTGGTCTTAAACTTGCAGCGATGCTCCTGCCTCTGGGCCTCCTAAATGCTTGGAGTACAAGAATAAGCCACCACGTCCAGTTTAACAAACACCTTTCGAGCCAGGCATAGTGGTAGACACCTGCAATACCCACAGTGGGGGGTGGAGGCAGAAGGATCAATAGTTCAAAGCCAGCCTTGCCTACGTAGTGAATTTGAGGCTTGGCCCAGCTTGGCCCACAGAGAAACAGCCTCAAAAAACCAACAAGCCAATGGGCACCACCCTTAGAGGCCGGAGACAGTCTGGAGTAGAGTTTTGTCCTCGAATTTGATTCAGTGGGAAGTGTCCCTATCTCGCACATTTCTTCCTTGAGATTGATTGTGTCATTAAAGTTCTAGAGTTCATCAGAACATGAGGGTGTCAGCTTGCTGTCTGCTCCCACTGCCCGCCTAGCGTTCTAACGCAGGGCATCATTTCTGGAGCTGACTCAGGAGTAACGGGCCAAGGGTGTGTGAGGCCCCGGCTTCTTATACAGGAAAGGAAGCAGCAACATTGGCCACCGCGTGGGAAAGCCCGGGTGCAGGCACAGGAAGTCCAAGGTTGAAGGCATTTACATTAATGGGCCGGTATCCACGGTTCGTTCCCAGCTCTGCCTCTAATCAGCCCCTTCCACACGGAACCTCTCCCCTCCATCTGAGGCAATCGTGCAGCGGTCTGATGGCCCCTGGTTTTTGCACGTCAATACTGTTTACAAACATGAAAGCTGTCCAGCAGTGTTTGAACTTTCGGCTCCGCCATTGGTTATCGATAAGGACAGGGGTCTCAGAGTGTAGCATGTCAATAGCATCGGGTCAATATTCCACCCAGGAAGGCCTAGGCCTTGCTGCTTGGCTGGGGAGATGGCCGCTGCGGGCTGGGTCTCCAACTTCCTTGCCTTTACTTTCTGCAGTGGTTACCTTCTCTCCAGTGTAGGAGCACCAGACATACCTTGTGGGGCCTACCTGGCGGTTTTATAGAATTCCCTGTCAAGCACTAGGAGAAAGACATCATTTTAGACTAACTTTTTCTGGTGATACCCGAGGCCAGAGTGGTGAGAAGCTCACTGTGGGTCGTAGCCCCTGCACTTCACTCTATGAGAGTCAGAACCATTACAACCAGAGACCTCAGAAGAGTCAAAGGACCAGAGCCATCTTATAGCTGACCTGAAGCGTCGTCTCCAGGAGCAGAGGATGGGGCTTGGAGAGGCTAAGACTTCGGATTGGTAGAAATCAGGAGGAGACCCTTCAACTCCAGCTGGCTGGAAGGGTCAGACGGTAGCACTGACTCTGTGACTCACCCTCGGGGTAAATCCATCAGAGGCTGGCAGCTCCAAATGAGCCTGGGTCACACACCACACACTTGCTTGAAGTTCCAAGCTTCTAGTCACCGATGTTCTAATCCACTCTCAGAGTGGCAAGCATGGAACCAGGCAGCCCAACCCCAAGGAGCCTAACTACAGCTGCCAAGGCTTTAGGAAGCAAGAATCTGGTTGTTCCCCAAAGGGGCTTTGAGTCTTGTTCTCTGCTCCCCTGATACCTTGGATTCCCCTCGTTGGTCCCATCCATCGCCCCGTTCACGCCAACCTGAGAATGTTGAGCAGTTTTTCTGATATTTGGGTTGGCTGGCTCCCAGCTGGAGGTACGGGGCTGGAAGACACAACGTTCGTCAGTGCTCTCCCTCCTGGGGTAAAGAACTGAGGTAGGACAGTGACGGCCGAGCCCGACACACTGTCAGAGTGTTGAGACATCTTATGTGTGTGGGGAGGCGTCATGTATGAACGTATGCATATGTGCGTCCAGGTGCCCTCGCTCTGTGCGCGCACGTGTGTGTGTGTGTGTGTGTGTGTGTGTGTGTGTGTGTGTGTGTGGAGTGTGTGTCTGTGTGAGTGTGTGTGTGCGTATTGGGTGTGTCCAGCTGTCATTTCCCACCTGTCTTGACATAGGGTCTCTCACTAAACTTGAAGCTCACTCATTTGGCTAGGCTGGCTGACCAATGAGCTCCAGGAACTGGCCAGCCTTTGCTCTGCACCCAGCCCTCAGCAGCGGGGTTACCAATGCACCCACCATGCTTTATACATGGGTGCTGGGGATCTGAACTTGGTTTCCTCAAGTTTTCTCAGCACACACTCTGCTGACTGCTCATTCCTCCAGCACCCAGGAGGCAGTTCTTGGAGACACCTCCAACTCCAGGGTTCTGAAAGCTTCCTTGAGCTCCCAGGCACATTTCTGATCGCTCCTCAGCAGACTGCCTGGACTGTCATCTTCACCCTTGACCTTTGCTAAGAGGCTCTGGAGCCACTTGGCTAAAAACAAGCTGGGTCTGGTAGCCAGTCACCACCTTTGCATCTGAGCACTGCATCTTTACAAGGCCCCGGGTTGGGTTGCAAATTGGGTCTTTTCTTCCTACCTCTCTACCGTTCTCCTCCTTGCTAATTGGCAGAAAACTAATGAACGAGGCGCTGTCTGAGCAGATGTTCCTCGTAGAAAAAGGCAGAATTGGAGTTTTTCTTGCCTTAAAAAAATTTTTTTGAGCACATCAAGAAGATAGTAGCATGTGGCAAGTCAGGAGCAGCGAGCCAGTCACAGCAGAGACTTCGAAGAACAAGAGGAGTTGTGACGCTTGTTGGTGAGGGTGCGCGTGTGTTTTCTCTTTTGTCTTCTTTCCTTGCATCTTTTTTTTCCTTTCCCCCCCTCATATTTGGCTGTAGCTCATAATTAGCAGCTAGGCCTCTGGGACCTAATTAACCAATTCAATTAACAAGAAAAGCACACAAGTCACCCTGACATTTGTCAGCCATTAGTAGGGATGTCGGGCTGGCAGTTTCAGCCACCAAGTTAATGGTGATTAGCTCACTTGTGATTCGCTCTCACTCTGCAGTCCTCCTGGAGGGAAGCTTCTAAGCCACACTGCCCAGACCTGAGAGGTCATTAGGTTACCCTTCACGGGTCACTAGGAAACTCCTGACCAGATCTCCCCACGGGTCGCAGGCTCTATTCTAACTTCAGCCAAAATGAGCTTCTGCTTCTCCTGAGTTCCCATGAAAAGCCACTTTAGGTAGCTGGAAAAGCTTGTCTGTCTCTCCAGGAGTGGAATTCTGCAAAGGCTTCTGTAGTATGGAAGGGGCCTTTTAAATTTCATCTTCATTAGGATTCGGGGCCTAGGGTGCAGATCTGCCATAATTTAATTCCATTTCTCCAGAAGCCTTGATTTACTAATAAGCAAGAAATCCTAGGTACATGGTGATGGTCATGATAGTGATGGTGGTGGTGGTGATGGTGGTGGTGGTGGGTGGTGGTGATGATGATGGTGATGATGGTGATGGTGATGGTGATGATGATGGTGATGATGGTGGTGGTGGTGATGATGATGGTGATGGTGGTGATGATGGTGATAATGGTGATGATGATGGTGATGATGGTGATGGTGGTGATGGTGATGGTGATGGTGGTGGTGATGGTGGTGATGATGATGATGATGATGGTGGTGGTGATGGTGGTGATGATGATGATGGTGGTGGTGGTGATGATGATGGTGGTGAGGATGATCAGGTGCCTGGGTTGACGATGACAGGGAGGTGGCAAACCTCCAAAGCATTAGATTCCTGGTGATATGTGTCCCAGGATAGACCTTTCCCTTTCTCTAGGTCAGTCTCCAAGGAAGTTTCCAAAGCCTTGTTAAGCCGGCTTGCTGAGGTAACTAAGCATCATTTAAGACTGCGTATGGCCACATGTGGTAGATAGAGTTCTAGCAATAGTGACCTGTACACAGAGGAAATATTGTTCTCTCAGGACCTGCGGGAGCAGCTGCGGCCTGGTACTAGTACCTCCAGCTCCTCTCATCTGTGTGCCAGTCACTTGAACAACTGTGGAGTTGTTCCTCCTGGTTGTGAGGTGCTGGCCCGCATGATGCCAGCCAGCATGACTGCATTCCAGTAAAAAAAAAGGGGGCAGGGCAAGAAAAGTGTCAAATGCTTGTCTTTAAATCAAAGAACCAATAGCCTTCCAGGAAACTCTACACCACAGGTAAGCACTTCTGATTGACCAGGACTGTGTTATACTGTCACTCCAACTACAGGGGATGCTGGGAAACTGTTTTTTCTTGGGTGAACGAATTTCTATGCTGTAAGAGCCTTGCATCGAGGTGGGGGTGCCTGACCCCGCACAGGTGCTCAGACAGGTCCTGCCTTTGCCTCAAGTCAAGCGGCCGGCCAATGACGATGCAGTGACCTGGCCTCAGATGCTATATCCAAAGAACCTTTTCTCCCTCCCATCCTACAGTGCGCAAGCCATGAGTTCTCCAGTGGTGAAGCCCACGGCAGGCATCCTCAGTCACCTATATTCCCCACGCCCCATGTGAGCTGAAAACCCTAGAAGACATGCTTGGCTTTCAGTTTGCCTGTGGTGCTTGCTTGGGTCCCAGCTGCATGCTAATGGGACACAGATGGGCCTCATTTCCCACAACGCTCACCCAAATAAGACCCAGAGGAACCTCACAAGCCACCCTCTGCCCCTGCAGCCCCCAACCACACTACACACAAAGTTGACCCATTCATCTGGAGACGCCCTGGGCTGTGCAATTAGGTGAGAGGAGGAAACAGACCCCTTTCCAGAGGTGACTCAACCATTTGGAAATCAGACTCCATTAATTGCAGGCCCCCATCGATTCATTACCACAAAGCAGCTTGGACCGCACGCCTGGGGCGTAACCTTTCTCCACAGAGGGAGCAGGACTTTCTTTACAGGTAATCTGCAGGGCCCAACAGCAAACACCCAGAACGGAGACTATTCAAGTGTGAACACTGTAGCAGGCCCTTATTGTTATGCCCATTGTTCCTCACAAAGAGCAACGGGCAGGTGGAATCTATTTTAGCTGAGAAGGAGCTACAGAAACCCTTGCTACTGAGCGTTTGATACTGATTATAGAGTCGCATCGGGGAACAGTGTTGAAAGGAGAAAGTGGTTTTTATTTCTGAATCTTAGAGGAGACAGCCTCTCCTGTGCACCAACTCCCCAGGACTTGGGCCTCTGAGGGGGGGAATGAGGATTTTGTGTTGTGTTGTGTTGTGTTGTATTTTGTTTTGCTTTTAATGATGTTCAATGGGAATGGCTTTTAGGGTGACCGAGGGCTAGAAAGCCAGAGAGAAAATAAAAGATATTACAATGTCACATGCCGGCAACATATGCTACTCTGAGATCATTGCATTTGAAAAATGTGTTTCCAGGGAACAGGGACTGCTGTGAGTGATGATGAGGGGTGTGGCAGCTCAAGAGCTGCTGGTGCTGAACAGTACCATTCGGAACAGTGGACCCGGTGAAGGAAACGGGGACTCGATTCTGCTTTGGTTTGACCTCTGTTCAGTGAACAGCAGAGACGCCACAAGCTCCCCCCTCTGACAGGGCACCCTCCAGAGTGGTCCCTCAGAGACTTCTGCATGCCCACTTGCATAGGTGACTCAGCAGTTAGGTAGAAAAGAGGCCAGCAGTGTCAGAGACCAGAGCCGTGAGGCTATGTGGCTCAGCCTGCTACCGAGTGTGGAGACTGGAAGACACGCGTAGCTCTTCCTCCGCCATGATACTTTCTAGTAGGGCACTGAGCTGAGACCAAGAGAGCAGCAGAACTTTAACTTGGGGTGGCTTGTGAGTATGGTGGGAATATCCAAGATACTTAACGACCAGTCTGCATGGGTACCAGGCAGGCAAAGGCACAGAGCATGAGAAGGGCTAAAACATCTGAGCGCTGCCTGCAGACTGTGCTAGACCTCGGTGAAAGCATTCAGGCTCATGCCAGGGATGGAGCCTGTGAGGAAATCCCCTTCGCAGACCAAAGGAAAGGACCACAGTCATCCGTTCACCGGCTGGTGTAACAAGAGACCGAATCAGGAAAGGAGGTGATTCTGCTAGCTGTCTGAAGTAATATGTTCCACAAGTACCTGGGAAGATGCATGGAAAGACAAGGAAAGCGAGGGCTACACATGTGGGGCTTGCTGAGCAGAGCATTGGTCTCCATCATTTATGCTGGGCAAAGACTCAGAGGCAGGCAGAACAGTGTGGAGCCCCCATAGAGAAAGCAAGTTTGGGGTGTGTCCTGACTAGAGGCTATGGGCTACTAAGTTATTAGCGGGTTAGCTGGAAGGGGCATCGATCTGATTAATAAATTAATTAACTAATTAATTAATTTGTAAGTAGTGACAAGATTACAGAAAGCTGTCAGTTACTAATTTAGCTGTGGTCTCCTAGACCATCATTAAAGATGTCACCGTTTGTTTCTCTTGATGTTGTCGCAAGAGATGGCAGCTGGGTCCAAGCAAGACTGACTTACAGGAGTCATTCAAAGCAGATGACGTTACAGAGAAATGCTCTGAGCGTCAGACATGGTTGTTTCTGCAGGACTCTGGCTCCCTGGGTTATTCACTGTAGACAGGAAGTTGCTGCGGGTTGTGGGTCCAGTCTTGTCTTTGTGCATCTGTTGTGTCTGTTGGACCATTCAGCCTCCTGGGAGTGTGAAGCTTTATTTGGAGGCTTGACCAGCTCAGCCCTGGGCTTGTTTCTAGTTTGGTCCAGTCCTTCCTCCCTTGTTACTCTTCTTCTCAGGAAAAAGGAGACAGTTCTAGAAGTTGCTTTGATGCACGTTCTCCATAGCCCCAGCCCTGTCCTTGGAGGTGTATGTGCACATCCTCTCACCCAAAGTGTCCCATCCTGCGCAGCTCCGGGGACTTGACCTGGCTGGAGCAGTGAGGGACTAAAAAGATGAACACTCACACACCCCAAAAAAGCTGGATCGGGTGGGTCAGGCTCTCTGATAGAGAAGCCACAGCACCCCAAGGTCCGGTGTGTTTGTGTTATTAGACACAGGTGAACAGGGAGGCAGGGTCTATGGTGCACAGTTGACTCAAGGTTCAGCTAAGCTAGGTCGGAGCAGTCTCTACAGGGGAGACTTCAGCCTGTAAACATCCAGGGGAGAAACCTACAGTGGACGTTTTCTGCGCACACTATTAACACCCCAACATGGGCCAGTGAAAGGCTTAGCCATCCCTCTGAGCCTCACTTCGACCCACGGGTCGAGGCATTGGGGGATCTTACCATGGCTGTGCCCCGCTAACAGCACACATCCACTCAGGATTTTATTCAATCGGGGCATCCTCTGCTCCCCACAACAGAGGTCTCTGGGCCTTGAAGTTCTTGTAGGCTACCTCATGCCACTTCATTAGTTGACAAACCAGCCAGGTTTTCATGCGTGCCTCTCCCTCCTTGGGCCCGATTATCCGTATTGTCAAGTAGTCACTTCAAGTGTGGGCAAATTTCACCCTTTTCCTCTTGACTCTAATTCTCAGGGCTAATCTCCCACCCTGTGGTGAAGGGCCTGTGCTCAGTTCTATACAATGCTGTCGCGGTTAGATTCTTGTTGCTAACCCCATGGTCAAGGTACACAACAGTCTTTGGCCACAAGGGTCTTACTTGTTGTCGCTAACCATGTCTCTCTCCTTTCCAGCTTTACCATCTCAAGTCCCCGGCAATTACTAATGTGTTCTCCTTCTCATACATACATAGATGGTAGGTAGCTAGGTAGGTGGATAGATAGATAGATATATGATAGATAGATAGATAGATATATGATAGATAGATAGATGATAGATAGATAGATAGATGATAGATAGATAGATGATAGATGGTAGATGGTAGATAGGTAGATGATAGATGGTAGATAAATAGATGATTAATGATAGCTAGATGGATAGATAGATAGATTATAGATAGGTAGATAGATTGTAGATTTTTTACATTTCAAGGAATGCTATATAACAGGAAGCGTATCACACATAGCTTTCTGAGTCTGCTGTGGTGCCCATACATTGCTCCAGGAAACTCATTTGAGTTGTTTTGTTTATCAATGGGTCATTCCTTTGCTGAGCAATATTCCATGACACAAATGTACCGCAGTTTTTTTAACCTGTTGAAGAATATCTGGATTGTAAGTTTGGGAGGTTAGGAGTCAAGCTGCTGTGGACATTGCATACCGTTTTCTGTATGGATATGTTGTCTTTTCTGTGAAGGGTGCAATCACAGGGTCTCAAGGGTCACACGTTTACACTCAGGGAAATTGCTTGGCTGCTTTCCAGACTCGTGATTCTATTCCCGCTGGCAAAGAACAAGCGAGGGCGTTTGTCCACCTCCTCTCAGCCTGCAGGGGAGGGGCATCTCGCAGCGGCTTTCATTTGTGTTCCCCAGAAGGCTCACGATACATCTTTTCATGTGTTTGATAACCATTTGCTGGGACCACGTGTTTTGGGTTTTTCTGTTTTTGTTTTTGTTTTTGTTTTTGTTTTTGTTTTTGTTTTTGTTTTTGTTGATGGTGGCAGTGGAGGGACGTAGAGCTGCTTACCAAATGCGTTCTAGGTAATATCCTTTGTCAGATATGTGTCTTGGAACGTATCTTCTCACGAATACATCTTTAAGGGCTCTCTAGGCTTACATTTAAACCGTACTCCTCACATGTTACTTTTCTGTTGCTGTCATAAACACTGAGGCCAAAGACAACAGTAGGTAGAGAGTTTATTTTGGCTTACAGTTATGGCGGATGAGAGTCCATCAGCACAGGGTGGAGGCATAGCAGCAAACACGTACTTGGTGGCAGGAACAGGAAGGTGGGAGATGGCATATTTAACAGCAAGCAGGAAGTAGAGAGTAAGCAGAACTGGGGGTACTTTAAAGCCTAAAGCCCTGGCCTTCTTCTAAGAAGACCACCTCTCCAGGTAACCTCTGCAGGCAGCGCTACCAGCTGGGAACCAAGCGTTCCAGTGACCAGTGATGGAGCCAACATCCGCTTAAATTTCTCCATCTTAAACTTTCCAATCTTTGGGGGAAGATAAACTTTGGTTTGGAGGAAAACAACCAACTACTTACAAATCTAACCCAGACATGAATTCAACCCAGACATGACTCAACATGGTTAAACAAGGAGGTAAGCTCATCTTCTCTGCCGGCGGCAGCTCTTTAAAAACAGCGTCCGTTCCCTCTCCCTCCTGCTTCCTATCTAACGCATGGGCGTGCTGTCTGTCCAGCTCCTTCTTTGCCCAGATGAATCCACACCATGCAGGAGGAACACGCTGGATCCCAGATCTCCAAGATCTAGGATACAAACTGGGTCGTGATTGTTACCGAGGGTGAAATTAAGAGGCGCAAGAAGACCTCCTTAACCTGACTGTAGGGAATGAGACACTGAGAAAGACCGCGTATTTGCAGACAGTCCCTCAAGTACTCTTTGCAGGTTTAGTATCCAGCTTTGCCCATGTTTACAGAATGAATCCCTTGTGCCAGGGGCTAGAGCTCCAGTCCAAAGACCGGCAAAGCAAACCTGGCCCCACAGTCGTAGGGGGTGTGCTCTGTAGTAGCCACGCCCCTCTTTCCCAGCCATAATCACCACTCCCCCTTCTCCTTTTCACGGCTTCCACTTGTCCACAGCTCCTGTGTACTACAGAAAATGGACGTTTTCCATCCCCAAGACATAACTTTGGATACGCTCATGATCCCCACTCACTGGGTGCCTGATTCTCTGGGTTCTCTGCTAAGGGGGACTGCCTCTCTGTCAGATGCAGAGCTCAACAACCCTGCTTGTGCCCAGATGCTGCACCCAGCACAACCATGAGCACCACGGGGACCTGGAGGGGAGCAGGCAATGGCGGACAGAGACAAGACTCTGAGCCAACTTCAGGAACGAATGATTTTTACTTCCCCACTGCTGTTTATAGATCCTTTAGCGAGCTACTAAAGATAGCCCTGCACGCAGAGCTTTCCCAAACAGCCTCTTTGACCTCTTTACCTGAGTTCTTCCTTCCACACTTCCCTGTCCTGTGGCTTTGCCTTGCCCTGGAGAACATTCCTCCTAGATGTTAGCTCCAGCCTGCAGGTTCCTGAAGTCACATAGACACATCTCAGTCAGTGTCTGTGCCTGGGAAAGGAGCTGCAGATCTCCTGGACCCCAACACCCAGAGCCTCACGGGACCCCCCAGTCCTGTGCTCTTCAAGTGTCCTGTCCCTATGCCGTGTCTTAAAAACTCACGTATTTATGGACCTTGATCCTTTGACCACAGAACCTAAAAGCCTTCCAAGAAGGCTCCGGAGCCCAGTGCCGTGCTCTCCCTCCTCTGACTCTGAAACCCAAGCCCTTCCCTCCAACACCACCCAGTGAGGGAAACCAGAAGGTGGAGACTCGATGGCGTATTTCTAGAAACGCTTTGGAGGCTCAGCCAGAAAACTGGGAGGGCAAAGATGTCTCGCTTTGGAGGAGGCACACGAACAGAAAGACAGAGAGTAAGACAGAGGTGCTCTCAGGGTAAAGGCGGGACTTACAGGAAGACAGAACTGGGCAAGTCTTCAGGTCGGGAAAGATCAGCAAGCGCTAGGATGGACCTTAACGACCAACCCCAGAGCTCCATCAGCTGGACGGGCAAGTTGAGGCACATGCTCCCAGAGACCGAGGCTGCTGTCCACGCAGTGGACCACACCACACAGCAGCCTGAAATCCCACCCCTGCGGCGGGCCTTGAAGACAACATTATGGTTGACTTGGGTGCGCTTCTCCCTGATACTCCAAAGCCTAAAGCTCTGAGCACTGGTAATTATGCTTGCAAGTTTCAGATTAAAGTTTAGGTAAGTATCCCAAAACTGGAGGAAAAAAAAAAATCAGAACTGCTTCTGGTCTCTGTCATTTTGGATAAAGGATGCTCAGCCTATACTCGATAAACACTCTCTGAATTAAAAAAAAAAAAAAAAAAGACGATGTTTTTCTCATTCCGAGTTATAGAACCAGCCATTGCGAGGACAGCTCTTCTTAGCTGCACCCTCATGGTAAACCAGATTCTGTGAGCAAATGAAGTTCAGGCCTGGAAAGAGCAGATGCACACAGGCCTGATCAAGGCTGAAGAGCTGCAGTGCAAAGCCTGTCTAACCATTTTGTGCCTCTACAGTTTAGAAAATGCCGCTGACCATGGAACCCTGTATTTCATAGAACCGAAGCCCCAGTGTCTCTCAGGCCCGGGAACCTCCAAACAGAGTTCAGGAGCCTAAGTTACCCCTCTCTGCCTCCCTTTGTTCTGCAGCGTCTCAAAAAGTTAAAGGCACAGTGAACACAGTAAACTGAGAGTCTGAGATCCAACAAGAGGAGATGAGTGGTCTGGGGTGGTGGCCCAGTGGGTAAAGCACTTGCCATGCAGGCAGGTATGCGGCTGTGAGTTCGGATCCCTAGCTCCCACACAGGAAAAGCCGGGTGCAACGGCGTGATTACTTGTAATCCCGGTTCTGGGAAGGAAGAAAAAGGAGAATACCGTGAGCTTGTTGGCAAGCCAATCTAGCCAGCTGGTGAGCTCTAGATTCAGTGAGACCCTGTCTCAAAACAACAAGAAACAAATAAAAACCCAAGGAAAAAAGAGCAAAGCAATCGTGATTGAAGAAGACACCAGATGTGAACCTCGGGCTTCCACACACAAATTGTATACAGTCGGACACTCACCACACACGCATGCACACACACGTGAACATATAAACACCCACACACACACAAAAGAAAATTACAAATATAAAAGGAGGGTAGGTTGAGATTCTGGCATGCATGGGAGTTAAAGATACTTCGGTGTAGCCACAGTGCAAAACGTCCAGAGGAAAGGGAAGAAAGAGCAGACATGAGCGCCCACCACTACAGAGGGGCCATCTGCTGCTCTGTGGAACTTAGGTTTGACCCAGAGGGTGGGATGCAAGAAGAATCCCAGGATGACTGTGCAGGCTGCCTTATGGTTTGTGTGGAAAACCCTAGGATCTGATGAATAAGTGGTCCATTAGTAGGTACAAAGGTAGATGATTTGCCATGCAGTATGTCCCAGCCTGTACCAAGGTCTTGAGAAAATAGTCTCAGACTGACCTGGAAGCCTGTCAGCAGAGAGCCCACTGGTGCAAAGTAGCTGGCTGGCAGGAAGTAGCTTCAGATGACATCATGATGAGGTCTTGAGGAAGAAGCTGAGGAGTTGGATGGCTCTGGGCAGGGACTCTGCCCTCTGCTTACTTATCTTTGCTTTCAGTTTTATTTTGCACTTTCTAGCACAGATTGGTCTCTCAATAAACAGGTTTTTGAATGAACGAACAGCTCAACTTTCTTGATTAAAGTTGTCTTAGTCTATTTTCTGTTGCTGTGACTGAGTACCTAGGACCGCGCGGTTAATAAGCTATGAAAAGATTTATTTAGTTCGTAGTTCCGGAGGCTGGAAGCATGGGATCGTATGGGGAAGTCACTTCATTTTTTCTTAAAAGATCTTAAAAAGATGTATTTGTTTTATTCTATGTGTACGAGTTATTTGTCTTTGTGTACGTATGTAGGTATGCCGCATGCATGTGGGTGCCCTCCAAAATCAGAAGAGGGTGTCGGATCCCCTGGAAATGGAGTTACAGGTGGTTGTGAGCCGCTGTGCAAAGCATAAACTTCTTAACTCCTGGTGTAGGTTTCATGGCAGAGAAAACCGAGGGGCAGGTGGGCACGTGAGGAAAAGAGAGGGGCTGTGGGGACCCATTTCGGGGTAACTAACCTACTCTTGTGATGATTTCATTAGTTCCTTCCAGGGGCAGAATTCCCATGATCCAACGCCTCTCGGCGACCCCCGCCTCTCACTGTCGTTAGACTGGCAGTTAAATCTCGATGTGAGTTTTGGCAGGGACCCTCCATCCCCAAAGCACAGCAGTTGTTCTCCACCTTGCAGGAGCCTAGCGCTTCTCAAAGAGAGACTCGCACAGCAAGGTGCCCGTCCTTCCTCACTTGAACTTTTCCTCCCAGCTCTCATTGAGTTACCTTTGAGGATGATCAGCGGATCCATTTAAACAGTGAGTGTCGGTTGGGGCACCTGGGACTTTGGGGGCACGCACACTGTGGAACAAATAAGCCTGCTGCCGAGGGACACAAGCTGTTCCAAGTCAGACCTCGGCTCCCTGCCCTCTCTCACTCCCCGCCCCCACCCCCCAGCCCACAGTGTCCCAAAGCATTTGTCCTTAACGGTCGATGAGAGCGTATTTCAGGGGAAATTTAACGCGTATGGTTTTGATCCGTTTACACTTAACTCATCAAAACACTCTTTTTCCTTGGGAGTTTGTTGCCGTTTGGGAAACATTTTCAGATGTGATAAAAGCTTTTTAAATGATCGGGAAAGAACCTGGAACCGAGTGTGGAAACAAGGCAGGCTCAGCATGGAAGTGGGCTGAGGGCCAGGCCGGCCGGGTGGGGTCAGGTTAGAGAGAGATGGGAACCTCAGTAGGGAGACCCATCGTGGATGCCGTGGGCCCACGCTGCAGACGGACAGCGGGGAGAGTGGAGTTCTACTGCCATCGCCTAGTGAGACTCCTCATTAGGTCCAGAGCGGCCTGGTCAACTGGTTGTGGGGGAAAAAAACGCCTGACGCAGTGCTTGTCTGTGGTCACAGTGGGAGAGCCCTTGGAGACCAATGATTGGACACCTTCGATTTATAAACAAGAAACCAAAGACCGGAGATGAGAGCAGCTTGCCCGAATCCACATGCACTTCACGGAGACACCCTAGAACCGGGGCTCCTGTAGACACAACCCTGTGCTGAAATGCAATCAGCTCTGGGTGCTCTCTCGGACAGTTATTGAGACTTACCGTGTTCGGGGACAAATGACAGGCAGGTGCTTTCATGTGGGAGGTGACACTGGGCAAATTGCAAAGCTTCTCTGAATGTCGAGAGATGGCTGATACCGTGGTCAGGAGGCCAAGTTCCGAGCCACATGCCTGGGTTCAGCGCTCAGCTCTGAGTCTGACCAGTTGGTTGATCTTGGGCGAGTTTCTTATAATCTTCCTGCCCCTCGTGGAGGTGTTTGCAAACTATCCTTACTATCTCTGACAACCCTTCAATGACTTAGTGATGCAAGTACCTCTGAAAATATCACCGTATTATAGATGAGTAAACTGAGGCCTGTGACAGTTATAGGCCCTGTAGTTGCCAAAGCAGAGTGTAATTCAAAGCTTGTTCTATCTGAACCTGGAGCAGCGAGTGCCTGGGATTTATTGGCGACGAGGTCTGGGATGTTGACTTGAGATTATTTGTTATTAGGTAAAGTAGGTGTTTTCTAATGTCATCCATCTCTGCAACACCTGAGTGATGAAGTCCTCACTGCCCAGACTGAGGCTAGAAGGATGCGCTTTCTGAAGCACCCCAGAGTGCTTTGGCCTGGTACAGCATCTGGCCAAAAGGCATTAGAAAATCGAAGTCAATCCAAGCCAACGTCCAAGTGGCCACTGGGTTCAAGGCAGATGAGCTTGGACCATGGAGATCCAGCCCTTCTGCTCTGCCTGTGGAGCAGATCCTCCCTCTCTGAATGCTCACTCACACAGGAGGCCAAGGCAGGCCAAGGCAGCCCAGTGCCCCGCAGGCCCCCCAGCACACTGGGAACGTTCAGAAATGCTGCCATCTTGTGGCGCCTCCAGACCAGAGCAAGGTGGTCCCCCAGCCCCATCCTTTAGCAAACCAACCCTCAGGTCTCCATCTCCCTCTCTCTCATTTTCCTCCCCATCTTTTCCTAGCCTGATAGCAGCAAAGTGGAGGAAAATGTAAGTGTGGATATAATTTGGAATCTTTTACATTTCTTTCCTGAAAATAACCCGAGTGCCGTTTTAAACTCGTAGAAATCTCCTGACCGAGTGCTCTGTCAAGATCTGCAAAGAGAGCCCCGCACATCCGGGACAACATGCTGGACCTGGCTCACGGTGCAGGCAGTAGAGGCCAAATGTGTCCATCAGACCAGCTGGTCCTGAGTGGGGACAAGCAAAGCTCCACCCCTTCGGGGGGCGGGCTGCGATTGGCAACTTGAGACTCGGGATTCCAGCGTGGGCTTTCGGTCCTCTCAGCGTCGGAAAGCCTTGATCTCAAACTGGATAACATCACACTAAAATATTGATCTTGGTGGATAGGGCCTGCTGATCAGGGAGCCCAGCATGTGGTCCCCGCGTTTCTAGAGGGAGCGGGCCCTTGATATGTCCACGGAGACTGTAACAACACACCAGGATGCTCACCCCCCACCCCACCCCTGCCTCTGCATGTCTGCAGTGTAATACATAAGTAACCCCTGACAGGTGCTTCTGGGTGATTCCTAGATGTGTTTGGGGTGCAGAGACACACATGCTTGCATTGCACTCATAGAACCATGTGCAGGCCCGCCCTCTCTTTCCTACACCGCCTACAGAGACTGCCTTGGGGAAAACTGTCAAGAGGAGAATAACTGACCTTCACTAGCTCACCTGGAAGTGATCAGATCTGTGGGGATCAGGCCCCCAAGGAAGAGGTTGGGAAACATGATAAATTATGACAGAAAAAAAATTGGAAAGCTGGACATGGTTATGTCATTCATGTCTGTAATCCAGCATGAATGAGGCTGAAGTGGGAGGATTGCCACCAGTTCAAGGCCAGCTTGAGCTAGGAGTGTGACTGTCTCAAAAGGAGAAAGGGGGATGCTGGGTATGCTGCTTAGAGGAATGGATGGAGGGGGGAAGGGGGAGGGAGGGAGGGAGGGTGGAGAGGAGAGGGGGAGGGAGGCAGAGACAGAGAAGGAGTGAGGATAAGAGAAAATGGAAAAGAAACCCCGCTGGGCCCTATGGGGCTGGCTTCGCACTGGACCGAGATCTGAGCCTGTGAGTGCTCTGAGAGGCCAGCAGAGCAGCTCCGGCCTTACAGCCTTGCATCTCCTGCCTCCTTCCGAGAGCTATGTTTTGTGTGCCATCACTCAGAGTTGTGACCCCTGGGGTCTCTTCAGGCCTCCACAGGAGATTGTTTTAAGGGTTAAGTATTATTTATAAAGGATTTAGTTGTTGGTACCTTAGAACTGTTAGATAGAAAAGAAGTTCCGGGGACACTCTGACGCAGTATTCATCCGCGCTAGCGCTAGACCCAGGCCCGGTGTCGGTGTCAAAGGTGCAGATGAGGGTTCCCATCTTTACTGCACAGCAAGCTTGATCCAGCAGAGCTGAAGGCCACGGCCTTCGTCTGCGAAGCCCTGGCGACGTGTCTTGTTTGTTCTGAGCCTGTTTCTCACCTTTGAAAAGAGGCCATTGGACCACAGTGGGGATTTTTCACATAGCCGGGTCATGAGAACCAACTACCGCCACTGCTGTAGTGCCCCCTCTGCTTCTGACAGCACACAGCCAACAAACGTGCTCAGGAGATCTGTCCGATGTGGGGTAGAGATGGAAGATGCCATCCCGCTCTCCCCAAATCCTTTGTCCACACAGGACCAGAAAGCTTGCAGGCAACTACTGAGTCTAGACCGGAAGCACCAGAACCCGGCGTCTGTGGGAGGGAGGCAAGTGCTCCTTGGGCAGAGGCTGCCTTGACATTGTCACAGCCCCCAGCTGACCTAGCCACACCCAAGGGCAAAGGACGGTTCTTCCTGATGCTTGCTGGGCTACCCCGTGAGACAGTCAGATGGAGCCTCACAGTGACAGTGTGTAACACAGAGAGGACTGGGAACAAGGAAGAAGAGGTGTACCCCCAGAAGGGGGAAGCAGATGCTAGGTACAATATTAGAGGCCTCCTCTGATCCACAGCCCCAGGCCTTCCTGGGCGCCAAGGCTCAAAGGGAGAAGCTAAAATGACAGCCCACTGCTGAGAGTCCCCTGTACCAGCTCAGGACAGAGTCTGCAGCCCAGCGTGCAGCTAGGACTTAGGCTCCGTGCTGCTGGCCCTGGAGTTTAGAAATGCAGTCTGTGCCTCTCCCCACATCCTCAGGACAAACGCGCGTGTAGAACCTCCAGGAAAGCAGTCTATGGGGTACAGAACGCCCTCACGGAAGAGAGACTGAAGCAGGCTGGCACGAAAGGGCAGGTGTGAGAAAGCAGGCCCTTTGCCAGGAGGGCGGGGCCTTTCATGCCCACCCCGGCGTGTTCCATTTCAGCCCCGTGGTTAGATTCCACCGATGAGTATGAGCAGAAATGACCTGTGCACCTTTCAGACTAGAAGCTCAGACTTCTGAAGCTCTCTCCCTCTAGTATTTGAAATGCAGGTTATTTGATATGATGGTGGCTTTATCAGTCCACTTGGCTCCCTAACTACCGTGAATAGATTATGCTACCATTATGGGATGGACTTAGAATAAGTCCATAAATAAAAGCAAGTAAGAATGGTGTTTGTCCCAGTGTATCCCGGCAATGTGAGGGTGGCTGGTTCCCATAGCACAGCTTAGTCTGTCCTGACTGGCACAACGGAAGTGGTTCGGATGCGTGTCTCTGGTTATCAAAGATGGTGTGGCTTGGAAAAGCCATTTCCCTTCTTTCAACTTCATCTGATGACATGCTCCAGGAAGGCTGGGCTTGCTAAGAGTCAATGCTCATGGCAGGGAGGAAGAACAGCAGAATCGCTTACTTGTGAATTTGTAGAAAGTTCCAAAGACACTTTCCTGCTCCCTTCAGGAAGGGGCAAGGAGGTAGGTTTTCTAAACACTTCTATGGAGAAGTGTGAAGCGTGACTCCTCCTTAACCCTGATTTCCCATCATCCCCCCTCCCAAACCCAACCAACTCCATGCCCAGTGTGACTTATAAACTCCTGGAGTGTGTTTTTTATCTCTGGAAGCACATCAAAAAAATCCAAGTTCAGTTGTTTTTATTTTACTTTTTTGTGAACTAAAAGCTTATATATTTTAAAACAAACCGTGGGCTTTACCACTTGGTTTAGATTCACCCAAGTCTATGGTGACAACCTTGTAGAGAGAGAAGTGACATTCTTCACAATGACCCCGATATTAGGTGAAATCCTTAGATTTTCACACACACACATATACACATATGCATACACACAAACACACAGGCATACACATAGACACACACACATGCACACACTTACTCATACACACACATGCACACACACACACATACACACATACTCACATACACATACACACATAGACACACACATGCACTCACATTCTCGTGCAAACACACACATATGCACTCACTCACACATGTATACACATACATACAAACACATACATATACACACACATACACACACAAACACACACATATACACACTCACTCACACACACATATACATACACTCATACGCACAAAAAAAAACACACACATACACACACACAGATACATCTCTGCACTCAGAATTTGAATTTGTCAACACTGGAAATGATCCCAATTTATACTGTTAAGCCACACTAGTCTAGAAACCTTAGGCTTATTTTTCCGTCTGTACAGAAGAAACTGTATGAAAGGTCTCATCTCTATAAGTTAAAGAAACTAGCAAAATATTGCCTGCATAATAGGAAAAGAGAGAAGGAAAGAAAACTGTTGCACATGAATGTCCAGTAGTCACAGACCACGTCACCCAGGTCATCAATTTCAAGTTTTTAAATGAGGAAAAAACAGACTCAGGAAGATTCACTGACTCAAGCCAACAACACAGGAGAGTCAGGGGAGGACTCGAGACAAACCCCCACCCCACCCCCAATTTCCTGATGTTCTTTTGTTTTCGTTTTTGTTGTTTTTGAGACAAGGGCTTACAC
The DNA here is from genome assembly GCA_026225945.1 of Cricetomys ansorgei. Lineage (NCBI taxonomy): Eukaryota > Metazoa > Chordata > Mammalia > Rodentia > Nesomyidae > Cricetomys > Cricetomys ansorgei. The sequence goes on from JAMJFZ010003893.1 coordinate 66,705, forward strand.
AGCCCAGGCTGGCCTCCAACTTGCCGTTAAGCCAAGGACAACCTTGAACTTCCCAATCCTCCTGCCTCTACCTTCCAAGAACTAGGATCACAGGCTTGTCCACCGTGTTCGGTTTATGCGGTGCTGGGAATCGAACCGAGAGCTTCGTGCATCCTAGGAGCCCTCTACCAACTGAGCTATAGTCCAGCCCCTCCTGATGTTCTTCGGATGAATGATAGCTTGCAGGGTCTTGGGATGACAGAGTCAGCACATCTGGGCTGAGGGGTGGAAGTCTGTTAAGTTTAAAGATTTCCAGGAAGCCTGGCTTGGAAATTCCCACCTGCACTGGGAAACTGAGGCAGGAGGATCATGAATTTGAGGCCAATCTGGTCTGAATAAAGAATTGCAAGCTAGCTTGGACTACACGGTGAGTCCTTGTCCCAAATCAATCAATCAATCAATCAATCAATCAATCAATCAATCAAATTCCCTAAAGCAGAGAGCCTTGTGTTGAACGAGCCTTCCTTTAGAGCATGTAAGGGCGGCTCTTTAGCTGCGAGGCTTAGGTTGGGAGGTGCTGAGTTTGCAGAAAGCTGCAGGCTGCTTCACAGGAGGGCATGGGGTCAGGGTGATTGTTCTCTGGAGTGTCAGGGAGACTGCCCAGGGCCACTGCCACAGCATGTGCAGGCCAGGGCACGTAGTCATGCCGTATAATTAATTAAACAGATCTTATCGATCTGTGTGAACTGGCGGTTTGAATGGTCAAAGCTGAATCCAGACCCACTTACAGACTGAAGCATTCAGAAGGGGCTAATGCAAGTTCAGTGGCAAAGTGTCTACCTAGCTTAGTAGACGGCAGGGCAGAGTCAGGCTGTAGTCCATGCCGTGGTACCAAAGATGGCTAAGGTAGAGACTTAAGCAGAAATTTAGTGTCTCTCAGGAGTCAGAAATGAATCTCCCTAGTTAAGACCAGCAGGTCTGGGCCTTGTGGAGGGAAGAATACATCCCCTGGCCTTTGCCATCTTTGGGGGTCACCTGTGTTCCATGGCTCCTAAGCCCACATTCAGAGCCAGGTCATAGTATGCTTGTGACAATCTTTCTGAGCCACATCTAAGAAAGGAGCCTCATTTTTGTGTGATCAAAGCAAACTTACCAGGTGATCCCAGACCATCTCCCCATCTCTGGGTCCCTAATCCCGAGTTCCCTTTGTCACAGGAGGTGACATGCTTGCAGGTTCTGTTGGTTAATCACTGACATCTTGGGGGCTGCTAGTTTAGAGCTCTGTACAGCAGGCTGCAGTGTGGATCCACCTTCTCCTCCCCAACTTCCCTCCAACGCAGGCAGTGACTTCACCCCAGGCTACATCTGCTTCCAAACTGCTCCCACAGTTCCTCTCACCCAAAGCCACCATTTGAGTCAGAAATTACATGCAGGACTAATTGTTGCTTGAGGCTACTTGTGAAACGGGGATCATGTACAACACAGAAGCCTAGCACATGACTTCAAGGTAGGAACCGAACTGCTCCAAGAGGAGATAAGAAAGCACACAGACACCTGGTGCTCTCTTACCCAGATTCCCCAGAGGTAATATTTTTAAAACTTGTAATGCAGCTTCTTAACTAGAGTATCAACATTGATATAATACCTTGATTTTATTCATAATTGTTTGGTTTTACTTGTTATGTGTATTCCTCTGTGTGTGTGTGTGTAGGATAAATGCAATTTTATCTCGTGTTTAGGTTCAGATATTTACTGTTCTACTCTAGAGACTGACCAATTCTTTAACCATAAGGTTCTTTCATGAAAACTTGGTTTTTAAAGAAGGAAGAGATATAAATAATACCTTACATAATGAAAACAGATGAATGTCTATCGCTTCAGAAGAGACTTGAGAATGCAGCAGTCCTCCTTACCCACAAGGCAGTGGACACTTACAATGACAGTCCGCACCAAGTCCTGTGCGTAAGGACCCCTGATTCTGTGCATCCATCTTGGCGCAGTAAATGGCTTGCTGTCATTGGTTGTGGGGATCCCTTCCTCAGTGATTTCTGTGGATCACTCTGACAGCGATGGGAACATGTAGCCTGTCTATGCCTCCCACTCACAGATGCAATGCCTGCTCTACTTTCTTGCAGTCTGAGGCGTGACAACAAAATTGCAATATGAATTCCTTGGTAGATGGAAGATCCCTTCTGAGCAACCTCAGCATAGGATACTTCTGTAGTGATACACGTTTATGAAAATATCTCTTGACCTCCAAAAGATTGAACTTACGGCAGACCTCGCAACAAAGTTAATGGTTGATATCATATTAGCACTTAGCCTGCTGTCCTACGGTGTACTCAGCCAGTTTAACCTGCCTTTAAGAGAACAGTGTAACAAAACTTACTTGTCTTGGATTTCTTTACAACCTAAGCTAATGCGTAGCTTTAACCTTAAGTTACACCTGTTTCCATGCCTCTGACTCTGTGTGTGTGTGTGTATGTGTGTGTGTGTGTGTGTGTGTGTGTGTGTGATCATTTGCTGAAAGCAGCCAACAGGTTGGCATAAACCTGCTTAGTAACAGCTGTTTACAGTACTGTGTGTTCTGGGTCAGCTGGGATCAGTAAAATGACTTCTTTCTCTCCTTGTAAAACTGTTAAAGATTCCTGTAAAATATCGTGTGTCATATCTTCTGTGTGGATCAATAGATAAAGAGCAAAGCTCCTTGTTAGGGTCAGACACACACACACACACACACACACACACACACGTGGGGGAGGGAGCACATATTCAGGCACACAACAAACAGAGGCATAGATTCAAACACTAGACACAGCCACCACTAAGAGGCAACAGGCACAACCCACAGCAAACAGATCACAGGCCATTAGTCACAGATACAGGCAGGCAGAAGGCACAGGGGGAGAGGTAGAGAATTTTAATTCAGGCTCATCCTTGGTCGAATGAATGCAAGAGGGAGTTGCTTTGTTTCATTCCTTAACGTGGACACATTTTGGTTCCCTCTGTGGTTATCTTTAACCTGTTTACCGACACACCTTTTCTTTCTCCTTATTGAATCAGGAATTCTCACTTTTCTCCTGGTGAAGCACAGCCAGCACAGGGCTTACACTTGGGGCTGTGATTACGTAGAGCGAGGGCAACTTGAACACAGCGCTGCCGTAAGGCGACAGCTGGTCTGACAGCCGAGGTATCAGCTAAGTTCAGCAGCTATGAACACAGCCTGGGCAGAGTAATAGATACGGCTACTGAGCAGCTCTTCACGCTAGCGCTACTGTTGAAAGCTTAAAAACCTGTCCTGTGAAGTGGTCAAGGGACGACCTAGTGGTTGTTTTGGAAACCGGAAAGAGGAAAGGCAGTCGAACATATTTTCCTGCCAGAATACACTTCAAAACTGTAAGAGAACAGAAAAATAAAGCGTCCTAGAAAAGCTTCAGCCAACTGAGCCTAACATGCAGAAACTCAGAATGGCAAGACCGGGCACGCTTCACGAAGCAGGTTTAGCCGCAGAGAGCCTATACCACACGGGTGAGCGCACTGACGGACCGGGAGAAAAGCTCGGCACTGGCCGATGGATTTGGGAGACTTTAGATAAAATCCAGTGCCTATTGTTTTTAAGTCAGAAAAAAATCTTGTAATCTTTTACAAAGTTCCTTTAGCTTGATAAATGCTAAATAGCAAACACTCATGCAAAAAATTAAACTGGAAAACCCCAAATTGTCAGATGATTCCACGGACATTGCCAATGCGACTAGGATCCACACTATCCTTTTTGAGACGATGGGTAGCCTCTCCCAACCACCTTGTGAGAAAAAATAGCGACATGCAGGTACTCAAAGAATAAGAATAAAATGTGTCCTTACGTAGAAAGGGTCATGATCATTCCCACAGTGACCCCAAGGAAGCCACGGGAAAGCTCTTAAGCACACTAAGAGGTCAGCAGTGTTGCCATATCCGATAGCAACTTACGTGCCTCAGACAAAAGTCATCTCTGCCTCCTATAGTGGCCACATTGCTGTCATTTTGACTAGACTTAATGCCTTAAGGCAAAGAAAAATAAAACAGGTTACAACACACGAAGTGGGACTTTTGGTAGTGGACAGCAGTCACCTGTAAGGGTGACGACAACCAAAGCAAGCCCCGGTCCCCGCCTCAAGGAACGTTCTGAAATACACCGTAAAGAGGAGATGTCAGCACATGGCTATGCAGCAGGGGTGAGGAGACACGCACAGAGGGCTCGTGTGAACTTTTGGTGACTACTGAACTGTGCATGTATACTCCAAAAGCCCAAAAGCCCATGAAGCCACGCAGACAGCACTGGAGACCTGTGAAGCCAACGCCTGCCAGGTGTCTCAGGACGCACTGAGTTCTGACCATCAGGTAGACCGGGTGGAGCTTAATCTGCTAAACTAGCCCAGAGTGAAGTTGACTCTAAGCCAGTCCTAATAAAATATTTAAAAGACAAGGCTTACAAGAATCAACCAACATGCAAGTAACTAAACTCCTTTCCAGGACAAGCCTCACAGCCACAAAGAACAGCAAAAACCAGTACTCAGCATAAAATTCTCAGTGCATGGAATTCAGTAAAAACTTTGATAAATACCCAGAGGCAAGAAAATATTACACGTGGCCGAGGGATGGGGGAAGGAGAGAAAACACATGTACTCCACACACACGCACACACCCCACACAGACACATGTACTCCACACACACACATGCACACACCCCACACATGCACACACCCACACAGACACGTGTACTCCACATACACACACATGCACACACCCCACACAGACACGTGTACTCCACACACACACATGCACACACCCACATGTACTCCACACACACATGCACACACCCCACACAGACACGTGTACTCCACACATACACATGCACACACCCACACAGACACATGTACTCCACACACACACATGCACACACCCCACACAGACAGACACATGTACTCCACACACACACATGCACACACCCCACACATGCACACACCCACACAGACACGTGTACTCCACACACACACATGCACACACCCCACACAGACACGTGTACTCCACACACACACATGCACACACCCACATGTACTCCACGCACACACATGCACACACCCCACACAGACACGTGTACTCCACACATACACATGCACACACCCACACAGACACATGTACTCCACACACACACATGCACACACCCCACACAGACAGACACATGTACTCCACACACACACATGCACACACCCCACACATGCACACACCCACACAGCCATGTGTACTCCACACACATGCATACACCCCACACAGACAGACACATGTACTCCACACACACACATGCACACACCCCACACAGACACGTGTACTCCACACACATGCACACACCCCCACACAGACACATGTACTTCCCCCCCACAATATGAATAATAAAATAGTCAGGCAGTGGTAGCACATGCCTTCAATCCCATCACTCGGGAGGCAGAGGCAGGCAGGTCTCTGTGGGTTCAAGGCCAGCCTGGTCTACAGCGTGAGTTCAGGGTAGTCAAGGGTTATGTAGTAGGGCCTTATCTCAACAAAATAAAATATTAAAATATATAAACATGACAAGCTAAATTCTGTAGAATACAGGAAAAACAGTGTTTTTAGAAAGATTTATCAACATCAGGGCTCCCTTTGAGAACATCACATTACAAGAAACTAGAAAAATAAAACAAAATTTAGTAGGATGAACTAACTCGAGATAAAAATAGGAGGCTATGAAATAGAGGGGAAAAATAAAGATATAACAAAAGCTTAAAAATTCTTAAAATATTCTTAGATTCTTAAAAATATAAATTCTTAAAAATAAAAATAAAAAATAAAAATAAAAATATAAATTCTTTAAAATATAAATAAAACTAATACACTTTAAAACAATTTGATCAAGAAGAAAGAGTTAACACAGAATAATTAGTAATATAACAATAGGACATATTGTTGCCCCTACTGTTGTTAAAGCATAAATAAGGGACTATATTATGAAAAACACTATGCCAATTAATCTAACAATATAAAGTTTTGAAATATCTAAACTACCAACTCATCAAAAAAGTAGACTTGGAAGGAGATACCAAGCGTGACTTAACCTTTGTTTGATCTTAAGAAGAGGAAAGTCTCCTACAGAGTACCAGTTCCAAAGGCTCTGCCGGCAATCACTGGCAAACATTTAGGGAAGAAACAGTGTTAGTCTCAAATTCTCCCAGCAAACAGAATAAGGGGAAAAGACTCCCAACTCACGTGGTGAAAGGAGACTACTGGATTATCAAAGTGAAGCAAAGACATTGCAAAAATAAGTCTGTGGGTAAAATCTTCCACATTTATACATGCTCAGTCCTTACCAAAATACCAACACATCTAATCCACGGGTAATGCACACAGGACATGTGACCAGGTTAGCTTGTTTCAGGAATGCAAGAATGGCTTAGTACTCAAAATCAATTACCATAATTCAGCCTATTAACAGACTAAAACAGAAATTTCTATGATTATTTCCACACAGGAACCTCCCTCAAAGTAATAATAGTCTTCTACAAAACACTCTGTGGTTGATATCATATTTAATAGCAAAAAAATCAAAAATTCTTAATGATAGGAAACAAGTTAAGATACTTACCCTCAACATGTCTGTTCAGTATTATAATGGAGGTCCTAGGACATGCGATAAGAGCAGAAAAAATTAAAGAAGAGACTTGGGTGGGTGGGAGATTAGGAATTGGTTACAAAGGGGTGAGAAGGAAACTTGGGGATAGATGAAATAGGTTATTTTGATTGTGGCAGGGGTTAAACAACAACACACACACACACACACACAAAACATACAATTAAAATTAGTTTTATCTTATTGTTTATGATGTTTTGTCTCAATAAAGTTGATCTCTCAAAAATTAGAACAGCAACAATTAACTAAAAAATACAAAGAACTCAGTCCCAGCTGTGAATACCCTGCCTTCCCTCCACCACGGCAAATATCTAAGAAGTAACTGAAAAATGTACAGGATTCATACAGAGAAAAATATAAGTGAAATAAGACTCAAATAAATATAGAACAACTTCAGGAACATATTAACATAAAATACCTCAATATTAAAATTTAAAATTATATCCAAGGCCAATAAAATTTTATTTAAATGGATCTTGGTAAAATAAATCTATACAAATGGTAAAGACATTTTTGCAAATAAGGAAGAGCAAAGAAAGAAAACTTTTCCCTGATAGTGAGGCATTCTTTTTTTTAATAATACTTTTATTAATAATTTGAGTTTTATACAATGTATCTCAATTTTACACATTGTACCTCTTTGTACATTTTATACGATGCACCTCTTCCCATTCTTCCTTATTCCACCATCCACCCCTGTGCCCTAAAAAAATAAATAAATAAAAGGAATAAAAGAAAATTAAGTCCAACTAGTGCCGCAGGAGCATGAATCACAGGCATCACCATGGTTCCTGGAGCCAGCACGCTGCTCTGATGGTGAACATTCACCTGACCTAAACTAGTCCCAAGACCAAGCATGATGAAGTTTGACCTAAAGCTGGGCCTCATTGCCCAAGCCTCCGGGCACCCTGATATCCTGCAAACACCAGGACATCCTGCAGGCCCCCAGACATCCCACAGGCACCTGGACATCCCATAGGCACCAGGGAATCCTACAGGCTCTAGGGCATCACATAGATGTCTGAGCATCATTCAGACACTGGGCTAATCCGCAGACATCCGGATATCATGCAGGCACCAGGGCATCACGCAGGCACATGGACACCACACATGTATCCGGAAATCCCACGGGCACCCCAACGACTCAGCTGAAACATAAACCAGAGGATTAAAAAATGGTAAATTTTATTAAAGTAAAATTAAAAATATCTGTTTAAACTCAGCCACTAGACACATAGTTAATGAGTGGCTGATTCAGAGCAGAGAATAAGCAATGCCTTGCTCAGCAAAGAAACGGGTTCTGGAATACAAGGCCCTGCAAAGCAACGGGGCGAAAGCAACAAATCCCGCGGGGAGGATGGACATCCCCAGAGGGGAGCCCCAAGAGTCACGAGTGTGTGGGAAATGCGGAAAGCCATTGCTGACTTCAAAGATGCGAACGAAATGGCAGTGGGATCCGGCTGCTAAAATTGGAAGTAGAAAAGGAAAGAGCAGGTGGCGCGGCGTGCTGTGCCAGCCCCGGCACTGTGCGCAGTCCTGGCGGCATCCTGGTGCAGCAGCCTCTGGGTAGTGAGCTGTGCCCATCAGAAAGAACAGCCATTTCACGTGAAGTGGGCTGGAGTGACAACCTCCAAGGTCACTTCCAAGGGCTCCCGGGATGCGGTCCTCAGGAGAGCCCTGCGGGTCTCAGGTCCTGGAGTGTGCGCCGTTGACGTGAGGAAGGTACAGAACTCAGGCTCTGCCCACTTGGCACGCATGATGCGAGTAGGCCGAGACATATTAGGGTCCTGAACACTCACCCCCTCTTAGTCTCCCAAGGATGGAACGCATCTAGGGCCTTTAGCATGCTCTGGGGGCGTCTGCGGGCCCTCCAGCCTCAGAACCCCCATCCATGCTGTGGATGGACGCAGCCCCTGCTCTCTCCGGGGCCAGGATATGTAACCAGGCATCAGCAAGCGTCCCAGGGGCCCTTTGGCGTTTGGCCTATTTATTTCCCACCAGGAGATTTTTTGAAAATTCTTTGTTAAGATTTCTCCTTCCCTGCGCTTTCCTTCCCTTTGACACCAGCCCTGAAGCCAGTGTGGACAGATTTGGGCATTCAGGGACACGGCAGTGCACTGAGTTGCTGACCTCTCCTCAACCCTAGGTCTTCATTAGAGTCTTACTGAGCCCCAAAGCCGCCTCATCCTGCCGGGGCCTTCCTCCCCAGGTCTGGTCTTCTGGACTCTGAGCAGCCCAGAGCTAGGATCCCAAGGCCTGAGAGCCCAGTATTTGACCCGGGCTCTGTATCCTCAAGACCGAGTCATACTTCTTAAACCCATCACTCCACAAAGCATCTATGGGTCTACAGAGTGTGCTCCAGGCAGAACACATCAGGGACAAAATAGATTTACCTATGAGAAGGGACGCTGAACACCAGCTCTGTGTTGATTTGCTTCTCCCCTGCCTGTGTGACCCACTGGGAATGTGTCAATAGAAATGAGAACCAGAGTCTCCCAAGGAGGTTCACACCGACTTCCCTGAGGGTGAGCGCTCTCCAGCGCGTTCTGCCAGGAAAGACACAGACTTCTGAGGCAGGAGGCCACACAGGAAGAAGAGTTGGGTGCCAAAGGCAGGCCTCTCCCATTCCTGACTGGCTCTGGCTGTCCCAAGGCTTGCAGAGCCCCAGTATACATGGCCGCCAGCCGCCAGGCCCCGCCCCCTTGCCTGCCAGCAGCAGGTGAATCTCCTGCCCCCTCACATTTTCACTCTCTAGACAGCACCCCTCTTTTCCCTTGTCTCCGTGGCTTTGGGTTTGTTCTCTGTGTTTTCTTGTTCTCACTCCTCTGCCTTTTCTCTTTGTCTTTCTCTTCTTCATATTACCTCCTCCTCCCCCTCCTCCTCCTCTCCTCCTTCTTCCTCTTCTCCTCCTCCTCCCCCTCCTCCCTCTCCCTCCTCCTCCTCCCCTTCTCCTCCTCCTCTTCCCCCTCCCTCTCCTCCCCCTCTGCCTTCTCCCTCTTCTCTCCTTTTTACATTTTGAGACAGGCTCTTGCTATGTAGCTCTGGCTGGCCTGCTACTCACAGGCTGGCCTCAAGTTCACAGCAATCCTCCTGCCTCAGCCTCCCTAGTGCTAAAATTATGTGTGTGGGCCAGCACATCCTGTGCTCTCTTGCCTCTTATATTTTATTCTGTCCCTTCTCCTGCTATGTACTTATATTTTTCTTGTTTCATACATCTTGTTTATTTCTCTTACCCACTTTTTAATTTTTTAAGAGGCTTTTTTTTTTTAAATAAGCTTCTATTTTTAAACTCTGTTTGTATGTGACTGTGTGTGTGTGTTGTATGTTATGTGTGTGTGTGATGTGTGTTATGTGCATGTATGTATGTGCTGTGTCATGTGTGGCAGTGATTGGGAGCACATTAGTGCCTTGCACACACTAGGCAAGCTCTCATCACTGAGCTTCATTCTAACCTTTTAAAATTTTTGTTTTTGCTGGCTTTGTTTGTGATGTGCTGTCATATAGCACATCATACCAGCTCTGACTGGTTTTGAACTCCGCATGGAGCTGAGCATGGCCTTGCCCTCCAATCCTCCTGCTCCTACCCACAAGTATTGGGGTCGCAGCACCACACCAAAGGAGGCCTTTGTTTCAGTTCTCATTCTGAGACAGACTTGCTGCATTACCAGCTGGCTTTGGATTCCCTGTTCCTCAGACACTCCTTGGCCCTGCAATCCCCCTGCCTCAGCCTCCTGGGTGCTTGGATTGCAGATCCATGCTGCCAGGCCTACCTAACACTTGATTCTCTTCTCTGTGAAGACCCTCACTCCCTCCCCGGCCCTCCCCGCCCCTCCCCCTCCTCCCTCCATCTTTCTCCGCCTCCCTCTTCCCTCTCCTACCCCCTGCCTCCACCACCTCCCTCTTCCTCCTCCTTCTCCGTCTTTCTCTCTCTCACCCTCTTCATTTCAGCCACCAAAACATCTCAATCAAACCATGTCTGCAGACTCTTGCTGGTCTGATATTTTATACTAGGTGTGTCTGCTTCAACCATTCCCCTTAAAAATTAAACCCATCTGCCCTGAGCTGAAAACAGCCTCTCCCCTACCGGGGACAATAAACATTGATGACTTACGGCACCGTTGGCTTTTATGATGTTTGATGACAACGGGTACCCGTTACAGAGCTCAATCACTTAATACAAAAATAAAAGCCTAGCAGGGATGTTGCATGTCAACAGACATTATTAAGTGTCAAAAGAAATCCCGTCTTCCCGGAGACTGGGCTCTAAACAGCACGAGGGTGGGGGAGGAGCCCCGTCAGCTTTTACTCGAAGTTAGGACGTCATTTCTTTTTGCGTCCACCATAATTTGCGCCGGCTGGCGCTTCCTGAGCCGTCCTGTAGTCCCCCACAAAGCCTTCTCCAGCAAGGCTTCTCTTCATCAGGGCTTGGAAACCCAGCCTGCTTGCATCTTGCACCATTGCCCTGGGAAGCCTCTAGGTGCCTGCAGTTGGGTGCAGGCGGGCGAGGGACGGGCGAGGGACGGGCGAGGGACGGGCGAGGGACGGGCGAGGGACGGGCGAGGGACGGGCGAGGGGGCTGGGAGACCCGCGAGGGGTAAGGACACTCTCGCCCTATTTATTTTTGTCATCAGAACAAAATGAGAGGTGTCTGGCTCTGAGGTTTAAAGCGAATAAGCCAAGATCTGGCACAGGAGCCCAGGGCATTGCTATTTATTCTTGGATGTGTTAAATATAAGTGGTTATTGAAGGGTGGCCGCCAGCATTTCTATTTAGGGTGTATCCAGTCATAAAAAAGAAGAGTGGGAACCATTTACTGAGGATTTAAGTGTATTTATATGGTTTCTGGAGCTGGATCCTGACTACCTAAGATACTTCCAGAAACTCATTTGGGTATTTTTAGAAGGATCATAAATTCTTGTGGTCTTGAGGGTGGTTTGGTGAAGTAAGCCCTGAGGGCTTTTGTAATTAGAAAGGGTAACCTGGTTTCTTCAAGCTGTTGACTGACCTGTCTCCCACCTGCCTGTAGCTTTGGCTGTGGGAGAGTCAGGCTCCTTTTTGAATGCAAGGAAGGTTATGGAAAAACAGACCATAACTAGAAAAATAGCGTGGAGACTCAGGCGTTGCTAAAATAAGGTTACCCCTAAAGCTCCCACAGGGACCCCGTTGCAGGTCACAGAGGGAGCTGGTTGAAGATGGGAACAGCTACGTATTATCTCTGAAGAACCGGGATACTGCTTAGTTGGAGACTTTGGAGCAGTCCTGTGCTCTCTCAGAGCCTCGATTCATCATCTGTGAGATAGAAATGGTACCAGTCACCTGTGCGGCCTAACCCTTTCGTGGGAAGTACGCGCACAGTGTGTCTGCAGTTTGCCAATCTTGGCGGTGCACAGTGTGTCTGCAGTTTGCCAATCCTGGCGGTGCGGCATGTTTCATTCTGAACTATAGGAGTTCTGAATGCGTACGGGGAGGCTGTGGGAGCCGGGCTGGGGAGAAGTTTCAGGGGAAAACATGCTTTCTGACCCCAGTGACTGTAGTGGGCAGCTCCAAATGGGAGGCATTTCCGGTTTCAGCAAAGGTGAGAGGAGGAAGACCACAGGAGGGTCCCAGAGAGGGCTTATATGCAAGAGCTCAGGGGTCCACACCTGCCCTAGATTTGAAGGATGAAGCACGGACCCTAAGCACCGGCCCTGAGGAGTTGGAGTGAGCCAAGGCCAATGGGCGCACAGGAACAGTGCTGATGGGGGCGGGGGCGGGGGTGGGATGAGGCTCAACTTGGCATGACGCAGAGAGTGGTGGGTTGCGAGAATAGAATAACATGTCTTGTGACCCAGGAAAAGGCGGCTGTGGAGGAAAATGGTCCTTCAGAGAGCCGTTGGGAGCTGGGAAACTGGCAGGAGTCTCTCAGAGATGCTTTTCTGGCGCCATGGCCAGCAAATCCTTCCCTCAGCCAAACCAGAAATACCTCTGCCCCTGAGGTATTTGGCAGCATGGTGATAGATCACCAAAGGACAAATGACTCTGTGTGTGCGTGTGTGTGTGCTGTGTGTGTGTGCTGTGTGTGTGTGTGTGCGCGCGTGTGTGCGTGTGTGTGTGCTATGTGTGTGTGTGTGTATGTATGTGTGTGTGTGTGCGCGCGTGTGTGTGTGTGTGTGCGCGCGCGTGTGTGTGTGTGTGTGTTTGTGCGCGCGTGTGTGTGTGTGTGTGTGTGTTTGTGCGCGCGTGTGTGTGTGCTGTGTGTGTGTGTGTGTGTGCGCGTGTGTGTGTGTGTGTGTGTGTGTGCGCGCGTGTGTGTGTATGTGTGTGTTTGTGCGCGCGTGTGTGTGTATGTGGTGTTTGTGTGCGCGTGTGTGTATGTGTGTGTGTGTGTGTGTGCGCGCGTGTGTGTGTATGTGTGTGTTTGTGTGCGCGTGTGTGTATGTGTGTGTGCTGTGTGTGTGCGCGCGTGTGTGTGTGCTGTGTGTGTGCGTGTGTGTGTGTGTGTGCGCGCGTGTGTGTGTATGTGTGTGTTTGTGTGCGCGTGTGTGTGTGCCTAACTTTACTAAGAACAGGTGCAAACAGGTGAAGGGGTAGAAATGAGGAAGGATTCTTCCCATGGCCACCATCAGGCTAAAAACAAGCCGCTGGCTCCGCCTCCCTCTGTTTGGACTTGGTGCCTGTAGGTGAGGTTGGCAAGCTGGAGTTTTCACTCCAAGGGTTTCAAGGGACTGAACATGTTTTCCTTCTCTAGGTGCATTGCTGAAAATATATCACTGCTTAAGGTAACCTTCATTTGTTGAGGGAGATTTTTGGTTTGGGGTTTTCGTGTGTTTGTTTTATTTTGATTTATTTCTTGTAATAGATATAATAATTTTTTAAGGTATAGAAGCTCCTGGAAAAGAAAAAGAAGGAAAAAGAAAGAAAAGCCCACCACCACAACTCCGACTTTTCTCAGAGCCGAAATGCATATCAGTTATGCCGGGAGACAATGAGAACATCAAAAGGCCCATACAGACCATAAAAAATTCAAGTCCTCTGAAGCAGTGTGGGACTCGCTTGGTTGCGCTCATTTGCATGTCGGTACCCACAATGCTCTGCAAGCTCCCAGATCTTTCTGAGCAGCCCTGGTGTCTGAGCTCTAGGGAACAAAGCTAGAGGTTCCAGCGTGCTGGGGTGGGGTGTGTTGGGGGGGGTACTTTGTGTCTGCGCTGGAGCGCTTTTGGGGCTGGCGTGGGAACTTCTCCCACTGCGGTGATTAACAGGCAAACCCGAGGGCTCAGTGGCGGGCTACAGCCACGCCAGCCCTTTTGTTTGGCTGTGCTGCTGTTTGGCCTCTCTCTCATTGCCATTCCCCAGAAGGCAGTGCTGCGGAGGAGGAGGCACGCAGTGAGCGCGATGCCAGCCCTCAGAAGCGGCTGCCCGGCTTGCACAGCTGCTAGCCTGGAGTTGGGGATTTGGTGCACCGCTCTTTCTGTGGATGGCCACACCTCGAGGGCCACGGGGAGCCTCCACGGCTGCTAGTGGGGTGCTGTTCCTCTCATCCCTCGCTTGCTTCAGGGCTCACCTTTCCTCCGGAGTTGGTTCTCCACCGAGCCCAGCGGGGTCAGTCTCCATCCAGGGGGTCAAAGCCCAGAGGAGCTTGGAGTGCAAGCCTCAAACTCAGAGCTGGAGGAAGAAAGTCGAATCCAGACTTTGCCGTGGTCCCTGACCTCACCTCCCACCCCGTGTGGCCCATCCCCCACTGGCCCAAGCTACCTCGAATGCCCCCAATTGGATGAGAACCATTATTCTTGTGGTTTTAGCATGGCCAACCATCTGGAGCGTTACAAAACATATTAAAATATAATAATCACCTCTGAGTCTGTGACCCTATGTTTGTGCTTTGATTTCCTAGCCTCACTTTTCCGAAAGCCAGCGAGGAGTTCACAGGCCAGATTAATTTAGCGGTAAGAAAAGGACGTGAACATATCCGGGGGCTAGCAGCCCACCTCCTGGAACTCAGAGCTTCCAGGTGAGATGAAAACCCTCCCGCCCCGTTCAGGAGCCGCTGGTCTACCCTGGGAGCGCCAGGCAGCAGCTTTGTTTGCTTTGTAAACTGTGTCCGATCGCTCGCCAACGTATTTATTGTTTATTCATTCGTTTATTTTCTGCGGCAGTGGGGATTGAACCCAGGGCCTTGCACGTGCTTGGCAAGCGCCAATGAGTCTTATCCCCAGCCCCCACCCGCATTTAAAATTCTCTGTAGATTTATTCTTAAAACAGGGTGTCATTTAAGTTGCCCAGGCCTTGAACTTGCAGTCCTCCTGCCTCCATAACTCAAGTACTCAGGATTTCAGGACTGAACAGCAGGCCCAGCTACAGGCCACCGTGAGGATCATATTTTCTCATAGGAACCGCCAGCCAGGGTTGTGTGGAATGGTGCCCCTGCTGGCCTGCAGAGGTGGCTCTGCTAGTTCCAAAGGTCTTTCTTCAGGTAGGAGCAAGTGTGCTCCTGCCAAGCAGCAGCTGTGGCTCGCTCTGCTGGACTCACAGAGGGAACCCCTGAATGCTTCTGTGTTACCCGGAACTCCAGCACTGGGGTGACCTTAGTCATGGCCACCCTCCCAGTGGGGATAGAGAAGAGGCCCGATGTGGCCTTTGCTAGCTCATAAAGTCACCAGCTTTTCTCTCTCAACCTCAACGTTAGCAAATGCAGCTTCTCACCTGCTCTGGCCTGAAGGGTGGGCGTCTCTGGTCTCCCATCTCCCAGTATTTGCGTTTTCTTCTGTTTGATGCTGAAAGTGAGCTACAGTGAGGGAGGTGGGTGGTGGTGAACGGTTTGGATTTAAAATTCCTGCCCGGGTTTGTGGTGTCTGATTTAGGCTACAGGTGGTTTTGGTGAGCTGCCGACAGCTCACGAGTGATTGGTCTGCACAGCCCTTCCTGTTGCGCTTGGGTGGGTGAGCACGCCCATTTCCCCAAATAAGGTCCATTATGTTTGCACACTTAGCCACATGCGCCTCTACATTTCTGCCCGCCTTACCACGCCTCAGAAACCGTGAGAGGACTGTCTTAGGGGAGAAAACAGGTGGGTACACCCAAACTTCTGACATAACCTCCAAAGAAGAAAAATCCCCAGCCAGTCCACCCCACTGACAGAGACACTCAGATGAGGGTTGGGTTTGGAATCGTCCTTCCTCAGGACCCACAGAACACATAATAATACCACTAAGGCAAAGGGCGAGAAATAAAGTAATAAAATGGGGGGAGGGGTAGAAAAATAAGAAACAAATAAGGAAGGAGGTCACTTTTTGAAATAACCCTCATGGGCTGGAGAGATGGCTCAATGGTTAAAATCACTGACTGCTCTTGCAGAGGTCATGTGTTCAATTCCCAGCACCCACACGGTGGCTCACAACCATCTGTAATGGGATCAGATGCCGTCTTCTGGTGTGCAGGTTTACATGCAGATAGAGAACTCATGTGAATAAAGTATCAATGTCTAAAGTAAAAATAAAATGACCCCCTTACTTCTAAAAACTGGCTTCCCAGCAGCCTAAAGAGGTCACCATGTTACACAACGGGAAGCAGAGAGCCGTGACTGACTGCTGATGCTCAGTTCCATCTCTCCTTTTTATTCGGTCTGGGAAGGAGACCCCCACATTCACAGTAGGCTTCTATTTGGAAGTACTTTCATAGGCACACTCAGAGGTGTGTTTCCATGGAGATTCTAAGTCTTGTCAAATCGACGTGGTGATTGGCCATCACCAGTAGGTTGTACTGATGCTGATGGTGTTTACCAAGGGCTCACTGTGTCCCGGCAGCATAGCTAAGGGCCTTTCTGCACCAATGTCTTTTCTTATAGTTACTTTGTAAAATTAATATGTTACCGCCATCACAAGAAAACGGACACAGGAGACAAGGGCAGGTTCAGAGCCAGAGAGGTGGGGAGGGAAGGACTCCTCTCACTTGAGGCCAAATGCAGCATGGGGCACTGCGTGGGTGAGTCTTCACTGACAACCCCCACGCGGGGCTGGGTCTTGGGATGTGTACTCAGTGCCTGGGGTGGGGAGGGTGCGTTGGTGCCTGTCTAAGCTGATGAAGCCAAGCCTAATGCAAGGCCAGGGTGGACAGGGGAGTCAGTGCTGAGGGAAAGAAACCACACGGACCTCTATGTTGCATCTAAGCCCCAAAGCTTGTTTAGAAAAACGCAGACATTGTCAGTGATCGAGAGTCGAGGTTGGTGACTTCCTGTGTTGACCGTCAGATGTGGTCCTTGCTCAGGCATGGTGAGGCAGGTGGCCTCGCCCATTCGGCTTCCTACACATGTGCTGTACAGGGACTTTGGGAGACACCAGAGGGCCAAGGTAGGCTCTCCACTGTCTAGCAGCTTACACGCAGCATCTTTCAGAGGGCAGCTAGAAGAGAGACTGGACAGGGAGCGAGCTCATTAGCACATGAAGCTGGGCCAGGGAGCACATGAGCTCATCTTCCCAGCTTCCCAGATGGACTCCAGAAATGGGTCTGGTCAGAGTCAAGGTAAAGAGTAAAAATCATTAAGTTCTTTGGTTGGTGGTTCAAGTCTTAGGAACTCTTGGAAGGACCCGTGTGAGTGAAAGAAAGGGAGTATAGATTGTGCCTGTCAAGACTGGACTGTTCGCAAGAGAGAAGGGTGAGGGAGGCCTTTATGCAGCTTCAATGCATAAAGCATGTAGCATGTTATCTAAAGGTTACGAACTGTGCAGCAGCTCCGTGTGCACTCTGCATGACCTTTTCCTGTCCGTCTGCTCTTTGATCTTAAGTGAGTGAGTTCTCCAGGATGGCCTCATGGTAACAGGACAGCTCCTGGAAGACCAGCACTCACGCCTACATGATAAGCAGGAAGATGCGGTACAGGGAGAAGGCACCATCTTCCCAGAAGGCTTATTTGACTTCTGCATGTTTCAGTGTCCATTTCTAATCGGAAAGGAGGCTAGAGGATAGATTCGGTTTCCTGGGTATGTTCTCAGTTTCAGTAAAATCCTGCTTCTGTCAGAGAAGAGAGAGTGGGAAGACACCACAGACTCTGCTCTGCAAGCCCAGGGCTTCTGTAGGGAACAGGAGAAGGGAAGGAGCTCACCAGGGCAACACCTGCCGGGCCTCACTCCCAGCCTAGAGCTGCTCGGCTCTGGGACATTCCTTGTTGTGACCTGATGATGTGGCAGATACAGCTTCCGTGGTGCCCGGGGCACATAATTAGCTCTTCCTCTCTTGTGATCCTGCTGCCAAGGGCTTGGTTGATTGCACTGGCTTCTGCTTCATTATTTTCAGCTGTTTAAAGTGCCTCTCAGACACTCAGCCTCTGTTTGGTAATGAAGCCTCTGGTGAAGGAGGGATCCTGACAGGGACATGGCCAGGGCCCCTTGGCAGTGGCTGGCAAAGTTCCTGGGTTCGTCAGGCAGGCAGATCCGTTATAGACGGGTTGGAAAATCTCAGCCGTTACTCAACGGCAAATTTGCTGCCTCTCCCTGACTCAGACAGGCTCTTACAGAATATTTAATGGCTTCTGCTGAGCAAAACACTGGAATTTTTTGAAAGAAAAAAAAACTCCACAAAAATAAAGCTACCGTGTAACTCAAGGGCCAATTTCCACTCCTGTGTTTGTTCAGCTTTCTTTGCCTTTTCCTCCCAAGCCCAAATCAAAGAGACTCTATCAGTTTTCCCAAGATGGCAGCCTAGATGCTGGCCAGGTTCTGTCAGATAATGTGAGTTCGCTGGACACAGAGCTTAACATGACCCAATATGCTCCAGGTCTCTGTGCCCCAGGGCTAGGGAATGCCAGGTTTCAGAATGTGAAATGAACTCCCTTGGGCTCCTCCTTCCAGTTTCCCAAGAATCTCTGGAGGTGTTGGTCACCTCTTGGTGCAACAACCAGGTGCTCTAGGCATGCTGACAGTGCCAGCCTCAGAAGGCAGGACCACCACTGAGAACCCTCACTCCACCAACCTCCCGCTCTGCAGAGCTACCCGTCTAGAAAGAATGTCTGCCTGTCACTCATCCTGGCTATGTTCACAAACACCTTCCCCCCTCGTTCCCCTGGAGAGATGGTATGGCCTGCTATGTCTTTCCTGACTGTGGTTCTCGCTTGGGACAAACATAAGCGGTGCTCCAAAGTGCTTGTTTAATGACTATGGAGTTAATGTCACCTCATTTCTTTCTAGAACCACAGCAAGAGCTAGTTTCTTCTCTCTCTTTCTTCCTGCATTCTGGTCCTTTCTTCAGACTTCTTCTTCACTTCCAAGTCAAGAGGGAGGGAGAGAGAGAGAGAGAAAGATAGAGACAGAGACAGAGATGACAGAGAGAGAGAGAAGCAACTCCAGCATAAAAACACCACCCATATGTGCCTGTCTCACTTCTATGAATGCCTCGTTGAGCAAAACTTTTCTGGCTTAGTTACCTGCGAAAGTGTCTGGAATATGTCATCTCTGACACAGGAGTCGTATGTCCTGAACTGCGGCTTCTAAATAATCAATTCCTAG
The DNA here is from genome assembly GCA_026225945.1 of Cricetomys ansorgei. Taxonomy (NCBI): domain Eukaryota; kingdom Metazoa; phylum Chordata; class Mammalia; order Rodentia; family Nesomyidae; genus Cricetomys; species Cricetomys ansorgei. The sequence goes on from JAMJFZ010003893.1 coordinate 85,857, forward strand.
TTTACGAAGGCGATCTCGGAACCGCTGGTATTGTATAGAAATCCTGGTCCCGTAAGTAATTCTTAGACTGTCTCAATGGTCTTCACATTGTCCGTATACTACTGTAAACACCTCACAGAACTAGCTTAACAGATAAGAAATTTTTATAATCAGTAAATTGGCAGATAACTACAGTCTACAGTAACTAAATAAAGATACTAGTGAGTATCATTGGGCAATATTCAAATAAAACATCTCTCAGTGCTCCTGGCCAATAGATACAAAGACTCACACCGTGACTGCCAGTGTGGGACTGACTGCCTCAGCTTCCCAGAGTTAGTATTTCTAAGGCTGTCATTAACACATGCATGCATCTGAACGTCATTTAATTTTGTTTCCAATTATGACTAATAGTTGGTAGCCGTTGGATCACAACCCAAGGCCTGGAAAACAGGACAGCAGCCGCCAGCCCAGAGCCCATGATGAGGTCGGGACCACGTCTCTCTTGTGTGTCAGTGTTTGTCTGCTGCTGTGATGAACGAAAACTAAAGCAATCTGAGGAGGAGAGCTTTCATTTCATCTTACAGGTAGTGCGTCTTTGAGAAAGTCACGGGAGGAATTCAAGCAAACACCTCGGAGGAAGGCTGCTCGCTGGCTCATGCTTAACCAGCTTTCTTAGAGAGCTCAGCCCACCCGCCCTGGGATGGCGTTGCCCTCGGTGAGCCAGGCCCTTCCTGTCGATCATCCGTCAAGACAGTCTCTCCTAGGTAGAGTCCCACACTGTAGCTCAGGCTGTCCTGTAACTCAATATACATCCCAGGCTGGCCTCAAACTCACAGAATTCTCCTGCTTCATACTCCCAAATACTGGAATTATAGGAGAAGCCAGGATTCCCAGCCTTGCGTTCTCTTTGTCCGTGTTATAGATCTGTTCTTTTTTTTTTCCTTTTCTTCCTTCTTAAAATAAGCAAACAAAACAGAAGAAGCTTGTAGTGAGAGCATTCAACATGAAACCAACACCCTTATCGTACTTTAAGTGCATGGAATAGTTATGTGTTTGTTGGTGGCTGAACACAGGCCCTGACCGTGCCAGGTAAGACCTCTACTACTGAGCCTTCCAGAAGTCGTCCATTTCTCATAACTGAAACTTTATCCCCGTGATTCCCATTTTCCCATCTCTCCCCCCACCCCCCACTCTAGAAACCACGATCCCATCCTTCGCTCTGTGACTGTGGATGTCCCTTTATGGCATATGTCCTTTTTAAGCCTGCCAGGTTGGTCCTCCAAAGGAGGGCTCTGCAGAGAAGCTCTCTTCAGCCTAAGACCCCTTGATGGCTCCGGGAGATAGAGATAGTTCAGAGTAACAGTATCTCCAGGACCTAAACAGAATAGATGCCTACCGTTTCTTCATCCCAGGATGTCCTGAAGGGAATCTTAAGATGAAGACAGAGGGCCTGGTCTCTGGTAGGAGAGAGGGAGCTGTTGCTATTTGCAAGGCTTCCAGAATCCTGTGCTCAGACGAGTATCTGGCTAGCTCTGGGCCAACCGCTTTGCCTTTACTTAACCCTCCCAAGATGATTTCAAAACTCACCCTCCAAGCTCTTAAGCCCCACAGTTGCTGGTTTACTTCCCCCCACGGAGCCCCCCATACTTTTAAATGTCCACTTGCTACGTTAGCTGAAAGGCAGGGGCATTGAATCTGTTATAATACCTGAAGCAATGGATGTGCTCCAAGTAGAAAATTATTTCCCACTGGCTCAGCCAGCTGGGGAAGCAGGACCTTGTGCACTCAGCTCGTGGGCTCAGGAGAGCACGGGAGTGGGGGCATCAGTGTTTCCAAGTCGGCGCCCAAGGCTCAGTGGTGGGCGGAAGAGCCATTGATTTTTTTCCCCTGATAATAACTCAAATGTGTTTGTTCAGTACCTTTCAGAAGCAGAACCTCGTCTGATTATATTTTTTGTTTTAGTTTTGGTTTTTCTGTTTGTTCTGAAAGGGAAAAGGCAGACAGACTAAAGCAAAGCCCTCGGTGTTTTTGTTCAGTGGCTCTCGGGGTCGAGCCGTCCCCATCCTTCAGTCAGATACATTGATTTTCAACACATATTTAATGAGTGACTACTGTGTGTCGCTCTGGGCAACAGGGTCTGTGGGAGAAGTCTCAGGCCTGGTGATGTTGAGAGGGCAGTTATTTCTGAAGTCCACGATCTCCTCAAGGGGTCTCTGAGTCTCACCTCAGTCCTACATTAGCAAACCAATCCAGGATCACAGTGTTGTAAGGAAATGGACCAAATGTTCAGCCAACCACGCTTGCTTTCTGGCCTGGTGCCTCACTTCCTCTTGACCTCGTTCCTGCTGTATTCCTGTGATCAAGGTCTTCCCCTCTTGTTTACTGAATGCCAGTCTTACAACAGGATGCTAAATGCTTTGTGCTTGCTGGCTGGCTGGGTGCTCACAGTCACAGAAGATAAAAACCAAAACACTCTGGTGTTGCTTGTCTTGGGGAGATGTGAGATGCATCCAGTCACCTCCCAGAGGGCACAGACAGAAGTATTCTTCCCCAACACTGTGTGGTGAAACAAGTTTATCGCGGTTGCTACTGGGAGCGTGGTCCCTCATGCAGCTGCATCATTACCAAACTGTGGAACGTGACTCACGAAGGCTGTACCACTGCAGTCTGAACCCAACATCCCACCTCTTCTGTACACCAGCACCCGCCCGGCAAAGATCGCATGTAGTTGAGGCGTAATTACATAAATGCGTCTGGGGGTGGGGCAAGGAGACTCTCGGGTGCCCCCTCTCTGCAGAGGAGTGGGAAGGTCTCATGCAGGTGATCACAGACGTTCTAATACAAGGCAGCAGTCACTGCTGGTGTCTTAGCTATGACAGCAGAGCTCCAGGACGGTGGTAACATGTGGCAGATAAAGGCACGAGGGACCGAGAGATCATTTAGCTGGTCTTTGAAGCCAGGTGGCTGACATCAAGAGTTAGTACTCTCATGGCTTCAGCAAGAGGGATAATTGTGCCCCAAAATGGGGTCTCATCTCCAAGCCCTCCCCATCTTGGTCATTAAAAGTCAAATATCCTTTCACCACAATGCATTTGGTTGGGAAACCGTACATTTTTATGTCAAAAGATAGGCTTAAAAAAAAAAAAAAAAAACAGAATCACTAAATCACACTTAAAATATTACATCCCAAAATACGTTCCCTGCCTCAGCAGGCCCACCGCACCGAGAACTATGAGAGACTGACATTCTGGGCCTGTCTCTTGACGTGCTGACTCAGAGTCTCCACGGTTGGGCTCAGGAAGTGTGTTTTAACTCTGTGACCTGTGGGCACTTCAAGTTCACCTTGAACGTATTTCATCAGGATCAAATCCCCGATGCTGTGCCAGACGCTCAGGAACATGACATAGATTTTCCAGCCTTCCCTTTGGGATCTATGCAAACCTCCATGAAACAAAGCTTTAGGGAACAACGACCCCCCCAACCCTGGACCTGGGCGGCACTAGAGTCCGGACCTACCACCAAGTATTGAATTAATGAAAGGTCGAAGAACTAAAGCATGTCCATCTATCAGAAATACTTCAGGATATCAGGGTTCGAGAGAACCCAGCGAGCACATTTCCAAGATGCATCCCTCTTTTAACTGCATAGAAAATACTCCAAGACTAAGTTTGCCAACTGTAACTATGCCAACAAACCCACTACCCTGGATGTGGTCCTACTTCTGGCTTTCTGAGCACAGCTCATGCTATATTTTGGAAGATTCTGGTAAGAACACTCTTTAGGTAGGTATCATCTCTTATTCCTAAGTCTTGAGGCTCTATTTTAGAGATGATTGTCAGGAAAATTCCCCAACATGGAAGACCCTCCTCCAGTGGATGGAGACAGTAGCAGACAACATGCAGACACAGAGCCACTGTCTGGCTATTGAAGATGTCATCAAAGTTAATCAGCAGACCAAGGAGTCCGCCAAGACGACAGAACTGTAGGCTTCCTATTTCTGTGAATTCGTTTAAGGAAACTAAAAGGAATAGATATTTCTCATTATCTTTGTGGTATTCTAAGAACTTCACGTTTCATCAAGACATCTTCGATACCTGTAGGTCCCAGACATGTTGGAGAAGTGCCCCCAAATTACTCCTCAATAGATCTGGTTCTATGCTCAGCAGGGAACTCCAAGTGCTGGGTACACATGAGAGCTGGGCATGGGGAAGGCCTCGGCCAGCTGTGTGTGCCCTTCTGAGTGGCACGTGACTTCTTTCTCTCTTATTTTCATGGAAAATTTATTATTCTTTTTTCCATTTTAAGAATACATTCTTTAAAAAAAAGATTTTATTTATTTGATTATTTTATGCGCACTGGCTTTTTGCCTGCATGTTTGTTTGTGTGAGGGTGTCAGACCCCTTGGAACAGGAGTTATAGATGGTTGCCAGCTGCCATGAGGGTGCTGGGAATTGAACCCGGTGCCCTGTAAGAGCAGTCTGTGCTCTTAATTGCTGAGCCATTTCTCCAGCCCAAGAAGAATACATTCTTATTATAGGAAATTTGACCAAAATAAAAATGCTAGGAGCAAAGAAACGCCCGTCAACCAAAGAGAAGCACTATTAACAGCTGGGTGTATGTCCTTCCAAACTTTCTTCCCTCTGGAGTTTAGAAAACAGAGCTAAGATGATGTGGCAGGAGCTGGGAGGTGACTCAATCTGTAGAGTGCATATCCAATATATGGAAAGCCCCGGGTCCCATCTCCAGCACCACCAGACGTGGTGGCCTGGCCTGCCATCCCAGAACTCTGGAAATGAGGACAGGAGGATCAGGAGTTCAAGGTCATCTGCACTGCAAATTTGAGACCAGCCTGGAATAGATGATACTGCATTCCAAATATGCAAATGAGACCAACCTTGAAGGCAAGAACCACGTTTGTCTTTGCTAATCTTAGTGACTCTGGAACCGAGCACAGAGACTCCTAGTGAATGTGGCTGAAGAAGAGAACAACGGGCCCTATGGCGAGCCCTTTGGCGCTCCTGGAACCTACCCTCAGATCCACTGTAGTACGCAACACCGATGTTCGGCTGTGCTAATTTTCCCCTGTGGGGAAACTGTCATCATGCCAATCACTCACCCTCAGCCCTCCTTAGATGGACTGTCAGTCCCCTGGCTTCCTGTGTCACCTGTCTGAGCTGGTTCTCTGGCCAGTCAGGCACGTACATGTAGAACAGTCTGGATGCGCCAGTGGCGCTGGCACCCAGCGGGGACAGGAATTGGCAGATAATAGGTGCCTTGCTTTTCAGAGTGACACTGTAAGGTCCGCTCTATGTGGTCCTTCCCGCCATCTTTAAAGGACTGTCCCATCACCTCAACATCGCCTCATTAACGTATTCATCTTTGCATCTTTCCGCCCAGCCTTGCTTCTCACATTCCCACCTCTCTCGCTGTGCTTCCTGGGAGCATCTCCCACAGAAACTGTCTGCACCAAATCTTCCTCTCAGCCTCTGCTTCTAGAGGGCCCCAGCCAAGCTATTCCCCCTGGATGGTCTCAGGAGCAGAATTAAACCAGATAAAGCCTTTAGAGACCCAGGGTACATATTGATTGGCGAGTAACTTACACGCGGAGGTTTCTCCGTGCTCCTTTGCCAGTCCTCGATTTGACTCTTGGAATCTGGACCCTGAACCTAACACTTAGGAAGAGGGAAAAGGAGCCGTGGCCCCAACCTGCTGGGTCAGCTCCGCAGGATGGTTAAGCAGTTTCGTTTGAGTTTGTTCTCCATTGTTCTCTGTCTGTTGTTTGCTTTGCTTGGTTTTCTTCTGTGTGCCTGGGCAGCCGCCAGAGCTTTGAGATTTTCTTTTGTTTTGTCTCTGCAAATGGAAAGGGAGCAGGGACTGAACACAGCAGAGAAAAGGACCCGGGAGGACGGGTGAGCAAGAGACGATTCTTTGGAATCTTCAAGCCCTTGGTCTCAGTAACAATCAGAGTTTGGTACTTTCAGGAAAATGAAAAGGGACAGACTGTGGTGGAAACAGGTTTTTGTCATTACGAGACCCTGCAAACTGTGCAGGACCGTGCACAGTTGTGTTACAAAGCAAAGCTGCGTCGGGGGTGTTGTCATGGTGACCTAGAAAGCACATTTCTCGGGGGAATCCCAGGAATGAAGCTTCCTCATGGCTTCACTGATGAGGTGGTGGCTGCACACAGCAAAGGGCTGAGCTAATTTCCTGAAACTGAAAGACAGGCGCACCACCCGCTCTGCTCAAGATCGCCTGGACATCTCCAGAAAGTGTGGGCTTGGCCAGGTGACAGGATCTTAAGAACTTTCCCCACCCAGTGGGAATGCCCCAAGCAGCCCAGTGTCCGCTGCCTGCCGCCTGCCGTGCAGCGGACCCCGGCCCCTCTTCTCAGAACTGCTCTTCAGTCCATCTAGCTTTCCCTCTGAAAACAGGACGAGCTAGTGCCCTTCCTGTCTCATCTCGTAGACTCAACTCATGTCCAACCGTGGACTCAGAGGAACAGAGCATTCATCCAGGTGGCATTTCAAAAGAGCTGGGAATATTTAAGGCTTATTATTACTAAGATACATAAAAGCAGATTAACTTTAGTACCCATGAGTTCAGTGACCTTGGGTTAAATTTTCCAAGCCTCAGTGTCAGCCTTGTGCGGTGGGAGCCGCTCAGAACCAACAACCAGCTCTCTCTGTATGGGAGGCTCCTTGGCTCTGTATGAGAACAGAAGGTACAGAGCTAGCCCAACTGCACATGTGAAATGTTCCCCATAGGTTCTTGTCTAATACTCGATCTTCCAGCTGATGGTGCTGTTTTGAAAGATCATGGAATGCTCAGGAGCCTTGTGGGAGGAAGTGAGTCACTGTGCGGGGGCAGTTGAGATTTTGTAGCTCAGTCCATTTCCTGTCCACCCTCTGCTACACGGTCCATTAGGCATGGGTAAATGAGGGGATCCAGCTGTACATTCCTGTCACTGTGAAGTTCCTCTACCATGTCCCCTAACCCTAACCCTAACCCTAACCCTAACCCTAACCCTAACCCTCCACCCATGGACTGTATCTCCTTGAACTGTAAGCCAAAATAAATCCTCCCTCCAGTAAGCCACTTCTTGCCAGGTATGTTGGGCACAGAAACAAGAAAAGCGTCTGATTCAGAGGGTAAACTAAGGACCCAACAGTCAGCAGCACCTGGTGCGGATGCCAGGTGTTCTGGAACACGTTCTCAAGTTTCCCCCGTCAACTTGCAGGTGACCTTGAAGGAAGCGTTGTTTCCTCTGCCTCTAGCTGAGTGCTCCCACCACAGGGAAAACATGCCTACCCGTGTCCCCCAGGGTGGGTTGTGAAGGTTAATGAATTGGAATTTGTGAAGTGCTTTGAGATCCGAGGATGAAAGGCCCTATGAAGTCCAAAGCGTTTGGATGATTATTAAATTGCCTTGCCTGAGGTCAGACAGCGCAGGAGAGGGGAGCCAGAAGGGGAAGACTCTCTTCTACTTCCTTTCCCCTGCCAGAATGACTGTAACCTGTGCTTGTTAAGATGGGCTGTCCCTCAGTGGGCGGATGTCCTCAGGCCTCTCGTCCTGTCTTCTTTATTCACAGAACTCTGGCTAGGACAAGTCTCCACCTCTCACCAACTCTGCTCACCAGAATGCCAAACAGCTCCCTCAGCATTAGGGGGGACACCGCTGGTTCCCCAGGCTGCGAGGAGCTCAGGGAAGCTAGCGAAGGGTACACATTCAACGTGACCTTCACACCCCTCTTGGAAACAAGGGGGGATCATTGTAAGTCAACTAGACACCAAATGAAGAAGGAGCTCAGCTCTGGATGAGTTGGGGGGCTGGTTTCCACCTCCTCTGGGTTTTTCCTGTACCCCGTTTTCTAACGGTTGCAACATTTGTTTTGTAAACACCCCCTCAGCTCTTTTGTTTCTTCCTCCCCGACTCTGCTGCATGGATAGCTCATTGCGATTCAGACACCTGTCACTTCGGAATGTCAGCGTGGAAGCAGCCACACTGATTAGTTAAGATGAAGGAAAAAAAAAATACAGCACCATATAAATAAAAAATTACAGACCGTCACATTGTTTCCAAAGAGCCCACCTTGCCATACCAGACCTTGGCAAAGCGGCCTCCCTTCTGTTCCCAGCTAAAGGAGCACTTATAATGTCTTGTTTTTAGTGATTAAGTGGTTAATGATTTAATGAACTAAAAAAAAAAATACCTCATTTGTTGCTTCCCTTGGATTTAGAAAAAAAACCTCAAAGAGCTGCTTTTCTGTGTACCTCAGTCCAATATTGCTACCTGCTGGGATCCGAACACAGTCTCTAAATAAATTGCTAGTGGCCTTAGGCGGGTGGAAGAGCCTTCCTTTGATCCTGCTGGAGCAGATGAAGTCAAATGTTCAATCAATCAATCACATTCATAACTTGCAGCTACGATCGGGTTGACAACCGCCTATTATTTATTTTTAAAATCATATATTTCATTATTGTAAAACACACAGGCTCTCACGAGGGGGAAGAGACTAAATTATTGATAGGTCGTATAGATGGCGGAGTTTGTTGTTTCTGACACGCTTGTCACTAACTATTGTCAGGAGGAATTTACTAAGGTGTGGAGTCAAGAAAGTTGGCCAGCAACGTGTGTCGTGCTAAAGCAGAGACGGAAAGAGGGAACTCTAATGGCCTCTCTCTCTTATTGAATTCTTGTAGGCAAAAGGCAGCTGAAGGCAGAACAGGTTTCTATTGTAAAGCAAGACTTAAAAGGGCCCCTATTTGATTGCTACAGCACAGGAGACTTGGTTCTCAAAATAGCCATGCGTTTGGGAAATGAATTTTTGCTAGTGTCTGTACATTCCTGGAAATAACAATTGCGACTCTCCAGAACTCCCTTATGGAGCTGGGCCAGGCACATTTATTCAATATTGTGATTGGGGTGGGGGAGTGTGCAACCACAGCAGCTGCAGGATCGTGCTCACAGGAGGCCTGCTATGGGCTCCTCTCAATTTTGAGGCTAGAAGAAGACAGAATGGATCTCATAATGCACCCTGTCACGATCTCTGAGCTGTCGGATATTGACTATGGGCCTCTTCCCTGTGGACCCATAATAGAAGTGTGTGTGTGTGTGTGTGTGTGTGTGTGTGTGTGTGTGTGTGTCTGTGTGTAAATGCATGTGCTTTCTCTCTTCCACCGTGGAGGTTCTAGGAATTGAATTTGGGACCTCACACTTGTCGGCAAGAGCCTTCACCGGCTGAGCCACCTCACCAGCCATAGCTGAGCCTCTCACCAGCAAATGAACTTTTGTGATGGGCTTCAGAGAAGGAAGAACATTCAGGAAAATGCTGACTACCCCTCTCCCACAACAGCAGGGCCCAAACTCAGGGGGTCCAGGCCTACGACACAGGCACTCTTCCCCTGAGCTCAATCTTCAACTCCAACCACTGCTTTCTGCATTGTTTTCCGTTTTTCTGGATAACTGGATGATGAGGCCCTGGCAAGCTAAGTCCTGAGCTGTGCACACACCTCCCCTGGTCCCAGCTGAACTGTGTGGTCTGAATTAGAGAGAATCACAGATGGTTACTCAGCTCTCATCTACACCATGGAGAAAAAGCGGTTCCAGAAATATGCTAAAAGGAAGCGTCTCCTGGACTGAGGGGAGGGAAATGTTTTATTAAAGGAACTTGAATCTTCATTCGCACAGACCAACCTCATTAGAATAAGCACCCTAACACCTGAACAAAGCGGTTGTGGGTTCCTAACACTTTTCTAACGGCCCTCCCCATCCTGCAGCCCCTAGAACATAAGTACAACAAAAAGTGACATCAACACTCCACTGGAGATCTGTGTGAGGTTTACTTTGTACTCCTAACTCACTCCCTGTCTGACCACAGCATGCTCTCCCTGGTGTGGGGATGCAGTGGGAAACCTCAGCATGCTCTCCCTGGTGTGGGGATGCAGTGGGAAACCTCAGCATGCTCTCCCTGGTGCAGGGATGCAGCAGGAAACCACAGCATGCTCTCCCTGGTGTGGGGATGCAGTGGGAAACCACAGCATGCTCTCTCTGGTGTGGGGATGCAGCGGGAACCACAGCATGCTCTCTCTGGTGTGGGGATGCAGTGGGAACCACAGCATGCTCTCTCTGGTGTGGGGATGCAGTGGGAAACCTCAGCATGCTCTCCCTGGCGTGGGGATGCAGGGGTACAGGGCTACAGGTGCACCCTGGAAGACAAGATTTCCCAAGGTCAGAGTGCCTTCGGAATCCATCTGTTTTCTTCTATTTCCAACTCTGTAGATGAGAAAAGAAGAATTCTGCTCAGATAACCATTTAGGGTAAGATTTGGGGAGGGAGGGGCACAAAGAACCGGACCCCAGCCTCCAACTTCCTCCCTGAATGAAGCAGGAACCGTTATCAGTTGAAATCAGAAGACAGGTGTCCACTTGCTCTGCCTCCAGGGATGCCAACTCATAGGTTAACATCCCAGCATGCATTGGATTGGTTTTAAGGCAATAAACCCCAAGTGGAACTCAGCCAGTAAGCCCTCTCCCTCTCCCTCTCCCTCTCCCTCTCCCTCTCCCTCTCCTCTCCCTTTTGTGTGTGTGTGTGTGCACAGTGCTGACCCTGGCAAGGGTTGGAGGCTGAGGATTTGAAAAAATTTCTGGATCCAGGTGAAGACACTGACTCGGCCTTCTGGGAGCTGGGAGCCCCCAGCTGTGGCTACTTACTGTTACTTATGTTGTGCACTGAACATGGATACCAGGCCTTCTGGGGTTCTGTCTGCGAGCTCCAGGAGCAGTCTCTAGAGTCTCCTCTGGACCAAACCAAAACGTCTACATGGCTATGCACTGAGCTTGGCCCCAGGCCTCTGTGGGAACTTAAAACCCAGTGTTAAAGGAAATTCTGCTAGGTTGGTTTAGAATCTCTCATTCTTCGTATTGTTATCTGGGGCGCCTTCAGCAAGAACTTCTCCCTCTTGTCTTCAAAGAGCCTTCTGGCTAACTTCTATCTGTAGTCTCTGGTTCACCGTGTCCCTTAAGCATTTAAACCTTCCTCTTGGCTGTTCACCCCCTGTCATTGCTTTTGAAATGGTTGTTGGTTATAAATTGAGATTCCTACCTATTATCTATCTATCTATCTATCTATCTATTGTCTATGTATCTATCTACCTATTTATCCATCTATCTACCTCAACTGGTTTTTATAAGCCACTGCTCTGTAGCTGTGGTTCTCTCTCTAATAGCCTATGCATGCTTCAAGACAGCTGCCAGCTCCAAAATCTTGTATAAAACCCTATTCAGTGATGCTTTCTTTTCATTTATTTTTCAGACATTTTACAGTCTGGGTTGATGTACGCGGGAACAGAGCCGACCCACGCCATCAATGCACCGGAAGATCCTTACAGACAGAGTGGAACCAGCTCTTCAGAAGGACACAGGGACCTGGGCTCTGGGCTAGCATGTGGCATCCCTATGGTTTTTCTGCCTGCTGTCTGGGGATGTTGACTCCTTTGCTTTCCAAATGGCTGAAGGCGTGGCTGTGAGAATTGACATCATTACAAGAGTGAGGGGAGGGGAGGCAGAGGCGTAAGATGCGTGGGGCTATGGGACGGGTTGTATCGTGGCGTGGCGTTTACTGTAGATGGGAGAGCTGGCACACTGTAGAGATTGCATTGCTAGTCACCTCCAGAGGCTGACCTTTGTGAACGGCACCTTGTGTTTTCTTCAGGAGAGAGTAGGAGAAGGGGTAGGCTGCAACTTGCTATTCACTGGCTGACCAGCAATGTCTGTTTGCTGCGGTTTCAAGAAAAGTGCTCAAGAGAGGGAAGATTCAGCGCCACCCCCCCCCCCCCCGTGTGCAGTAGCGTGGATGGAGAGTACTGTCCCTGCTCCCCCTCTTCTGTTTCCTGGGTTGCATGGTGCATTTACCAGCCAGCAGCACACTGGCGGCCGCTCTTCGGCAGCATGCATAACCCAGTCATTTTCCCCTGTGTGGCTCTTTTCTTCTGTAGCTTGTTTGCCACTCCCGTTAGTGAGAGTTGTGTCCTCAAGGAGGCCCAAAGTACCTGCAAGGGGCTGGGGGTGACAGACAGGTGGGTTATTGCCCCCCCTCCCCTTCAAGATAAGACTCTATTAAGTATGACTTTATTATTAGTCTCTCTCCCAGCCCTGGTTCCCTGAGGAGCTTTCTCTGATTGGTCAGTTGTACGATTATAATGGGCACTAATTATACCTCGGAGCCAAGGACAGCGGGCCTGCCTGACAAGACCCTTGGTGATTCAGATTTGGGTAAACTCGAGGAGCTAAAACAACTTCCCCTTTCCAAAGGGACAAAGGAATTTCTTCTTGAAAGATGAGCAATTTAGGAAAACGTTAAAAATGGGAATGAGAAATAAAACAGAAATGCTTCCAGCTTTTCCCTGGATAGGGAGACGACTGCAGTTAACTCCACGTGAGCCAGGCTGTGGTCTCAGGTGAGCACTGTCCTCAACTTGCCCTGAAGGATGCTGGGAATTCTTAGACTCTACAGTGACTCCCCAAATGTTGCTCCTTTCTGTAGATCTGAATAACTGCACTGAACCAAGAAACGGGCCCATAAGTGAGAGGGTGCTCCACGTGACCCCTCCGCCGCTGTGGCCCCTTTACCCCAGACTAGGAAGCCGTTAACTTATAGCTCCTCCTTTAAGCACTTGTCAGACTAGCCTCTCCACATGAGTTACAGAAGGAACCTTCTAGAAGGAGAATGCTGAGAAGAATTAATGATTCACACACTGAAGCTGACTTCAGTGCCTGGCGTATCATAAGATTGAACTTCTCACTCATTCTCCCCCTACAGAATGGCTCCACTTCCTGGTGTCTTGGGAGCAACCAGGGAGGCAGACAGACGTGTGAGGGCTGAGTTGCTGAATGCTCTGTGTCTTCAACATACCTGGATACACTGAGCAGGACAGCACCCCACCCCTTACCCCAGCCCTAGTCTGGAATAGGATTTGCACATACACAAAGGGGTTCATATCCAAGAGACAAGAGGCTTGGGTGTAGACAGATTCTTTGAGTCCAGTGAGCCAGAGCCAAGCTGAGTGCTCATGACTTCGTAGCCCCATGCGACCTAGCACCAAATGCAGAAGCAGCCCTGTTTACTACTCTCCTGCTGCCTGCTCCCTGGGATCTGCAACCTGTGTTCCATTGCACTCCTCCCCCAAGGCCGCCCTCCCTCCTCTTCCTCTGTCTGGGCGCTCTTCCTCACAGCTCCTCACACATTCCTTCAGGTCCTTCTCCAAGACACCCCCTTTCACAGGCAGACCCCCAAATACTGGGACCTTCCCGTGTTACCTTTACCGGAACGTGACACTTCCCATGGACTCCTTCACGCCCTGGTTGTCCAAAATCCCAACTAGAAGAATCTCCGTGTGAAATAAGACGAGCTCAGTCTGACTCACCCAACTTCAACCGAAAACGCCCTCCCGGGGGTGCCTAGAGGCCTCTTGGCACGCGTTGTATTGAGCGTGAGGACTCGTGGCTGGGTCCCAGGAGGAAGCGCTGCAGTGCGCACAGCGGATGCACAGAAGCAGAGCGCGGGTTTGTTCGAGCAGTTTAAGCAGATGTCTTCTCCGGCAGCTTCCTAGGGCCGCTTCCGAGGGCTGGCGTGAACTCGGTCAGAAGAGTGCTTGCCAAGCAAGTGTTAAGCCCTGGGTTCGGTCATCCTGGGCTACATTGCAAGTCCCAGGCCAGCTTTGTCTACATGAAGCCCTGCTTCAGAACAGCAACGATGGAGGGAGACGTGGGTGGCACAGCCTTGGCCTTCACAGCTGGCCGAGTGCCACCTTCAGAGCGTCCACATCTGCGTTTGTCTCAGTGAGATCTACTTAAGCAGCGATCCGTTCTTAGGCTTCTTGGCAAACACCAGTCATTTGGCAACCCCGTTGCCTAGGATACTAGTCGCTCATCTACTGCAGTGATAAAACCGTGACCAAGGCAACTTACGGGAGAAAGAGTTTGAGTTTACAGCCCCAGAGGGGTAAGAGCCCATTGTGGCAGCAGGCAGACACGGCATCCAAAGCAGGAAACTGAGATCTCACATCCTCACCAGCAAGCGTGAATTGGGGCGGCAGGGGGGAAGTAGGGGACTGGAAGGAAGGGCAGGCTGGAGACTGGAAGGCCTCAAAGCCCCCTACTACAGACTTCCTTCAGCAAGGCTGCACCACCTAAAACTTCCCAGACAGCATTAGCAGAGTCAGGTGTTCAAACACCTGAGCCCACGGGGTTATTCTCCTCTAAACCACCACACGGAGATTGTCAGAGGACATGACGCTGCTCTGGGATTCAGTGGAAGTGGGCTGGAGAAGGCAGCTCCAGCTCCTGGCACATGCCATTCCCTCAGCCTCCCAGCCAACACAGCCAGGCCCCAGGCTTTCGACCCAGGCTGTGGGCTGAGTGTGTCACCTCCCCACGCAGTCTCCTCCCCTTCTGCCCATCACTGCTCCCTGTGGGTGGGCCATGTGTCCCTGCCCCTTGGGACCAGACTTGGCTAGGTGACTTGCTCTAGATCTGTAGCAGGGACAGGAACATGCCAACATTGCACCTACGTGGACAGGAGGATTGCTTTCAGTTTCTGTCGGTCCCCCTTAAGGCTCTGATGCTCGCCAAGAGTTGAGGGTTCTCCAAAGAGTAAGAAGTCATAGGAGACCCACACCAAATCCACAACTCGAAGCCAACCCAGTCTCACGAGTAAGAAAAGGCTGTGTTTGCTGTCAAGCTTATGATACCATTTGTTACTAGGCATTATTGTAGCAATAGCTGACCAACACATTTCAATCATTCTAGTGCTCCAGGCTTCCCAGTTTAAAAAAAAGTTGCAGTAGCATAAAGGTAGGAGAGGGAGACACAGGAATGTACGGCAGAGAGAGGACGTCCTGATGATACATTGACGCTGGAGTTGTCGCTGTGAAGAGAGATTGGCTTTGCTCGTCTTTTGTCCTGTATTTCAAAAGCGAGTCTCTAAATTATTGATGACTTTGGTGAACTCGGATGCTCTCTAATTAATGATGGAGGTTTTCCTGGATGAAGGCAAAAAAGGATTCCCTGGAGTAAAAGCTTTCTCCGTGGACTTCTATTTAATCATTGTCCTGTTTGAACAACAAGGCTTTGGGGTGTCCTTGTCATCAAACAGCCGGGTACCCTTCAGGGAAGGAGAGGGTGGGATGAAGTAGATGACCTCACCGCTCAGGAAAATTAATTGAGGTTGGTACTCCTTTCAGGAGTTTACCAGATTCTCTCGGGCACCTGCATGCAGGAGTAGCACGGAGCTTGCTTCTGGAACAGATCCCAGAGTCTCATCAGCTTCACCCAGAGGGTGTCTGTCATACCTACACCTCATGCTCCCTGTATCCGTGGAGCGAGGGTAATGGCACTGATGGGAGCTCACTGAATGCAGTTGCTTTACACACTTCACACTGGGGGCCCTGCTCACGCCTCACAACAGACCCATGAGAAAAATCCAATTACCCACTGCATTTCGCTCATGGGAGATCGGGTATCGACCCGGTCAGGACCCGGCGGGCTGGGTGTAGATGCTGACAATTGGCTTTTCAGCCAAACCCTTGTGTTCCACAAGCTTCCCTCTGGATTACTTTTTAAATTATTACATTTTAATTAATTGGGACTAATTAACTAATTAATTGGAGGCGCACTGTGGAAGCCACGGGACAACTTGCAGGAGCCTGCTCTCTCCCTCTGCCGCGCGAATCCGAAGACTCAAGGTCAGGTCTTCCGGCTGCAGGAGCTGTTAACTCCTCAGCCACCTTGGAGCCTCATCTTGGCTCTTGACCAAAAGGATGCTCTCTAGCTCCTGGCTCCTTGACCAACTGCCGAAAGCCCAGCTGAGCACATAAAGAAGACGTCGAATTGTTTGTCCATATTCCCGAGTGTCAGTGTCGGGATTCAGGAAGCATCAGAGAGGGGTGGGTCTTAACCCTTCCCGATGACTGACCTGCTCTCGAGGACATCGTACCTGAAGGTGCTGTGCACAGTGCTCCATTCCCTTGTCCTTTTGTACAGGACGGACACGTCCAGGGGCACTGATCTTGATGTAATCCAGTGAGCGCCTCCTGAAAATCCATGAGGGAAGTTCATTTATTCCGATACCCAACCAATGAGTGGAGGTGTTCCATACAGACGCAACACACCACGTCATCTGGTTCTGCTTGCCTTACACCGACTGCGGGGCGCTTAGGGAGAGACGCATGGAGAGGACATCGTAGCACAAGCTTATGAGCCAGCCTCCCTCTGACGCGAGGAGACTCTTCCAGATTCGCTCTCCAGTGTCTCGCATTTTTACCCACTGTAACTGTTTTCGTCGCATTGCGCGCATGTACAAGCACGCGCATTCATGTAAGTGTGTGCTTCGCCGGCGTAGGGTCCATCTCGATGGTCTGAGCATCTTCTACCCTCTGTTAGTCAAATTCCCACACTGAGCGCTTCCTCCAACCCCCACTCTCTCCTAACCCTTGAGCCTTTAAAGACAGTGAAATGCTTGGTTCTGCTTCTGACTATGGAGTAAACAGAGAGATGGGGGGTGACGGTACCCTGGGCTTTCGCTATGACCACCCCTGCACGGCATCTCTGCTGGCCCTTCATAGTCTTGAGTTCAAAATTCCTGCTTGAACTTAGATCTCAAGGTGTCCACTGCGGACTTCTTGTCTGCTGTTTCGTTCCTGCCATTTATCCTCAAAGCATGACTTACGCCAGAGTGACAGCCTCAGGCACACAAGCCTCGAACAAAACTCCTAGGTCCTGGGAATGAACACGGACCACCAGTGAGCAGTGACTATCCTCTGCCGGTCTGTACACCAAGGGCTTCCAGGGAGCCCTTACCTTCTACTGGATAGAAGGATTCCATTTATAAAAAGGAAATTAATAAACATATTAGGTAAAAGGTGTGTTAATAAGCAAAATCTGACAGTCATCTTGGCTCCTTCCTGCACCTCATCCTGTAGACGGTTTCTTGGCCTCCTCCTCAGATGTCTCTGAAAGGGTAGTAAAGCCTCAGAGGAGAAATCCTTAGGGGAAGCAAAGGGGTGGCGGAGGCATATACACAGAGAGCAGAGTGAGAGCTGTAGAACTCCGGAAGTCCCTGGAGATGACTGACATGCGGGGGAAACCCTATAGAACAAAGGTCTCCCAAACACTTCTCTTCCATGTTGGAAGCCATGTTGAAACGTGAATCACAGTGTTGAGAGGAGAAATCAGGGTATACCCAATGTCACGTGAGACATCTCCCCTTGTTATTGGTGCAAGAGAATTATGCAACTCCATAACCATTTCTGTGGACAGGAGTGCTGTGGAAGTTTAATTTTAGTTATGTATAAAAAATTGTTTTATACACTCTTGGGTGAGGTGCTACCCTAGGTCTTGGCATTTTGTATTGTCTGCAGGAGTTGGATTTATGTGGAGGATGTTTGATTGTTAATGATCTGCACATGCTATCAGTAGAACACCTGAGGTGTTCTGAATCAATAAACACACCTGAGCTCAGACGCTTGGGGTCCCATGGTCTGGTATGGCACTGGCCATGATGGTGGTTCCCTCTGCTGAGGTCTGGCAGAGTTTGCAGATATGAATATGCCTCCTTGTCTTCTTGGTGAGGTACAGTAGCGTACTACTACAGATGGTGCACCAACATGGGGCAGGACATCATGCCAGATAATCCAGTGTAGAAACAAGGAAGAGAAAGAAACTCCAGACCTCACAGAGTCCAGTAAAGTACACTTAGAGCAGTTCCCAGAGGACAGAGATTAAGGTATTAATAAAAGGAAAGCTCTATAAGAGAGAGTTGTAAATGAGGAAGAAGCTCTTAGGTGAGAGCCATGTTTCAGACAAATGTTTTGGATGAATGTTCATGGTGTAAACAGTTCAATTGGAAGCAGAGAAGAAGCAAGGTTCTAACCGCTTTTCCTGATCATGGAGCCGATGTTCCCTCTCACTGTTGGTGGCAGCCAGGACACGGGAAACGGAAACCAGAGTGTACTTTTCTATAAACTGAGTTTGTTGATGGCTTTTTGTGTGTGTGAAGCCCAAGCGAGTCTTGTGTTTGAGGTCTATGAAGAGGAATGTATGTTTCCCCATAGCATTGCTAAAAAAGAATGCCAAACTACCAGAATATTTCAACCAAATATTCTTCCTACTGGCCTGGGACCCCTGGCTACTGTGGAAGCCACAGTTTGGAGCCAAAAAGACACTTAGTTAAACCGAACAGTTTTTTTTTCTTCAAACCTGACTAAGAGAAAGACAAGCTGTCCAGATTCTGGTGATGGTGATGAGAACTCCACCCAAGAGGGGACTCTTCCTGCAGACAAAGTGACTAGTTATTTTTCCAGCAAATCAGACCCTATCATAAAGTCCAGAAAGTATTTCCTCAGGGTCAGCACCCAGAAGCTTCTTCCAGAACTGGCCAAGGTTGTAAATTGTGATGGTAGCTGAACTTGGTACTCTAAGAGTCACCCAGGTATGTAGGTTTTGAAGGCGTGAAGGGGTCATGGAGAGCTGCTGAGGCTTGGCACTGTAAGAAGCCAGGGGAGGCCTTGGTGAAGGTGTAGCCTCAGTAACAGTTGAAGGCCCAGATTGAAGGGGTCATGAAGAGAAGTTGAGGCTTGGCACCATGAAGAGAACCTAGGAGAGGCTATTGGTGAAAGTGCAGCCCAGTACCAGGAAGGGGCCCCAGTAGTTTTTGAGATGCCAGTACCATGGGATGACCACCAAGAACAGCAGCAGCAGCAGTAGTGGAGCCAGCCAGAGCCTGGAGGACAAGCTGTGTGTGCTGCAGAGGGCAGAGCAGAGAAGTGATCCAAGCCCTTTGGAGGAGCCCAGAAGATCGTGAATGAATCCCAGATAATCAGACATTGATAATGTTTTTCTGCTGTCCAAGGACATTGTGAAAAGCCTGATAGATGTTTGGTTTCATTTGGTCCTGTGAACTAGCAACCCTTGTGATTGTTCCTCTTGTAAATAGTTTTACTGGTGCAGTGTTAAATTTTGTTGCATAAATAAAGCATTTTTGATCTTATACAGAAAAGTAGAAATGTTTTTGAAGTTTATTTTTGATTATGTATAAAATAATTGTTTTGTGCACTGTTGGGTGAGGGGCTGCCTAGGCCTTGGCATTTGGTATTATCTGCAGGTATTGGGTTTCTGTGGGAGGATGTTGATTGCTAATCATCTATACCTGAGGAGTTCTGAATCAATAAAAACACCTGAGCTCAAATGCTCGGGGTTCTACTGTCAGTATGGTGTTGGCCATGATAGTAGTTTCTTCTGCTAAGGTCTGGCAGAGTTTGCACGTATGAAAAAATGCCTCCGTGTCTCTTCCTTGCTGTTTGCCCAGCAGCAGTGTACAGAGGAGAATTCCTCTGCACCTAGAAAACTCATCCACTGCAAATGCTCACTGTTTTAGTGTCCCACCTATTCATTGTTCCTGTAACAGGATGATAGACATGTAGCGTTCATGCTATACGCTGTGTATCTACTGAAAGCAGCAATGATCGATTAACTAAAGGCATTGAGTGTTACGTTGTCCTTGGAGCATTTCTCAAAACTCTTCCAGACAGACATTACTAATCAATCAGTGGTAGCATTTAAAGGGAAACCTACTTCCTTCCCTGTCCCAAAGGATATTTATTCTCCCTGGTAGATATTGTGATAATATACTCCAATAACTGTTTCAAACTCTTTCCACCTCCTCTGATAAGTATTGAGAGACAGGTTCTTTCTCACAATTCCTCTTGAAGTTAAGCATGGTCCTGTGTGCACCAGTTGGAGTATTGGAGACACTTTTGGGAATCTTTTACTTTCCTGATGGCAGGCGCCAGAGCCAGTGACCTGCCTTTCTCTCCTCTTGCATTGAACATAGACAAATGTTCAAATTAACACTGCTCACTGGTGACCACACCGTTCTTTTAGACCTACTGGGAGATCATTTAGCTTCAGGTGACTTGCTGCATGCAGGGTAACACCGTGATAGCTGAGAGACCGTTGGTTTGGTTTCTCTCACATGCAGACTAAAGCTTTCTAAACAGATTTTTTAAAAAGTCCTTTGGGTACGCTTGCATTCTAGTACATTCTTACTACATTGACTGTAGTGGAAGGTAGTCATTGTGACCAGCTGTAACTATCAACTTGACACAGACTGAGTCACCTGAGAAGATCTCGATTGAGGAATTGCCCAGATCAGACTGGCCTGTGAGCATATCTGTCTTGGGGAGCAAGTTTGCCTTGATTGTTAGTGGGTGCGGAAGGGCCCAGCCCACTGAGAACAAAGTTATTTCCTGGGCAGGTAGTCCTGAGTATGTAAGAAAGCCAGAAAAGCAAGTGAGCCAGCAAGCTGGGTTCTCTGGTTGCTGCTTCAAATTCCTCCTTGAGTTTCTACTCCGACTTCCCTCAATGATGGCTGTGCTCTGGAAGAGCAAGCTGGATAAGCCCTTTTTCTCCCCGTGTTGCTTTGGGCAGAGTGTTGTACCACAGCAGCAGAACGAAACTAGAGTACTGGGGATATTGTGCAGCTTTGATCATCAAATAAGCCATGTTCTGGAGACAAAGCTAACTGGACAATAAATGGACCGCTTCTACCATCCCGGTTTTAGGTTTTTGGAGACAGTCTTTGCTTTACCCCAGGATGGCCAGAAGCTCACTATGTAGCTCAGGCTGGAGTTGAACTGCCTCCGACTCTGGGGTGTTTAGTGTACTCACAGTCCTGAACACCATCAGCATGAATGAATGCCAAAACATCTGCATCATTCATAAAGGAAACCCATTCCCATTCAGCAGACGATCTCTGTCCCCACCTCCTCCCTGCCCCTGGCAACCACTCAGTCTCTGTGGGTTTGACTTCTCCTGACACTGCATATAAGGGACTCATACAATACGTGGCCTTTTATCTGGGCTTTTTCACAGAACATAATCTTTTCACGGTGCAGCCATGATGCCGCATCCGCCAGTGCCACGGTGCTCTTTATGACTGAGCAGTCTCCGTGCCATCTTCTGTATCTGGCTTATCCATTTACCAGTTGATGGGCATTTGGGTTGTTTCCACTTGGGGCTGTTATGAACAATGCCACTGTGAGCACTTGGGTATAAGTTTTTGTCTGAACAGATGTTTCCAATGATCGCGAGAATATACCTTGAAGTGGAGTTGCTGGGTCCTATAGAAATTCTATTTTTAGCTTCTTGGGGAGCTGCCAAGCCTCTTTCCACAGTGGCTCCAACACTGTACATTTCCGCAGCAATGCAGAAAACTCCCAGGGAGATAAGGTACCGCGTAGCGTAGGCTGGTCTTGAACTCCTACCTCAGCTGCCAGAGTGCTAGGGTTAAGACACCCGCCGCCACACCTGGTTCCAGCCAGCTCTTGTCCTGTACTGTTTCATGTTGGCCTCCGACTGGGGGCAAAGTGGCTCACTGAAGTTTGGGTGGGCTCTTTCCCTAATCCCTGTTGAAGCTGAACTTTTTATTTCCACTTTTGATTTTGGGACATTTATGTATCGTCTTTGGAGAAATGACAATGCTAGTCTTTTGTGTAGCATCAGTCGGGTTCTTCCTTATGTTGAGTTTTAGAAGTCCTGTTTTAATTGTAGATTGTCTCTTTTATTTTGTTTATAACATCCTTTGACAAACTCAAAATTGTAATTTCAGTGAAATCTAATTCACTGTTTTTCTTCTGCAACTGTGTTTTTGATGTCATGTTTTATAAATCATTGTCCATTTTAAAATCGTTAGAGGACTGGAGACATGACTCATTAGTTAAGAGCACATATGGCTCTTGCAGAGGACAGGCGTTCTCTGAGTTCTGTCAGCAACCCCAGCTCCGGGGGATCTGACGCCCTCTTCTGGCCTCTGAGGGTACTTGCACTCATGCGCACATACCCATACACAGACAAATAAACACAATTTTAAAAGATGAAATAATCACTTAAGACATAGGAAATCCTATGCTTTCTTCAGTTGGTGCATTCTTTTAGCTCCTATATAGGTGTTTTGTCCTCCTGAGTTATGTTTAAACACTCTAAGAGGAAGAAGCCCAAGTTAGTATTTTTTCTGGGTGTAAATTCAGTTGTCTACGACCCATTTGTTGAGAACAGTATTCTTTTCCTTGAACGGTCTTGAAACTCTTGTCAAAGTCGGTTAATCAGCATTGCGTGAGCTCAACTTTGGACTCTCAGTCCCAAACCATGCTCAGGGCTAGCATGTGCCAGCACCTCGTCGCTCACATTGAGGGGGCTGTGCTTTGAGATGTATGAGTTACTGTTGCAACAGCCACTTTCTAGAGTGACCTGTTGGTCATGTCGTAATCTCTCCTGTCTCTGTGATGATGTGTGTCTTGAAGTATTTCATGCTGGATATTCGTACACTTGGTCACTCTTTCTAGACATATTTTCCCACTTCACACTTTGAACCTATTTGCCTCTTTGTGTCTAAAATGAGTTTCTTGTAGACAGCACATAGTTCTGCCCTGACTTTTAAATGGATACCTTGGACCATTTGAATTTAAAGTAATCCTTGGTAAGAAAGAATTGAGAGAAAGTGCACTCATTTTCCTGCTTTCTATGTATTGTCATTGTGCCTCAATTCTATCATTACTGCCTTTTGGGGGGATGTGTGTACATGCGTGTGTACATGCATGTGTGCATACATGTGTGCACCTATGGGTGAGCATGAGTGTGGCAGTCAGAAGTCGACATCAGATGTCTTCAGCAATTGCTTCCCTCCCCCTGCCCTTGATTTTGAAACTCGGCCTCTCATTGAACCTGGAGTTCACCAATGTGAGTGGGTTGACTGGCCAGTGAGCTCCAGGATCTTCCTGTTTCTGTCTCTCTCGCTCTGGGAATACAGGTGCAAGCTACTATACCCGGTAATTTTTTTTAACATGGGTGCTGGGATTCGAACTCTGGCCCTTATGCTTGTACAACAGGGACTTTCCTGACTGAGCCTTCTCCATAGTCCCTCTATTTTAATTTATTTTGCTGATTATGTTTTCTTTCTTTCACTCCAGTATGTTGTTGGGAGTCCACAGTATATTTCTCATATTTTTCAAATGGAAGCATTTATATTTGTTTTTTGGCTGGAATTCACGTCATTTTACTGTATCCCCAATGGCTTTCTTTGTTCCTTCCTTTCTTCACCCTTTTGAATATGGTTTCCTCTAGGTCTTTGAGCACATCTAAAATATACATTTAAAATGTATTTGAGTTTTTAACCTAGCCAAGTAGATTGTGAACTCACCATCCTTTAGTACTAGAACACGGCCACCCTGGAATCAGAATCTCATCCCCTGCAGCCAACACCTGCAGTTGCTGTCCAAGGCTACCTTCTCTGTCACCTGAGATGAGCAGATGTTCTATTCCATTAGCCCAGCAAGCAGCTGGTGCTTTTCTTAAATGCATAGAGCAAAATCCAGCAGACACCCACCCCCAGCCTTTGAAGATGGGCCCTGGGAGTGTTTGGGGGGGGCGTGTCTTCAACACTCACATGACAGTCGGTTGGTGTTAGCTTACTCTTAACTCCCTGCCCATGTGGCATCTGCAGGTCATTCCGGAGCTGAGAACCTGGACCCTTTCGGGGTCATACCTGAGCCTGGAATCACTCCCAGGAAAATGCCACAAACGTCTCCAGGTGACAACCAATGCCCAAAGGAACAGCAGCTAGCCGGGGTAAAGACCGGAAATAATAGTGACCCAAGATAGAGCAGTAAGGGGTGCCGGGCTATTTCAGGAGGAAGACTGAGGAGATGCAAAGGACCCAGGAGGGGTGGAAATCAGGGCAAGTCGGTATGCTAGGGACTACAGAGAGGGAGGAATGGTACCGGTGCCGCTGGGAAGGGCAAGGCCCTGCCCTCGGGATCCTTAGTACAGACGGGAGCCTTGTCATAAAAACAGCAGTGACTATAAAGAGTACCTTCCCCAGTGCTGAGGCTGGGAGTACCCACATGTCCCCGCAAAGCCTCCAATGCAGCCCCCAGGTTCAAAGCCCCACGGAGAATGTCCGCCCAACATCCAGAGAGCCACAGCTCCCATGCTGGCGTCGTCCCATCCTGGTGAGACGATGCAACACCCTCCTCGCCTGCACATTTGCCAAGAAGGAAGGAGGTGGTGCACAGCGTTCACAGACCCGATTAAATAAATATAGAGATAAACAGCGCGCTTTAAAGTGCAGGGATTAAGTGGGTAAGCTTTATGCCTCAGTCAGAAGAGGAACGAAAGTCTCAGGTCATGTATCGAGGTTTAAACAAACATCTTCTAATTCTTATTTATTTGGATAACACTTCGGAGCAGGAGAAGAAAGTCAAATGTTACAGTTTCAGCATCAAAAACACATGTGCGGGGTTCCAGCTAGCCCGCAGTTGCGGTAGCCGCTCCTCGGAAGGGGCAGGCGGGATGCCTTTGTGCTAAGCAGCTCCGTGTCCTTCTCGACTCAGCAGATCAAGGACAGAAGCGAATGCGTTTCCCACTCTGTAGCCAACAAGGATTGCTGCAACCACAGCAGCCGAGAAGAAAGCAGACGGCGTGGCCATCCTTTCTAGGAAGCAGGTCCTCCTGTGAATGGGCAGAGTGGGAGCTTGGCGTGTGCTTGGGTTCAAGGGTGGAGAGGGAACTTCTCCTGGTGCTCTGAGAAGCTTCCCTGTGGCTTCCTTAGGGGAAAGGTGCCTCTTAAATCCACTAGCTATCTTGTCTGGTGGCCCCAAACCAGCAGGAAAACCATTCGGAGTTAGGCACAGAAGAACCGAGGAGAAGGTTCCGAAGCCTGTGCGGTGATTTATGTGCACACCCCCATTTGATTTCCAGAATAGTCTTCTGAGGACGTCTTTATTCAAAGCTTTATAGACTCTGACATGTTTTTAAATTGAGACATTTTTTTATTTATGGGATTTTTTTTTAAACTTTTCATTTTCTAGCAGGGTCTCCTGAAGTTGCCCAGGTTAGCCTCGAACTTATGATCCCTGCCTCTTGAGATTACAGGTATGAGCCACCACGTCCAGCTTGGGATTTTTTTTTTTCTTATATACTTTAGAAAAAGACTAATTTGGGGCATAGACTATGTTACAAAACACCCATAGCATCTGTAGTGTTTTGTATGAAATTTTATTATTGTTCACTTTTGGTGGGACGCACAGAAGTTCTAATTGGCTTCGCAACCATTCGGGTCCAGTTTTCTGCTAAGTGGGTGTTAGTAGCAATCTTTGAGGAAGAGAGACAAGGCTTTCTATTTGAAGAGCCTGCTAGATTTCAGGAAGGCAGGAGGGCACCTGGACCTGTGTGGTCCTTCCAGCAGACAAGGAAGCTGAGCGCCAACTCTGCAACCCCATCTAACTTCAGTGATGGTTTCAGAGGACACCATCTCTTTGGGATCTGGAATCAGCCATTCTGGCATTTGAGTTAGCTCAGTCCTTGCTTCTCCTCTCTGCCAGTCCCTCTGCTGGGGACTCAGCTGCTGTAACACTGTCCAGCTGCTGAGACCCACCTCCCTCCCTCTCTCCAGCCAAGCTTGCTTCTTCCTCCTTGGCTCTCAAGAAGGAGGACCAGACATCAGGCAGATGAGAGGCAAAATATGGCTCATTTTCACATACAAACACGGGCCCTCAATCGACTAGGGATGTCACGTGGCTTGGGTCCAGAACATCCATGCCTGCTGTGCTGTAAGCATTTTCAGAGCAGCAAGCAAGGTCCTCGTCTGCTCAGAGAGGCGAGTGGACTGCCCTGATTGGGGGGTGGGCGTGGAGGGGGGTAATCACTGTGCCTCTACCCCAGGTCACCGGGTCTGGGCGAGCGAGCCTGTGGGACACCTGGAAAGGTCAGGTCCTAGCAGAGCCCAGGACAGCCTTCCTCAAAAGCAGAGCATCTTGGGTTCTTTCTTTCTCTCTCTCCTCCTAATTTCTAGCCAAGAGGAAGCAAAGGGGCTCAGTCCCAAGAGACCACGGCAGTGGAGAGAAAATGTGTGCAGTAGGGCTGGGCACCAGGAGGCCAAGGCAATGGTGGAACTGCATGTGTGCAATAGGGCCAGGCACCGCGACCTTACCAGAAACCTCCGTTCTGTCCAGCGATAGATGACGAGTCTCTTCCATCAATTGCCAACTGTGAGTGACAGGTCTCCTGGGCTCATTGTTCTGCAGAGAACCGGCAGCCATCGAGCTCGCCTTTGGCCTCTTCAGGCAGCTTGTGACCGTCTTGCGAGCCTCACCGTTCCAGGAGTAAGCAGCGCCTAGCCGGGGCTGGGTAGAGAACTCCATCACGCCTCGGGAGAAAGAAGAGCTTTGCTGCAGCGTGGAGCTTCTGCTGTGCACTTGGCTCCCTGCTGACCCAGCTAATGCTCGAACTTTCAAAGAACCGGGTAGGAGTCTGACAGGCTCGCTGAGAACAGAGAGGAATCAAACCTTCCCTGGGAATCTCTCAAGGTACTTTCTTCTCCCTGTTTCTGAAGAGACCTGGGTCCAAGTTCTTGCCTGGGGAGAAACTGCTCTCAAGAGCTTGGGGTGGGGGGGGGCAGGAAGAGAGAGAGTGTTGGGGAGACAGAGGCCCCTGAGGGCAGAGGCAACTCCAATAGGGACCTAGACCAGAGGGTGCTGTGGATAATGAGCCCCATATTCAATCAGTGGGGGCTCCAATGAAGACACTGTGCTGAGGGTTTTATGTGGGGACACAAGGTCACACCATTCTCAAACAAACATCCACGGTAGGAGATAGCACCGAAATGTGAATGCTTCTTACAGTACATGGCATTTCACCACTGAGATACGGTTTAATTGGCAGCTCTGTGTGTGTGTGTGTGTGTGTGTGTGTGTGTGTGTGTGAGAGAGAGAGAGAGAGAGAGAGAGAGAGAGAGAGGGAGAAGATCTCACACTATATTCCAGGCCGACGCTGGACTGGAACTACAAGTGTGCACCACCACACCCAGCTGAGTAGCAGTTTTTCCTTTTCTAGCAGTTTTTCCTTTTCTTTTCCAGTGAGGCATGAGAGCAACTGCAGGCACCTCAGGTTGGTGCAACACAGCTGTTGCTTCACTGTGATGTGACTGTGAAATGTCCCCCATGGGCTCTTGTGTTTAAGCACTGGGTCTCCAGCAGGTGGCGCCTTTGGGGAGATTATGGAATGTTTGGGATGTGCAGTTTTGCTGGGGGAGATAATCTCTGGGACGGGCTTTGAGGTCCCACTTCCTGCTCTGCTTTGTGAGCGCAGACGCACTGAGCATGTCCTGCCGACTGCGTTGTCCCCGCCATGATGAACCCTCAGGAGTGTTATGTTGCATCAGTGGAAAAGAGATTCTCATCTGCAGGTTGAGGACACTGAGGCCCAGGCAGGTTAGGAGACCAATCCAGGGCCACAGAACCTCTATCGGGACTTGAAATGAGGTATGATTGGCTTCCCATGAGGTAGGAGGCGGGGCATCCTCCAGGGAGTGCCTGCTCTTCTGACCAGCCTGAGGAGAGAAAGAGCATGATGCAAGAACCCATCCAGGCTGGTGGGCTGCGGGTTGGGGGGGTGGGGGGGGACTGGGGTGGGGGAGAGGGTGGGGGGTCGGGGAGGAGGGCGCTAGGGCTCCACATCCTCAGTGCGAACTTCTCTGCTCACTGCTCAGCTCACAAACATCAACTGACTTAAGACTCTGCCCCTGAGCTAGATCCGGTTTTTACATAAATTAATGCATCGATTGATTGATTACCAATGGATTGACTGGTTGGCAGGTGCTGCGGCACCTGTGTGGAAGTAAGGAGAGACGTTACTCGCAGGAATCGGTTTTCTCCGTCCGCCATGTGGGTCCTAAGCACTGGACTCAGGCCGTCAGGAAGCACCCCTGTCACGTAGCACCTCCCTGCTTCGAGGGTCACGTTGACTCCAGGTGACTGAATTGTCAAGGGGAAAACAGGCAAAAGCCCACAGAGACGCCCTTTCCCTGCGGATCAGATCGACAGTGACGGACTCTTCCTTAGAAGCAGCTAGAAACGGGAGAATTTTCAACTCGGAAGTATAACGGACACACTATGCTCTTGGTGCATGTGTGCGTGTGGGGGGGGTTGTGTGTGTCTAGAGACTGTGCTCAATCTGTAGCCCAGGCTGGCCTGAAATCTCCAGTCTTACCTCAAGTAACTGTGGTTATAGGTTTATTTATGCTACCAGGCCTGACATCTTCTACTTTTTAGAGAGTCTCAGTTCCTTAAACTCCCTGAGCCTCAGTGTGTTCAGCTGCAAAATGGGAATAGTAAGGACAACCTGCCTCCCCCTCTTCCAGGAAGTGCTATTGTAAAGATTTCCTGTACAGGAAAAGCCTGGCATGGCGGGTTCTCAGCCAAGCGAGGTTAGGGTTTTATTGTTGCTGTGCGACCGTCATCAGGATGGTGGTGATGAACAGACACGGCAGGGCCTTTCCATCCACTTGGCTCGGGAGACCTCAGGGAACCTGCGACAGCCCCTCTTCCACCTGCCTCAGGAGGACCACTGGGAAGGGCCATAACTGCCCTCTAGCGCCCCCAGGTGTCAGCCACCAGTTCCTGCACAGTCCTTTCTCCCCGGCTCACCATAACCTCAGGTCTCCCAGAGATCACCGGCTGAAGGGGCAGGGCCGGAGACAGCCTTGCCAAGTAGCTTCTGGCCACTGTCCCCCAGTTTGCCCACAAACTGAGGGGAAGAGAGTATTTGCCTCTCCCAGGGCTTCCTTGGGGATTAACCCAAGGCCCTTCGCCCTGGTGCCCCTACCCTCCTCCAAACCGCGCCCACGCTTCTCAGGCACGCTGGGCCCACAGCTCAGTTGAGCTACCAGTGACTTCATCACAGAGGAAGAGGAAGAGACTGTGACGACCATTCTCAGACACAAAACCTATGGTTGGCCCTCTTCAGCTCTGTTCATCTGGGATGCCCGCCTTTGACCATATCAAGCCTAAGTATCACCTGTCCAAGATGCCCTCCTGGATCTCAGACAAGCTCTGGGCAGCCCAGACTCCAGGCATCTTTCCACAGATGCACTAGAGTTCGCCAGTCTACATATCCTGTGTGGCCCTTCCTCCCCTCCTAGACAGCACAGGGCTGTAATATAGTACACGCTCAATAAATGCAGGCTGGACAAAGAGATAGATGACTACATGCCCGTTCCTGCATTCTTCTGGGAGTTGCAAAGAAATTACCCATTAGATCTCTGTATCAGCCTGCTGTGGCACAAGTGGTCTGAGATTAATGACAACAGCCACAATAAAAGAACCACCCGTCCTGCCCAGCAGACTGCCCTAGCTTTCAGAGGCCTGGCTGGAGCGGTGTGTGGGAGTTGGGTTTGGTAGCCTTGTCTTTACTGCCCTCTTGTGGACCAGCATTGCTACTGCACCTGGGAAACTTCGTTGAGAGCAGAGAGGCTGTTTTCATTCCCTGGAGTGGTGTGTTTAGGACTCTGAGTCGTTTGAGCCAAGGTCCCATGCTCCATATGCATCTCTGCCCTTCCTCCAGATTCCGAAATACAAGAGAACTGTAAGAGTGGTAAATAGACCCGCCCCAAAGAGCACCAGCAGAGACCCATCAATTCTGGATCAGGGCTGCGTTGGGTACTCCGGCGTGGCAGGGAAGGAACATAAAGAAGCATATGACAGGTGTCTGCCCTCAAAGACTTTAGAACATAATTGTAGAAACGTCACCCAGAGCAAGTGGCTCAGGATCACACCGACCAATACCATGAAAGAATCCGAGGTACGTGTTAGTCTAACGGCCAGAGCTGGGGGCCAGGCATCCTGCTAAGCGGTCCCACTTACTGCCTAGTTGAGCCTGAAAGGCCACTTTATCGCTGTGAGTGCTGTTTCCCATCCTCAACATGGCCGGCACCTCCCTCGCAGAGTCGTGGCAATGAGGGGCCCTGGCAGGGCCAGGACGTCAGTGGGCGCTGGCATCCAGGGAGCTCTCGTCAGAACATAACTATCAGGTCCTGAACTGTCTGATGCAGACAGAGAATGAAAGCGAGTCGGATTCTCCGCCTCTCTCCCTCAGAGCCCCTGCAACGTGTTTATCGACATGGTAGTCCACAATAAGCGAGACAGGCCATTGTTATCGGCTGCACGGAAGAAGCAGAGATCCACGGGTTCTAGCCCAAGCCCACTTGCATTTCCCTCTCCTCTATCCATGGCAGACATCACTAATCAGAAGTCTTTCCTTCCTTTACCCATGGCACATTATTCATCAATAATGTCTCCCTTCCACAACCGTGGCAGACATCACTAATCAATAACCCTCTCCTATGCTCATGGCATACATCACTAATCACTGCGCTTTCATGAAGCTCATGGACCTATTGCAGAGCAGACATCATAGAGGGCTCTAGGCAGTTACAACAACTGAGCAGAGCGGGAAAATGTCAGACAATGGGAGCTATCTTCCCAGGTCGTGGCACCTGGGTAGATTAAAGCAGCACGGAGGAAGGGGAAAGGCATTTTAGCCAGCGGCGCTGGAGTAAGATGAAGCATGAGTGAAAAGACAGATCTAAAAGGAAGGGGAAGTGAATTAAAGATGGGCTGGGTTATGGAGCCCTTGACAGCCCTTCGAGAAGTCAGAGACAACAGGGAACCTCACACACTGTCAGGCAGCTGACGGTCTGGCGGCTCTCCTGTGAGGTGCGCTCTCTCTGGCAGCCAGCGCCAGCTGTATCGGAAGGAGGAGTTCAGCTAGAGTTAGGCCATGGTGAGAGGGAGGTACCCCGGAGGAAGGAAGCCTTGGGGACCTGCTCCTCTTGGTTCCTCAGAAGTGAAAGAGAAGGAACCCACTCGTGTGGCTTCTTTGTCTCTGTACTCCGTGGCAACGCCACCAGAAAAGGGGTTGGGGAGAAAAGACAGCTGGTTGCCAGCTCCTGGCCTTGGTGGGCTTTGGGACATTCAGCTGTGACTTCCTGTGGGAAGGCTGCAGGGAGATTGGGGTCAGCCCTGGAGCTACAGAGAGGAAAGAGAGGAGATGGTTAATGCTTTCCGGGTCCGGCTTTATTCTCATTCAAAGCAGTCTAAGTAGGAACAGAAAGCCAGAGACAGGAGACAGCTGAACTGGGTGAAGGTCACGGCTTAATTAAGAGGCATTCTCTGCGATCTGCTTATTCCAAGAGACATTGCTTATCTGGGTCAAGTGTCCTCTTCACATCCTTGCCTAAAATGAGGAGAAAAAAGAACTTTTTTGGTGCTGGGGATTGAAGAGTCTCATACACAGGACCCCTAATGTCCCCATTGCTAAGAATGAATGTACACATTTTACTGAAATACCCAAGCAATCAGAAGCAGGGTCACAGTGGCAACCCCTTTATCCCAAGACTCCATTTCCTAATGGGTAACAAGGTCCCTTGGACTTGAAGGTCAGCTCCACCACTTCCTAGCTGGGTGACCCTGGACAAGGTACTTAGCCTTTCTGAACCTTGATCCCCTCATCCGTAGAGCAGAGATAACGGAGTGCCCAGCTCACAGGGCCGGGGTGGCAATCAAACGAAGTGGTGCATTTGCAGGCTCGGTGCCGGACTTGACACTAATTGAATGGATTAGAATCATCTTTTTATCCAATCACCTACCTGCTTTAGGAACCAATTTAAAACCCCCAATCTGTCTTTTCATGGCTGGCACGGTTCCTTGCACCAGCCAGGGACACAGAGAAGCACGATGCTGTGAGTCCACAGGCTAAGTCCCTTCCCGCTAAGTCCTCCGCGTCATCCAGTCAGCACAGAGGAGAGAAAGATCTGGGAGTTCCACAGGAGAGCACAGCTCACTAGCCACAACCCAGCGTGTGCTCCTGCAAGGACCAGTAGGCTCTGTCTCCTTCCCTTAGAACTCAGGCTACGGTTTAGCCTAGGGGCAGTTTGCTGAGAAAGAGTCACCCCACTTTATACACAGTCACGGAAGCCCAGAGACCTTCACCAACTTGTCGTCTCTCAGGCTACTCCCGGTAATTGCAAAGGAAGTTTGAGCAAAGCTGCTGGGCTTCAGAGAGCACACTATGATGGTGTCAGTTTTCTCGGGTGAGCTCCTTTCTTTCTTGGGGATAAATAGGGGGCAGAGACAATTTCTCTTGTTACATAACTGACCTACATTACCTTGCCAATCTTCCCTTCTGTGCATTTCAGTGGAGAACGTTTGAGGTAGGGTGCACAGACCCCTCGGGCTCTCCTGAGTCTAGAGGCTAGACACGGGGATAGCACAGGGAGAGATATGAGCACGCTCATTCATGGATTCGTTATCTTGTTCCACGTACAGCTGTGGAGTGTTTTGCTGCACCCAGAATCCTGCTGTGAGCCGAGGCCTCAGAGCCTGAAGAGACAGGCTTTCCGAGGACACTTGGGGAACAGGAGCCTCCGGGCACCTGCAGAGGTCCACCCATCCCCGAATCACTACTTGGAAAGTCAGAGACCTACGGTACCTTATCATTTATTTTTGCATCATTTTGGCCAAATAGTTGACTGAAGCAAGGAGGGAAAGATTTACTGCGGCTCCCAGCTTCAGGGGGATTTCAGTCCACCCTGGCGGGGTGGAGGGAGGAGGGAATCTGTCCAAAGCTGCGCGCAGGCTCAGGTGGTGGAGCAGCTTTTCACGTGGTGGCTGACCTGCTGACCTACAAGTAGAAAACACAGGCCAGAACCAGGAGCGGGTTCAACTGTCAACGGCCCACCCCTGATGCCTCTTCCTCCAGCCAGGCCCCACCTCTCAGAAGCCCCATAGCCTTGAAAACAGTACCAGAAACCAGGGCTGAATTTTCTGAGCACAGCCTGTGGAGATGTTTCAAATCCAAAGCACCACAGCCCCCTCCCCTCCTTCAGACTCCACTGGGAGGACATTGGCAGAGTGACTCCACCACCGGGCACTGGGACAAGGCCGCTGGCACCCTGGGGAGTCCTCCTCGAGTGGCTGCCTGTGGGCTGAGTCCCAGCACTCAGCCAGCCTCCTTCCTTACCCATCCCAAGAAAGCTGTGTGCTGGCTGTGGCTCCCTCGGTTAAGCTGAAGGTCTGGAGAGCTTCCTTCCTCTCTTCTCATCTTTTCAAACAGCATCAGGTCGTGGGGACATGGGCCCCTGGAGTCCTCCTCTTTGAGGAGCAGGTAAAATATCACAAAGGTCACACACACAGATTTGAAGCTAGATTCATCTTGGTTCCAATCACGGCTCTGCCCCGTGGGCAAGAGTCTTAATCTCTCTGGGCTTCGGCTTCCCCACCTGCTCATGGTGGGGATTAGAGGACCTTCCTCGCCGGGCCCTGGCGACAATGAAACGCACAGATGACTTCAAGGCTCTTAGCATAGAGCCTGGCACATCGGAGCCTGCGACCGATGGTGGCTGTTACTACAATGGTATCAAAAGTGTTTTTCATCACTGTCCTGTTCTTTGAAAATCAGAGTGAATTTCGAGTCAGAGGACCTGGCTTAGAATCTGGTCCCGTCTCACCTCGTCGTTCTTTGTGTCCATCTGTATTCCCCAGGCCTCTCTCTCTCATGGTCGCTGAGAGAGAATGTCTGCCCTACTGTGTTGTGAGAATTACATACCATGGAGGATGGACAAGAGTTTTGAAAGTCAAGAGCAGTGTAAATGAAGATCAGGAGCCCAATGTCCCTGCCCACTTTTATCTCTCCAGGGTAAGCACTGCCTGGTACTCAGTGCTCCCTCCCTCCCTTCCCCCTACAGACCCCCATCTTCTAGAATCCCTTTGCATTAGCTACCCCCACCCTGTTCAAATCTTTTTTGTCTTTTCCTCATCTCTGATGCAATCCTGAACCTCCCAAG
Organism: Cricetomys ansorgei; assembly: GCA_026225945.1. Classification (NCBI taxonomy): domain Eukaryota; kingdom Metazoa; phylum Chordata; class Mammalia; order Rodentia; family Nesomyidae; genus Cricetomys; species Cricetomys ansorgei. Next base: position 119,565 of record JAMJFZ010003893.1, read on the forward strand.
AATCAGCCCACACCTCGTATAAATCCACAGTCCCGTTCCCTGCCCTGGGATGTTCCGGCTTCGGGGTCACCTGCACCCGCAGCTCGGGAAGAAGAGCTAGAGGCTAGCCTGTAACTTTGCCAACTGGAACCAACCGAGCAGAGCGTGGCTCTAAGCCGGGTCTTAGTCCTGTGCCGATTTAGGCTGGCAGCCTCTTCTCCCCCTTCAATGCCTTTCTAAGTTAGCTGTCACTCTGTCTTGTTCTCCCCTCACGGCTGTGGGAGAAGCAAGAATTCACCGTCAAGCACTCTCAGGCCTCTTAGACCTACCGGAGTGCAGAACACTGTGCTGCTGCAATCCCACCTTTCCTCCAACTTACCCACCCCAGGGGCAGGACCAGGTGACTAGAGACCGCGGAGCTACGCCCCCTCTGACGTCCTTGAAGTCGGTCCCAGGGTGCCCCCTGCCCCTGTCTTGCTGTCCCTGCCCAGGCCCAGTGAAGCCTCGGGTTCTGGCTTCTCTTCACCTTATCCCTCTCCTGCACCAAACCTGGTGCGTCTCCTGGCGTGGGTGCCTCTGGGTCGGGTGCATAATAAGATCTTCAGTGGCGCCATGCATCCCGCTGCGCCAGCACTGCGTACCTCCGCGCTGGCAGACGCCTTCTGAGACTGCATACGGGTAGTAACTGATCAGGCAGAGGCCCTGAAGGCTTAGGATGGGGCGGAGGCATGTGCCACGGCAGATGCACATGGCAGCCACTGGTTAGAGCGGCAGGGCTGGGAAGCCCACTTGGTTGGGAAGATGTGGTCTCAAAGGGATGAATCAGGGTATCACTAGCTCCCATGCCTTCCATGGGGGCTCTATTTCTATTGGGGGGCAGGGGCAGAGGGACAGAGCCACGAGTCACCAAAGAAGCAATCCACCCAAATCTAGCTTGCTGAACCAATGAGTTTACTGGGGTTGGTGACAGGAACACTGGCCAGGGGCAGGGGAGAGTTACTAACAGGGAAATAAATAACATGAGCAGCTTCATCACTAAAAAGCCCACCCCAGCGGAGGTGAGGACCCACAGAGGCTGCACCCCCCCGTCTCCTGCTCGAAGCATAGGCAGCTCCTCTGAAGAGTCCTCTGCCAGACCAGAGTTCACTGGTTATATATTTAACCCCAGTGAGGGCTGCCATGGGAAGTCTTGAAGCTTCTTGTTCCCAGGAGTGATGACCCTCCCTGCTCCCTCCAGAGTGGAACGATTCAGTCTAGAGGGAACACTAGAGAACACACCCGAGTCTGTGAGCAGTGTGGAACATTCCAAACCTAGGGACTGGGAAAACCTAGCCAGATAATATGGGGGGTAGTGGGGAGACCCGCATGGCTGGCAGGAGGCGGGAGAGTTAGAAGCAGATGAGCCTCACGCTGGCTGGCAGGAGGCGAGCAGCCAGAGGCAGGAGAACAAACTCAGACTTGGTCTTTCTGGGATTCTGAGCTCAGCCTGGGTCCCCATCCGGCACACTCAGCTGTGCCCTGGCTTATCTCTGGTAATCAGGGAGCCAGTGGCTAGAGGCTCAGAGCGGGCAAAGGTTGGGGGCAGTGCTAAGAATCCTCAGAAACAAGGGCAGTCCTGCAGAGTGAAGAGTCCTCTGGAGGTGCCCTGGTCAAGACCCAAGATTGGACAAAGGTGACGCTGGTTCAGAAAAGCAGCAGCCACGCCCCTCAGAACCGAAGTCCCCAGGGTAAAAAACGTCCTGCCAGTTGGCTCCTGATGGGTCCTAAGCTGAGGGGGATGGATTTTCTCTCCTCTGACAAGCCGTGTGTGTGTGTGTGTGTGTGTGTGTGTGTGTGTGTGTGTACATGCGTGCGTGTGTAGCCCTGGCCCTGTGTATATTTCCTGTCTCCTGACATGTGATTTATTAGCCCTAATCCCTGTCTAGGGGGATGGTAGGGCTTCCCTTTAGGAATTCTGGGGAGGAGGACTTATTATTTCATCAGGACACCACTGTGTATTGTATGGTCCCTGAGTAGAAGCTTCTCAGATGATTTAGAGTGTAGACAGCTTGGGGCCTGGCGGCTTCCTAAACTGGGCAGGGCAGGGGAGGGGGAGTCCACAGATTCCCACGAGTGAGTCCCAGTCTCTGCCCTGACCCCCACGACTCTCCCTTCAGCGTCCGCGTGAGTGAGACACCCCGTTTTCCCAACAATGTGAATGAACACTTGGGGAGCTGCCGCCTGCACCACGCTCTGTACTCTCAAAACTTGCGTTTCCAGCTTCCCTCTAGAATCAGCAACAGGCGAGGCTGGGGCCCCTTGGCCTTTGCAACATGGAGGAGAAAGCATGGCATTGCTGTCTTCAGCCTCTGCTGCCCCTCAGACCAACTCCTCCTCTCCTCGGCTGAGTTGGCGCCCAGCGCTTGGGCTGAGCTTGCATGAAGCATTCTGGTCGGATGCCACCGCTTGATGAGATGGGTAGGTAGAGGGATGGGCTGGCTGTGAGGGTCACAGTGGCCCTCTTCTGCCTCAGGATGCTAGACGAGGAGACACTGCGAGGGCTCTTTCTTTCTACCTGGTACATGGCAGTGGAATCAGAGAGCCAAGTTCTCACACTAAGTTTGAAGCCATTCCTGTTTAGCTCATCAATAGTTGTCTTATAAGAATGATTCCAAGCCTAAGAAGCATTTTAAGCCTTTTAAGCTCCAAAGATTAGGGTGGGGAAGGAGGAAGGCAGATAAACAACAGACCTGAGAGTATTCTCTGTGCAGAGAAGTAGACTGTTCACTTGGGTTAGACTAATCCCCACGTCGAAACCAGCTGAATATCTTTCCAAGGAAGGAGACTGGCAGACGAGAGAAAGCCCCTCGGCAAAGCCCGACATTGAGCGGTTTGCAGAACAGCTGAGCACATCCTTCCTCTGCTGCGAAGGGCACACAGACAGCTGCAGAGGGCAAATGGAGGGTGAGAGGTAGGGGGGCCGGAATGGGGAAGAACGGGCAGGAGCGGAGGTTACTAGATGGCGGCCACAGGTCTGTAAAGGTGCACAACATCTCTCCTCCTCAGCCTGAGGACCATTTGCCTGCCTGGTACAGGAAGTCCTAGGAAGTCCCAGGAAGTCCCAGGCAAGAGGACCCTCACAGAGGCCCTCAGAACTCACCAGAAGAAGCCACCCTGATTTCCATTTCTAGGACCGACCTCTGCCTTCTCAGAGGAGGAAGTCTGGGCTGGAAGAGAGGCCAAACCAGGGCAGGAGATAGATCTGCTGGATGCTGGCTGGAGGGAGCCTGTGGGTGTGTCTCCCACCTGGCTCTGAGAGGACAGCACTCATTTGGGGGTGTTGGTGGCTTTAAAAGCACTCAGAAGAAAGACTGGACTTCAGCTTCTGCAGACATGACCCAGACATGACCCAGACATGACCCAGACAGAGGAGCCGGATGTCTGGAGCAGGGGTGTGCGAAGGAAGGCTGCTACTTCTTGGAGCAATGGGGGTAACCTCAGAACTGAAGGAGGACGGGTGGCTGAGAGGTTCCGACAGGAAAGGAACCTGCAGACACTTTGTCCTTGCTGTCCCTTCTAGGAGGTTTTGAGGGCGGCTAGGTGAGACTCGGACCAAGCCCGAGAGCCAAGAGGATGAAGGACAGACAGCAGTTGTGGAGAGCGGGCCCCAGGCAAGCACATTGGAAAGGGCCCGAGATATTGCCAAGGTCCCTCACCCCCACTCTGGTAGCAGAGAAGGCCTAGCCTGCGGCTGCAGGGTGTGAACCCAGGACACCTGTTGGTCTGGGTGTCCAGCTGCTCAGTGGCTCCATCCAGGGCCGTCTGGCTTCTCTATAATTAATATCCTCTACCTACAACGGTAGTGTGGGTGGCCAGGCATGACTAAGCAGGACTTAAGGGCTATTTTTTTTTTCATTACTATGACCCGAGACAAGCAATTAACTGGAAGAAGTTTTATTCGGACTCACTGTTTGAGGGTTCGCTCAGCCAAGGGGGACCTTCACCTCCCCTTGAGGTAGCTGGTCACATTCCATCACCGTCAGGAAGCTGAGATGAAGGCTGGTACTCAGCTTGCTTCCTCTCTTCAGTCTGGGACCCTGGCCCCTGAGAGGCTGCTTCCCACATTCAGGATATCTTCCCTCCTCCATTAAACCTCTCTATAAACACCTTCACAGACATGGTCAAGTGCAGTCAAGTGGCCAATAAATACTAACCATCACAGAGACCCAAGGTATTTCCCAGAGCTCAGGCTGAGGTGGGACTGAAGGACAATCCCAGACAGGCAAGGGCTCATGCAACCAGCCTGCTAGCCCAGAGACGACCATACGGAAAAGCAGGTGTCAAATAGGTCTCCAGATTGCTAGGGCATCCAGCACCTGCCTCAAGCCAACGTGGCCTCTCTGGTGCCGTGGCACAGACCCTTTAATTTCAAAGAGAATTTATGTCTAAAAAATATGACAAATTCTTAAATTGCCTTGAGTCACAGAGCTGCAGCCCCGCATGCTGGCACTAACACCACTAACACCAGAACTCAGGAGACAGAGGCAGACAGATGTCTGTGGGTTTCAGGCCAGTCAGTGTGGCATAGTAACCTGTCCAAAAGTAAGTTGTGTCAAAGTTATATGAATGCATGGTTTTTAAAATATTCGTAGTGCTGTCTGGCTCATAATTGAAAACTACCTTCCCCTCAAAACTCAGAAGCAGTTTCCTTTCCATTTTAATTGTTTCTGGTTTTAGTGCTGGCGACCATGTCCATACTCTCAGATAACCTGTTCCTTGATTTATCTATTTGACACTCACCTGTTGGCCTTTGCCCTGGGCAGAAGCAGACTCCTCCACTCAGAAGTCCTCAGCCTCTCCTCCTCTCTTTCTTCCTTCACACGGCCAGATCACATGGTCCCTCTGCTGGTCATGTTCTCCAAATAATGTATTCATAAATAGCGTTCAAAAATACAGTCACAGGTCACTAGCCACAGGCTCTGTTCTGAGTGACCCCGTTCTTAGGCTCTCTTGTTATGCTTTAGGAATGTTTTCGTTTGCATGATCTCGGAATAGGTGGTGAAATACGGGATGGGTGGGGCAGATGCAATGGAACTGATGTCCCCAGCCCTAAACACAGACCCCAGTGAAGTGATGAACTCACAGCCCACATCACCAGACATTCATTGTGCTCCTGGTGTTTTTCAGTGGAGGCTCAGGCATCCTCAGAAAAGTTGGAAACCCTTGCTCGGTTCCCCCTTAACCTACCGTCTCCCAGCTGTTGACTGCATTCTGCCTCCCAGGAATGTGATCACCTCCGGACATCTTGCAGCATCTCCCAGCTCTATTCCTCCACTTCCTTCCCTGTGCCAACCTGCCCTGGGTTCCACAAATATCTCCTGAGCCTCTGTTTTATGCTAACACATCCAGGACGCAGCATGCATAAACACGCAATTCTCTGAATCCCAGGACTGAGGCCTAAGAAGCCACTGAAAGGGGTAGATAATAAATAACTGTGTGTTGTGTGATCTCTCAAAAGAATGCTGAGAAAAAATAGAAAAAATAGACCTCTTCTCTGGAGAAAGACGGGACCAGGCGTTGCAGTCGCTGAGGCCAGAGAAGGGAAGTCCGAGGCGCCTGCCGGAGTGAGGATGGAGAAGGTTGTGCATAGGAACTGGGGAGGGGGTCGTTCAGCTGGAGCTTGACAGCCAAGGGGAGAGTGGTCCAGGGTAAAGGAACAAAGCCAAGGTATGGGACCACACTGCTTGCCCAGGAAAGCACTCTGGCTTTGTCTAAGCATGCCAGGAAGAAGGCAGCAAACGATTTCAACACCAGAGCGACTTGACCCAGATTTGGGTCCTGAAGGGTACTCTTCCTGGGGCATCCGTGGGGCCCAGATTCCCCATGCTTTGGTCTTTACTGCAGGTGCTCTCACCTGTAGCCAGCAAGCATTCAGGGATCTGCTAGAAGGAAGGGCCGTAGCAGGAGAGCCATTCAAGCCAAGACGCCTGCGTGGCACATTTAACAGGAAGACGCTTTCATCCGAAGCTGATAGAACGTTTCCCAGCTTTGAGCAACCTCTCAGGATGTGCGGAGTCTGGCTGGGCACGAGGATGCAGCAGCCCGAAGCGTCCTGCCCCCCGGGATTCCCACTGGGAATTAGAAGACAGCGTGACAGCTCTCTGTTAACTCTTACATATTTTTTTTTTATCACCTGAACTCATTCGAGGTCCCCCTGGCTCCACAGCAGGGGTCCCCATGTGATATCTGCCAGGATCCACCCCTACTTTCAGAGAGTGGGGTTTGTGTGCTGCCCTCCATTTTTCAAAGCCTTTCCCTGGTCATCAGACTGTCTTGTGGGGTTGGGCTCTGTGAAGTCGGGGCTTCCTCTCCCCTCGCCCTCTCCCTTTTCTGCCTCCCCACCCCTTCACTTCCCTTCTCCTTTATACTGAGTGATCTGTTCAAAGCAAGCATCTCCTGGCAGTGCCTGCATGGATCTGTCTCTCCCATCAAAGCCACGGCAGCTTCCTGTGGCCTAGGCTTGGGTGTCCAGTCACAGTAAACTGCCATAGATTTGGGGCGACGCTTCCTGCTTCTTGGAGCTGTGGCATTGGGTGATAGGTGGGCCCGGTAGCTGGGGTCATGGTCATAAGCCTTGCGCCAGCCAGCACAGTTGTCCCACCCTTGGCTAGTGTGATGGCCACAGCCTGAGGCACACTGGTGACCCTGGGTCTCCTTCTGGCTGTGCCACTGACTGGCAGCAGATGGTAGCAGACAAGTTGGCCACTCTGAGACTCAGTGTTTTTATCTGTAAAGTGGGGCTAATGATTAGAACATCCTCTTCCCAGGGTTGTTGAGATAATGAAATAACGTGAGAGCCCACTAAGCACCCAGTATGCCAAACTGGCCAGGCTCCCTGCCGTAGTCGGTCAGATTCCACAAGGTTCGGAGTGGACATGAGGAGAGAAAGAAGACCCAGACATATTCAGAGTGGCTTCAGGGAGCATCGGAAGGGGAAGGAGGCAGAAAAGCCCAGCAAGTACTTCCTGCCATCTTCTGACGCCTCTCTAGCGCCCATGAGTGGCCAGACCCACCCAGAAGTCAAGGGCAAGAGAACCTAAGAAATACAGTTCCCAGCATGCAAAGTGACACAGGAGGAGCACTGGGGCTGAGGACACAAGCAGTGTGCAGTGTGCCATTGTGAGCATGTCACGTTTGAGCACACATGTCTGCCATGTGTGAGCATGTCATGTTTGAGCACGCACGTGTGCCATGTGTTAGCATGTCATGTTTGAGTACACACATGTGTGCCCTGTGTGAGCATGTCATGTTTGAGTACACACATGTGTGCCATGTGTGAGCATGTCACATGTGAGCACACACATGTGTGCCATGTGTGAGCATGTCACATGTGAGCACACACATGTGTGCCATGTGTGAGCATGTCCATGTGAGCACACACGTGTGCCATGTGTGAGCACTGTCATGTTTGAGCACACACAGCCTGGGCTGTATGTTCTTAAAAACAACACAGGGAAAACAGCAGAGCCCATCTAACCTTCACAGAGATCCTAAGGGAAGGAAACTGAGGCAGAGTAGACCAGACCAAGGCCAAGTTCAACTGGAAAAACCAATGTCTGCAGGACAAGTGTTAGGAAGACAAAGGCTTCTTCAGGGGGCAAAGGATGGATCACACAAAAGTTTCCTTGCAAATCAGCTTCTGGGTTCCAGGAGGGTGAGAGGTCACAGGTCACAGCTTCTGGGTTCCAGGAGGGTGAGAGGTCACAGATACAGAATGGAAATGAAGGAGAGACAGATGCTTATGAAGAGGAGGGAAGTTCCTGTCTGCTCCGGAACGGAAGTGCCACCCATCTGCTCCTTCAGGGCGTTTGTGGCCATGGTGGCTGACTCACACTTTTCTGCACCCAGTCAGCCCTAGTGATTAGTCCTGCACAGACTCCTCAGTGAGCAACATGTTTATGTGCAGAACTGAGTGGAATTTGACCCTCGGGTTACGATGGCACCAAAGACAGGCAGAACCTGCAGACCGAGCTGGAACACCTCTTCCAGCTCTGGTCACCCATCGCATTTCCAGGGGTGCAAGTAAAGGGCCAGTGTTTTCAGGAGGAAGTCGGCCTTCAAAGGCAGGCATGGAACCACACCTGTAACCCAGCACTTTGGAGGCTGAGCAGGAGGCTGGCGACTTCAAAGCTAGCTCAGGCTACACAGTGAGGCCTTGTGTCAGAACACAGCAAAGGGCTTTGAAGGCCCTGACAAGCAGGGTAGGCCACTGCGGTCATGAGCCGTCCAGAGCTGCGACAATGGCTGGGTCAGTAGGAAGCTGACGATGCGTTGTTCAGCTGTCTCACCTCCAAATTAGTGAGCTGCAAGTCAACTAAGAGCAAGGGGAGCTAGGTGGTATCCTGCAGTTTCTCGGCAACACCAAGGGGGCACATTCTGAAAGGTCAGAGCTTTGGATACCACAGTTTGCTTGACAGTTGTGATGGTTATTCTTGGTTCTCAACTGGACTACATCTGGAATTAACTAAAACCAAGTGGCTGGGCTTTCTCAATCAAATTATTTGAAGTGGGAAGACCCACGTTAAGCTGGGCCCCACCTTCAGGCGGCAGCCTACACAAAGGACATAGGATAAGAAAACTCTTGCCCTCTGCCTGCTCGTCCTCACTCTCAGGGGTAGTTCATCCCTCCACTGGCCTTAGAGCCTACGTCTTCAGATTCTAGCGTATACCGAAGACCAGCTGAGACTTCAGCCTCTTGGACTGTCCAGTGGTAGACAGCCATTGTTGGGCTAGCTAGACTGCAGCCTGTTAGCCACTCTGTTGATTCCCCAGGCTTTCCTTGGTGTGATGGCCAATATTTGTTGTCAACTTGACCGGACTTGAGAATCAGCGTGGAGCACACCCCTGCATGTGTTTGTGAGGATAATGACCTACCGTGGGTGCGGGCAGCAGTATTCCATGTGCTGAAGCCTGGAGTAAACAGGAAACAAGGGCCAAGTACCCGAGTCTGTCTCTCTCTGCTTCGTAATTGCCAACAGCGTGACTGGCGGTTTCAAGGTCCTGCCACCACTGCCTTCCTGTCAGGTGGGCTGTACCTCAAACTATAAGCCAAAAACAAACCCCTACCTTAGGTGGTTTTCCCTTTAGTCAGGAAATTTTGTTACAGCTCCAAGAAGAGCTAAC